>CM044959.1:12943673-13486173 GCA_024516035.1 Bactericera cockerelli | reverse complement strand
GTAACCTAGAAGTCGGTCGTTCGAGTCCCGGTTCGGTAAAAAAAAAATAGCAGTATGGGTTTGAGTGATTGTGACAACACGAAAGTGCCCATCACGGCTATGATAACTTTGCTAATATTGTCATTGCTTGATGGTCGAACCAGCGCCCTCCAGGTTACGAGTGCGCCTGTTCTGTGAATCGAGCTACCTATCTGTCCCGGTAGCTCAGTGGTAAAGACGGCACTCTTAGCCGGCACATAACAAGTTATCCTCTCATTCGGGATTTTTACCACATAATATGTCTTGGGCTTACTGCTGAAATAATGGACTTGAATTAGTCCTAATCAGGCAGTATAAATAAGGCGATATTATTATCTTGGGTATAGTAAATTATCAACCACTAATGACTGGAAACATCTAACAGCTGTCGGTAGTTTGGGAAACGCCCGATATTCACGTTTTTTGACCATACGTGTATGAGAGTCGGAACTGTATTCAATAACGCACATATTGAATTATTTAGAAAGCCCTTGAGATATTGAAATTAATATTCCATAGCCACGTTGAAACTTTCATGTGTGCTTTCCTGTTGGTTTTCATTGCCTTCTCTGGCCTGAACGTTTTTTTTTTTTTTTTTTTTTTTTTTTTTTTTTTTTTTTTCATGACCTTATCTTACCTTATCAAGGTCATTTTTTGTATGTTCGGTGCGATCACGGAGGTTTCACTTATTCATAGGAGGGGAGGTGAATTCCACCTCCACGCTACTGACCTTTGTGTGCGTGTGATTAATTTATTTTCACTTTCATTTTTTATACAAAACAATCAACAATGAATTAATTACAGGGAGGGGGGGTGAAATATACAGGGTGATCGAAACCACCCAGCCACTATCTTTTTCTCGAGAACGGTTTGAGTTAGGATCTTGAAACAAAAAATTAGTCCCCAATATGGAGTCTGAAGTTTCATGGGAAAATATTTTGAACCTCCGCCCACCGCCCCTAAGGGCGTTTTCAGGGGGGCACATGTCCGTTTCTCCCGAATTTTAAATGGAATGCATATTTTTTTATTTTACATTCAAAACATGCAAAGCAAGTTAGTAACACTAGTAAAAAGAAAAAAAATATTCCTTGGTTCGAGTCCCGAAAAAACACGGCTTTTAGAAGAAAATAGACCCAGGTTCCGGAAGTCATTACGGGCACCTGGTAAACGTTGTAAAAAAAACAAAAATGTCAGAAAATAGGTAAAGTTCTCCTCTTTAATTAAATGTACTTATTTTTATTCTTCAAGTAAGTCATAGGTCCTTAAATTGGTCATAAACTTTTTTCAGGTTCAAAAGACCAAAAGTCCAGAAATTTAAATTCGACTCCCTATTTTTTTTTCTTCAACATAAAAGTAGAAAATAAGTAGCATACAATGCAAAAAAAATTAACTCTCTGCGATTTTTTTTTCTGAAAATGGCAGACGAATAACCTCTGAAAAGCGTTCATTTCAAAAACACCACCCTCTGCTGCAATACATTTCCTGAGTCTGCCAGAATAGGTGGCATGAACTCTCTCTAGCTCCTCAGGTGTGATGTTCCGGCAGATCTCAATGATACGCAGCTTCATATTTTCCACATCTGTTGGCCTGGTTCGGTATGCTAAATCTTTCACCTTTCCTCACAGGTAAAAATCAATGACGGTGAGGTCCAGGGTGCCGGGGGGATAAGGGTTTGGTTCTCCTTTGTCGATCCATCTTTGAGGGAAAAAGCGATCAAGTTGTTCTCGCACCCTCAGATAAAAATGGGGTCTAATTTAACCTATTCACTTGATCCTTGGCAGATAGCTGTTGATGCAAGGAAAATAATGAAAATTACTCTCCTTTAGAATTTACTCAATGCACGTGTAAGGAATGGCCGAATCTCTTGCTATACGAGTACCTATCTCGGATGCTGACTTCATGGTTTACAGTAACCGCAGAACGAACATTAATAATATTATCATCAGTTGTCGTTCTTTTTCTAATTTTGTAGAGGTGAGTTACCTACATCGTACATACAAACTTCAGGCATGGACTCGTGTCATGACTCACGCGCATGGAAGTGAACACATTTCAGAGGTTATCGCAGAAAGTAAATTTTTTTCGTCTTTCCGCACCCTGGACCTAACCGATTTTCACCTGTGGGGAAAGGTGAAAGATCTAGCATACCGAACCAGGCCAACAGATGTGGAAAATATGAAGCTGCGCATCATTGAGATCTGCCGGAACATCACACCTGAGGAGCTAGAGAGAGTTTTAAAAAAAAAAAAAGATGAGTGTTTCACAGCCTTTTTTATTTCGTAGCCATGAAACAGGAGCTACTGTAGACGCTTGTGGTCTGTGTTGCAGCCTGCCCATCCCGTAGTACGCCTCCCCTCTGATGGGCGAGAAGTGACACAATACTTCCCATTTAGGTGCTGGGTCCACACGAGCGCACCGGAAGGTAACCCTTACAAACAACTGTAACCAAATTTTGAATACAAATTTTTGTCGGCGCGGGGGTTCGAACCCGGGACCTTCCGCATGGCAAGCGAGTGCTTAACCACTGAGTTCATGCCACCTATCCTGGCAGACTCAGGAAATGTATTGCAGCAGAGGGTGGTGTTTTTGAACATCTGTAGAGGTGAGTTATCTACATCGTACATACAAACTTCAGGCACGGACTCGTGTCATGACACACGCGCACGGAAATGAACGCTTTTCAGAGGTTATTCGTCTGCCATTTTCAGAAAAAAAATCGCAGAGAGTTAATTTTTTTTGCATTGTATGCTACTTATTTTCTACTTTTATGTTGAAGAAAAAAAAATAGGGGGTCGAATTAAAATTTCTGGACTTTTGGTCTTTTGAACCTGAAAAAAGTTTATGACCAATTTAAGGACCTATGACTTACTTGAAGAATAAAAATAAGTACATTTAATTAAAGAGGAGAACTTTACCTATTTTTTGACATTTTTGTTTTTTTTACAACGTTTACCGGGTGCCCGTAATGACTTCCGGAACCTGGGTCTATTTTCTTTTAAAAGCCGTGTTTTTTCGGGACTCGAACCAAGGAATATTTTTTTTCTTTTTACTAGTGTTACTAACATGCTTTGCATGTTTTGAATGTAAAATAAAAAAATATGCATTCCATTTAAAATTCGGGAGAAACGGACATGTGCCCCCCTGAAAACGCCCTTAGGGGCGGTGGGCGGAGGTTCAAAATATTTTCCCATGAAACTTCAGACTCCATATTGGGGACTAATTTTTTGTTTCAAGATCCTAACTCAAACCGTTCTCGAGAAAAAGATAGTGGCTGGGTGGTTTCGATCACCCTGTATACAGGGTGGACCAAAAAAACGTTTACACCCGTTAATGGTAGATTACTGACGACATTTCCAGGCCGGATCTGCAATCCGTTTTTTCGGATTCGCCTTTATAACTGCACAAAGTGATTTTTTGCAACTTTCTGAAAAAGTCCGACTTTGGCTTATTCTTCAGGTCAGAACTTTTTTCCTATTTAAGATGAGTTGATTCTGAACATTTCTGCAGAAAGCCAACAAAATTTCGATTTTTCTAGCTAGACTACTTTGTTTTTTACGATTTGGTTTGGCATCTTTTTTGACACCTGAATAGAAAAAAAATTCTCATGTAAGTTTTTTACACTTTGAAACACTCAAGATTTTCCCGAGCAAATTTTGGCACAGACATGGGCAAGTTTGATAAAAGTTGGCGGCCACCCCAAGGATGCTAAAAAATAATTTTACGATTTTTTATCACGTGATCTTCTGGGAAAACGAACCAGGTAAGTCTCAAAAAATGATGTTCAAAATCTTAAAAGTGTTGACCGTGTAGGGTCGTCTTGTACTCAAAGAGTAATTAGCTATTTATGTGTGATAATTATTTTCCTTGGAATTAATTAAAGGCCAGTCAAATGAATGATTGTTTGTTTCTCGATGATAGTTTTCAAGCATATTTTTCTGCATTCTATGAAATATTATTTTTAAACTTCTTGAGTTTTTTTAGTACAAGTTACATAATAATTATTATTATTCGGATGCTGAAAAGGCAGATTTGCATTTGGCAGAATATGGAGCTGCCAACAGGAACATTTGGGATCACGTGAAAAACATAGTTTACGAAATACCAGTGGAGACGCAAGAGTAGCAGAATCTGGTAGCAAGAATCCTGTTGGCATTTGATGACCTGACAGAAAAACCTGAAATCTTCCGCAACATTAGACGGAACATGATTTGCTGTCTCGGGCGTTCGGACCCGGGTGGGATCTTCCGCATGGCAAGTGACTAGCTTACCACTGAGCTAATCGTGCGCTTCTAATCGTTTCTCATTGAACATACTCAGACAAAATGTTTATTTTTAATACCTTTTTGATTATACCCAAATAGTATAAAACATAATAAAATTTTATTCATTTTACATAATAATATCTTGTTTTTTTTTTTAAGGATTTCTATTAGAAGTTGGCAGTTGGTAAATATTTGTTATTTAATTAGTATTGTTTATGATAGAAAAACATACCTACATATTTACCTGGCATTATTTTATGAACTCTACTTTCGTTAGGAAAATTCACCAGTTTATTTTCTCTCTTAGGGAAGCATAAGAAAAACCATCCATTATCAAGGCAGTCTCTCAGGGTCTTACATGAATAATAATTATGTGAATTGTGATACCAATAGTATCTGATATAACTCAATTTACATATGGTATTACCTCCAAAAAAACCATAAGTTGTTGGTGTTACAAAAAGTCAGATACAGGTATGAATAAAATATTCCATCAATTTTTTTTTTTATAATTAAAAAAATATTGATCGCCGAGAATTGAACATCGGTCATGCGACTAACACTCTTAGCACTAGCACATCTAGCTAACACCACTGACAATCTGAAAAGCACGAAAACTATCATTTGAATTTTCCTAAACTGGCTGATGAAGACATGTAAGACCGCGGTATTCAAAAACAGCAATGTAAACAAATTTTGTAAACAATACAAGACGCCCTTACACAGTCTACAGCTAAAAAACTCTTAGGAATTTGGAAGAGTTTTTGGCAAACATCTAATAATTTTTCCCAGAAGTTCACGTGATAAAAAAACGTAAAATTATTTTTTAGCATCCTCGGGGCGGCCGCCAACTTTTATCAAACTTGCCCGTGTCTGTGCCAAAATTTGTTCGGACAAATGTCGAGTGTTTTATTTAGTAAAAAAGTTTTTTCGTGTGTTTTTTTTTTCTGTTCAGGTGTGAAAAAATATGACAAACCAAACCGTAAAAAAACAAAATAGTGTAGCTTAAAACATCGAAATTTTGTTGGCTTTCTGCAGAACTGTTCAGAATCAACTCATCTTAAACAGAAACAAAGCACTGACCCGAAGAATAAGCCAAAGTCGGACTTTTTTGGAAAGTTACAAAAAATCACTTTGTGCAGTTACGAAGGCGAATCCGAAAAAACGGATTCCAGATCCGGCCTGGAAATGTCGTCAGTAATCTACCATTAACGGGTGTAAACGTTTTTTTGGTCCACCCTGTAGAACATTATTATAATTTATATGGTTAAAATTGTCTTGTAATCCGGCGTAAAGTTAATGTCTCAGACATTCTCTGCCATTTATGCCATTTTAATATGTTGTTATTTCCCGGTAGCTCAGTGGTAGAGGCGGCTCTCTGGGAAACAAGAGTTTCCAGAGGTCGCGGGTTCTAGATAAGATAAGATAAGATTTATTTATTGATGTACATCAAATTTACAAATTTGTTTACACAAGTCAAATACAGATACAGAAATGGGGTAGAGGAAGAAAAAGAAGACATAATAGAATTTAAGAAGTAACAAACTAAGTAAATTGTGAGTTAGACCATATCACTCAAGCTGCAACTCAAAAATTCTTCCAAGGAATAAAAAGCCTGCTTTTTAAGAAAATTAGTGATACATGTTTTAAATAACTTTGGTGGCAAGTCCCTGATATGTGGGGGCAATTTGTTGAACAATATAATAGCATGATAATTGGGACCATTTCGAGCTGCATTAACACGATGATTATTAATGACTAAGTTATTTCTATGCCTCGTATTATGAGAGTGGACATTTTCAAATGAAGTATATTGGTCCCTATGCTTCTTTAAATGGGTTAGACACTGAATAATGAACATGCATGGGAGTGTTAAAATTTCCATTCTTATAAAAGTTGGTTTGGCATGTTCATTATATGGCAGTCTACCCAGAATACGGATTGCTTTTTTCTGTAGAATGAATAATTTTTGGCTGTAAGTGGTATGGCCCCAGAGAAGCAATCCGTATGATAGTAAGGAATGAAATAAACCATAATATGCATTTTTCAATACAGTGGGAGAAACTTGATTTTTTAATTGGTGAAGTAAAAACAATCGACTATTTAACTTGCCCGCGACATGATCAATGTGGGCATGCCACTTTAGCTGGGGATCAATAAAAAATCCTAAAAGTTTTACACTAGGAGGGTTTAAAGGGAAGTTTATTCGACGTAAACTAAAAACAATTTCCTGTGTCTTTGTGCGATTTAAATGCAACCTATTACTATTAAACCAGTCCTGTGCCCGCTGTAGAGTTTCCCTACTTTTGGCCAGTAATGAGTTCTCATTTGTACTTTGTACGAAAAGGGTGGAGTCATCAGCAAAAATCATTTTCGAAACCCAGCCGGGACATGACAAGTTATCCTCCCATTTGGGATTTTTACCACATAATAATACGTCTTGGGCTTACTGCTGGAATGATGGGACTTAATAGTCCTAATCGGGCAGCATAAATAAGGCGATATTATTATTATTTGGTGTGCTATACCTATCTAAGATTGATATTATTTTAATACGCTCGAAAATACTACTATTTTGCCCCTCAATATTGAGCTTTTTGTGCGTGTGATTATTCCATTATAATTGTAATAACATATTTTTTGTGACCTATATACAATACATTTCATAAGCTCTGAATGATCTTTCCAACAAACAGGTTCCATTATAATGTGCTGATATTTTCGTGGAAAACTTTACTGAAATAACCAATTCTTCGAAAGGTCAGAACAAATTATTGATTTTCGGAAGACCTTTTGTTCCGTTCTTGTTATTGTTCTTTTTTTGATCTCCTTGAAAATATCATTCAGACGTTATCTAAATTCCTTTTTCCTTGATTATTTTCTGTTTTTCATTTTTTCATTTTGTTGTTTATTTTTTCATCTTGTTTATGATTTACGTACAAAGTTTCTACAAACAGGCTTGTTTACACCCGGTGAACAAAAGAATCATCACATTTTACAAAATAATTCTGTATGGAAGGTCAAAAAATACAATAGAGAAACAAATAGAATAGATGAACTCTTGAGTAATAAATTAATACGAACAGAGATACAGTGTTTATCTCGTGATAATTATGTGATTGTAGCAATAAATTGATATTGAAAACTTAACCGATCATTAAGGTGTAACCATTAGTTTGCATAATTAGCTGATCCGTTCATTATTTGACGTACGTTCAGTTATCAATGTGCGTCTACGTTAGATTTACCCAAAGTCGTATAACAAGTTATGAAATAAAACCGATTAAAGAAAAGTTTGAAGGTGTTGAATTTTTTATCATAAAAATTAACGATTGAGGAAAAGAAAAGTTGATAAGAATTCAGTTCGTTTTCCAAGAAAGCAAGGTCATCAGAACTCTAGGTTATTTAATAGGTAGTAACTATAATCTAAAAAATTAATGTAGTTTATCAGAATTTTATTTACGATTATTATTTTTTATGTTCATTAATAGGTCATATATAAAATTTTGGTCATCAATGAGAAAAAACGGAAATGATTAGAATTATTTGATATAGATTCTCGTCATTCCCATGAAATAGGTGAATTGATAAGTTTTGTATCCTTATCATTATATTAATACCTATGGTTTGAGTATGAAACAATTGAAACATGTAGTTTGAATTCAGCACTTCAAACCACCGACATCACTAGCTTGATCGATAAGACGGCGGACTTTTAATCTTGAGTTTGGAGGTTCGATTCCCAAGTTAATCAAAAATTTAGTAAAGCGAGTTTGAGTAGTTGTGATATCTCAACTGTATTATCACAAATTAATATTTTCACATATATTACAATGCCCTTCAAACAATGTAATAATATAATGATAATACTCTTTAGTGGAAGGTAACCACCAGGCGAGGTTAATACTCAGAGCATTTCCTACCACCTGACCCTCAGAGGAGTCTTATTATTATGTGGTCACAAACTCAAATTGATGAGAAAAAATTCGTGCACTGGGTGGGATTCGAACCAATGGATCCCTACGCTACCTGGATTACCAGATTAGCGCGTTAACCAATTGACTACCAGTGTACAATACAATGGAATGAGTTGACGTGTGAAGGGTACACACTGGTCAAAATACGGGCGAATTTGAACATGGCCTTTGAATAGGAAGCCATATGAAAATGGAGTAGACCTTGAGATAAAAGTTATTTCAATTTTTTTTTTTTTTTTTTTTTTTTTTTTTCATTCTTGCAACGAGGAAATTATTTGACAATTCGATTTGATATGATTTTTTTTTTTTTTAATACCCAGTTTTTTCACTGTCAAACTGTGCTTGAATATCTATAATAGATTATTTATCAAACTTGGAGTCGTTTGATCGTATGTGCTTTGCCTATAATTTCACTCTTCTGCTCCTATAAGATCATGGGTTGAATGGTAGAGATTGCCTTTGGCAAAAAATCCGCCTTTTCTGATGTATGTAAATAAATTTAACAAAAAAAAGTGTACTACTACTATAGGAGTAGATTTTTTTTTACTCCTTTAACTATAAGGGTTGGGTGGAAGAGATTGCCTAAGGCAATAACCCCGCCCTTTAGTAAGGACATAATTATATTATGTATATATTTATTTATTTATTTTTTATTCATTATATTGTATTTTAATTTGTAATTATTTGTATTGTATATAATATGTCCGATCAATAAAGTGTAAATAAATAAATGATACGACTTTTATGTAAGTACGGTTTGTCTTTTACTCGAAATTTCAATGAAAATAAAAACGCATAGACACTTCCTCATGTCCACTTCTTCTCCTCTCTGCTTCCAGTTCAATCTGGCTGTGAACGATCTGCCCGAAGTCTCGACGGAGGCCAAAAAGCTGATGAGTATTCACGGGGAGATCACCACGTCCCGACAGCCCCTCTGTGTGGAGATCTATTTGAGAACCGCTGACGATGACGTCATGACCCTGGAAACCTGGTGCATTGGGGTGAGTGTCGTCTGGTGCAGGGTGTTCATCGTGGGTTCGAATCCTAGCTGTGGAATTATTTTATACTGAATAATAACTAGTAAAAGCCTGTTTTCGCCAGCGCGCAGCGTCGATGGGACTTTCAATACAGCAGTTATCGTTCTGTGACTGAAGCAAAGTCCAGCAAGGCTAGGATTTGGACGGGTTACTTATTTAAATTTGAACCCTCGTGATGCTGATGGTTATTTTCGGCTCCACTCAGGATAGGTGAGGTTAATTTAGATAGCCGGGTGTTGAGTTTCAAGCGAATGGACTGTAAAACACCCGTCATGATATGACCGACCATGCAGTTGAAAGCGACGTTAAACCACAGAAGAAAAAAAAACATAATAAATATCTAATCTTATACCTCGGTTGGTTGTGGTTCCCAGGTGGGCCCGGCGCAGTCCGACAGCCGCATGAACTACCACATCTACGGGCGCATGGGCATCCTCCTCAAGACCCTGGTGTCGGTGACCCGGGTGACGCCCGCCTACCGGATGGCGAGGAGACAGGGGCCAGACTCGTACACCATCAACTACAGGATATACATGGGCGACCCTCAGCTAGACAGCTTAGGTAAGTTTTTTTTCTGGTGTCAAGAAAATTGAAGAATTTTCGTACAGAAAGTCTAATAGACACCCCGCATAGTGATATGTCTATTTGAACGTTTAGGATATGAAGGGGACTCATTAGTTCTTAATGCAAGCTCGTAGATGGAATTAAAATAAGGTCTTCCTAGGTGGTCACCCATCCAAATTCTCGTTTTGCTCGATAATTGTGAACGTGGGAGTTCGGTCATTGTTCTTGCCGTTTTCTTACATTGTCTTCGAAATTAATCTTTCGTTTCGATTAAATTAATCGATAGTTTGTACATGTGATGTCTTTGTAATGTTTGTTAGGATTGGTTGTGAATTGTGATGCGTATGCATGTGTTGACTGTTGGTATGTTAATACATCCTGTACCTATATTAAATTCAATGGGCTATTAGCTTCAGAATGTAGTAGCCCGAGGAATACCACACACCACGCCGTCTGTCATACCTCAAGACCATTTGCCTGAAGAAAAGATAATAAGACTCTGAACTGTGACATCACATAATAATAAAAACAGAAGAAATAATAAAATAATAACGAAGTGCTACTAATATTAAATTATCATATTAGCAAGAATAACAATAATGCAAACCAGAAGACAATAATAATATTGCTGTAGAAGTAAAGAAGAAATAATAGTACCTAAAATTATCAACAAAAAAAAAGGTAATTGTGCCCCGGAACCGCTTTCGCATTACTTCAGGTCACTTTACCTTTACATTCATGCCATTCCATTCCGGAAACGGAAAACTCGGTTAGAATATTTCACTCCAGCCGGGATTCGAACCCGCAATCTCCAGGTCACCAACCAATGCTCTTAACCACTAAGCCACGGAGGTCGGCCAGTTTTATGAACTTGGTGACTTCTCTACCGAGTCCAAATATTGACGTCACAGTAACAGTATAATACCTAAGAGTAAAATACATAAATAGAAATCATATTCCGTTCAGGAATCCATGTTGGAATTCCTTGTGAACGGTTCCACTCGGGCCCTCCAATAGCCATGAATTGTTATTCCTCAGGGCGCTAGTGACGTGGTTCATTTAATCATTCTCGAGTATTTTTTTATCACTAAATTTATGTAACGTCCAGGTCATTCGTTGGCACAGGATTGATAGTGCCACTTGGAAAATCCATTCAGTTCCATTTCACAGAACTTCGACCTATTTATGTACTTATTGAACATGTCGGTCCACATATAAGTATTAGCACGTATAAAACCATTGGAGAATAAATAGATGCAATATTGCAATATGCTTGGTAAGTGGGTACCTTGAAAGCTTATACCTTATTTAAAGTGGAACAGATGTTTTAATTTTTTGGGAAAATAAATAAGTTTTGGTTTGATTAATTTTCAAACGAGCTATTGGAATCGGCATAATTCAAACTATTTTTCGTTCAAAGTTATCGTATTTGGGTCAATCATAATCGTCATAATTATCATACATTACTCAAACTCGCTCTATTAATTGACTGCTGTACTTGGGATTCGAACCACTGACCTCCGGTTACGAGTCCACTGTCTTATTGTGCTACTTTGTCGGATGGAGACATCCGACCTCAGTAGCTTGATCGATAAGGTGGCGGACCTGTACCCTGGAGGTCGGTGGTTCAAGTCCCGGTTTCAGCGTAGTGTTAGTAAAGCGAGCTTGAGTAGTTGTGACATCACGAAAGTGATTAACACAAAGATTAACAGGAACTAGTTAAAAAGTTATAAATATAGTTCCTGTGTGTCTGCTAATGAACGTACTCGTAAATCTCAACCACCAATGTTCCTATCGACAGCAAAAGAAAGGTCCTCAATTCAAGTTCCATTCATTCTTGCTGATAGCGGCGTAATCTTAATTGAGAATTAGAGGTGGGTATGTGGGTAAGCAGGTCAAGTGGCTCGAGTTTGATGTAACAGAAAAGTGCGCAATATCCTCGCTGGAAAAACTTTCTAGAACAAAGCGGTGTGCTATATGGAAAATGTGTAATTATATACTTTGTATTTTTTGTGTTTGAATAAGATGTAGAAGGATTGAACATGCATAATATGTATGTATATTGCAGTTATGTACAATTGTATATGCAAGGAAAAAGTACATAGAATAATACTTACTTTCGCTTTCTGTGTCCATGAGCGTTGTCATGGCGGTGGAAGGATTGATGGTGTATAATATATCTAAACCTTGTCTTGTGCACTGGTAGTCAAGTGGTTAAGGCGCTAGTCTGGTAATCCAGGTAGCATAGGGATCCGTTCGTTCGAATCCCACCCAGTGCATGAAATTTTCCCCAATGATTTGAGTTTGTGACGACATAATAATAAGACTCTGAGGGTTCGGTGGTAGAAAATGTTTTGAGCATTAATCTCCCCTGATGGTTACCTTCCACTAAAGAGTGTTATTATTATTTTTATTCTTCTTCTTCTTCTTCTTCTTCTTCTTCTTCTTCTTCTTCCTCAACCTCTTTAGTGCTTATTTTAAAACTAGACATTTCGGGCTGTGGCTGGCACCGAATTCAGTCTAAAAATGACGTCAGTTATTATAGAAGCGGTGGCAACAAATTCAGACCCGAAATGATGTACGACAATGCCTCGTTGTGTAGAGAAGGGTTGAGAACAATAAATATATTGCCATCCATGCATTGGATCGCAACTTCTGTGTCATATTAATTGTGTAGATCGGGTATAATGTATAACGGTTGTCGGGTATGTATGGACGGTATTATGTTGAAGTGTATGGTATGAAAACAAAATTAGTGGTGAGAGTTATCAATTTTTAATTACATATATCAGTGTGTGGTTTTTCTATCATTATTCTGAATGTCCTTTTCGAGTTTGGAATTTCCGATGAGAATTTCAGCCATGCAAATCCGTCGAAGTCGTAAATCATAAAATAAATGCTAATTTCTATTAATTTCCCGAGAAATGATAAATTAATTGCTCTCTCCATTTTCCTGTGCAAAAAAATTACGAGCTATAAATTTCACTGAAATGTTATATCTGACCTGGTTCATGTTAACGACTTTTTTAACTGTTTCAATCGTTAACATCTTTCCAGTATCGTAAAAATGCACTTTATGGATTAATATTCGGCGCGTGTCTTTTATTTTCCAAGCCATGTGGAATTTTAACGACAGGACTGCACAAGTGCACATAATCTTAATGACAAACCTCTCCAGTATCTGAACAGTTGCAATGCAAATGCATTGAACTTGGTGTTTCTATAGTGCACCTGTTCTAGAAATTAACTTGCAATTACATACGATTATGCCAATGTTTCTGCATGAATATGAAGTAGATATATCTATGTAATGGTTGATTTTATGGAGCGAAGAATTTTCATGAGTTTTTTTTTTTTTTTTTTTTTTTAATCTCTCGTGGCCGAAATTTGAGGTTTTTCGAAAAAAATACCTAAATATGATGTTTATGTTGAAAAAAATCAGATCTGAGTACCCATTTTGTATTGTGCTTGTTAGCTGATGTTGTTTGAAGGTAAAACCTGTAGAAAGGAACATTTGTTTATCCTCTGGTGGTAAACTTTTTATTCATTTTCAATTTTATTTTAATTCAATTTTATTTATTTGTATTATTTTACAATTTTGGATACATTCGTAGTAAAAAATGTACACACGCTATTTTATTGTTTACATATTGTCAAATAAAGGTTTGTTTAATTATTTATATTTTATCATTTGAAATGTTATTTTGTTCATGTTTATTTGTATACATTATTCTAGCTAGTCTCCCGTTAATAATTAAATTAAATTGATATAACTATGACTACCAGTAGGATAACGCATAATTAATTGTGCATACCAAAGGTTTTCCATTATTATCCAAGTACAATGTTCAATTGTGCATATACTGCTGGACCAGATAATCTAGAATGCACGTGGTTCATGCATGCACAATGCAGGCGAAATACCTTGTTCTCGAGATAACCACCGCGACCTGTGATTGGTCAGAATAAAGTACATTAATAATTAATAGAGCCCTCTCAAGGCTCTTCTGAACGGAGTCAAGTTAATAACCTATTAAAGTAATCCAATGTTTTTTTTTTTTAAATTCGTGTCCATTTATACAAATCGCGATTTTATATGTTGAAAAAAAAACTTATGAATAACTTGAAATTTACCTTAAACACTAAATTTTACCAAATGAGACCTTGTACCTAGAATTAGCAAATTAATGCTTGAAATATGAAACAAATCAAGCCCCATCATCACCGGATATGTTCCCCATAAATTGAATCCTTTGCATTGGGGAGAATTCGCCCACGTTAGAATGGCTTCTCTTGAGTTTAAATGTTTTTAAAGTGTTCTTAACGAATTTGTCCATTGGTGTCATTCGATTTGGTATTTTGGTGCTGACCTCTCTAAGAGTCATTTTTTGTTGAACAATAAGTACAAAAGTACATCGATATCGATTTTTTGATAAAAAATGTCAAGACACGTTCGGTCTATACATTATTCTATTTGGTGCTGACTTCTCAAAGTTACATTATACATATGTGCAATAAGTATAAAATTATTTAACTTAAGAACTCAGAGATACGGAGGGATAGGACTAACTTTTTTATTTCGATAGCTGATGTCTAGTTTCCATTTTTTTTTTTTTTTTTTTAACTGTAATGTGTAACATGTATGTATATTTTTTTATAAGTTACTATCAATATAATAGTTCCATACTATCAATACCTAAAACATGGTCAGGGGGTTCTGAATAACATACATTTGATATCGACATATGTAGGTACACTGGTTTTTTAATTGAACTCACATCTAAAGACTTGCTAAAGTTGTTCGAGACAAAGTGGAACCTTGATAATCCACAAGTTATTACCTCTCGGTGAACATTGAAATGACCTTTAGGAAGAACATGCTGAATATATTGTAACCTGTGTAGAGGTATGTATGCCATACTTATACGAGTCTTTGAATTGGTAATGAAATTTTCTGTATAATTTAAATTTTTCTCATGAGACCAGTAGTCTTCTCATGTCCACGATATGATTGAGCGGCCTGACGTCACACAACAAAAATAATAATTAAACTGGAAAATTTATTCGATTCAAGAACAAAAAAGGGTTCCTGAAGCATTGTTTCATTGTTGAAAAGATATTTCTTGAAACTCACATATCATCTAATGGTAATGCCGCAAATTTTCCGTGGCCATTGGCCATATTAGTAATATAATGTTGACAGAGTTGTTACTTAGTACCGCTTAGCTTGAAAAATGAAGCTAATTGATAATGTGTCGAGTTTATTATTTTATTAAATGCAATTTGTTATTTTGTTGAAAATTACTGAATAGTTTTGACTAGTTGCCTTGTTTGTCCTCATCCTCCTGAGGTCATCTTTTTCGGTCAATCTTTTTGAATGACTTATAATACGTCATAGTCTTCTCAGGTCATCTTTTTCAGTCGATCTTCTTGCATGACCTATAATACTTGATAGTCTTCTGAGGTCATCTTTTTCAGTCATTCTACTTGAATGACCTATAATACGTCACAGGACCATTACCTTTCCAAGTATAGGCGTACATCTCCAAGGTGAAACGAGTCCTCTTGATAAATAATATATAATTATATTATTATGTACGTATTAGCAGTTGCCTTGGTAATTATATAAATTCTAGGGAATCGTCCGACACTTTCCTTCTCTCTGAAGCTACCTCAATATTAACTACCTGTATAGAGTTATCATAGGAGAGTACTTACTTCAATACGAAATACTAATTACCTACGAGTATCTAGTATCTAATAATACCTACTTACTACTTACCTATTAAAAACATAATAACTACACTCAGGGACATCTAAAGAACTTTTTTTTATGTCTACCTTTATGACTGTATAGGATTGTAGCTTGTCATCTGTCACTTTATTTATAGGAGAGAAATTTTTCAAGTTTATCGGAGATAAATTGAAGAAAAAGAAATTTGAAATTTGTGTTAATCACAATCATGATGTTTTTCAAACTAGCTTGAGATTCGAACCACAGACCTCCAGTGTCCGACTTATCAAACAACCGTCTCACCTAATAGCCGGATTAGCCAGTAACAAACTGTGTACCAGTAATTTTAGGGTAACTCAAACGTCTCTCAGGATTAAATTTATTATAAAACAGGATTAAATTTAGGATAAGCGGGATAAGCCAGACCCTCCCTCAAACCGTAGGTTCAACCATAATCACAGCGCACCATAGTCCGAATTGATGTTTATCTTAAGTTTAATCCTATTTCATAACTCGGTCCTTTGTTCGGCTTATATTGGTCATTTTCGACACCACATCCTGTTCTCATCGCCTCCCTGAATTGGATCCTGAACCTCAAGTAATGAGTAATGACTAATGAGACACTACCTACTATAACAAGGAATTCGTTAACTTACAAAGTAAGTCCATACCTAGATTACCTAGTAAATGTAGATATTACATGTGTAGCTTCCTAAGTGTATACTCACTCATTACTTCTTTTGCGTTCTACAATTGTTGGCATACAATTATCGATGACTTGTTTGTAGATTCCAGGAGTTGTTTTGATTATTTGTACTCGCGAATTGTATATAGGTACCTAGTTATGTATACTTATGTGCCCCGCATTCCAATGTTTCAACTCTTCTGAGTTGTTGTTAGTTTTGTTAGTTGTTTCTTATTTGTAGGTACATACCTCTTTTCCTGCTTATGTACATAATGTGCCATGCATTCTTGCACTTGGTTGAACATCTCCAACTTGTGGAAGGTATTTTTCATTTCTAATTTGTAAACATTGCAGAACCTACATGTACATAGGTATTTATGTAGAAATGTACATACATACTATTTTGGTCTCTCTTGTTGATTGTCCCAATGAACTGTACCATGTGCGCCAAATGTTGTACCAAATCATTCTAGCTAGAGGATTCATAGGGTGTGCTTCTTCTATTGATTTTGTTGGTGGATTCAGTACCGTCTGTATCATCACCATCATAGAGTGGCGTCATCGTGAACGATGGTAGCCAGACAGTGGAGGAATGACTCATCACTTCTACCACTGTCTTTACAAGGAGGCTAATAATTGACAAGGGCACCCAGAATCAAGCCAATGCTGGTTCACTTACTCCCTGTTTATAGTCCCCAGCCAGACTGCTGGTCTACTCTCTGTTTTGTCAGATGTACTTCTTTTTCAAATGTATGTACTTCATTCATTCTAGAAATCGCAGGGTGTATGTACTTCTTCCATTGATTTAGTTAGTGGATTCAGTACCGTTCTATGTCCTACACTTTTAGAAAAAACTGATCTCCGAGCTACTAACTGTTCAAGAGCCAGATCTTGGTAGCAGAGCGCCAAGGTGTTCCATCACCTAGTTTGTCAGACGGGCGGCCTTGATGTTATTGGTTGAGGTATCTCGACATTCCACTGACGGGAGGTCTGGTACTGCCCTGGTCAGGTCATGTGGATTGTTTCTGCGAAGAATGTATCGAGAAGTAGCAGTAGTAGTGGTCCTCGCTCTGGAATAGTAGTACATATTTTATTTTATTATACCTCGTGAGGAAAAATGAGTAGTTATACTTGTATGAGTAACGACCAGTGGCGGCATTACCAGAGTAAAAAGAAATTAATGTAATAAAATAATTCGAAAAGTAAAGGAGACTTAGTAATGCTGCGCTACCCACAAAAATTGTGAAGAGGCCTTGTGCTTCACCACAAATAAAATCATACCATACCTATTTCATTTTATTATTATAGACTGGTTGGAGATTGTCACCAGTTGATTCTATTTGGTTGAACGTCCTGATTTTGAAGTAGTCAGGACGAGGGTTTTACCCTCCATTCGCTGGGAATCGTACCATCTTCTCCAACCGGGATTCGAACTCGGGATCACATTGGATTCGATTGTCTGGCAGTGGAAAAAATTGTTTGGTCATTTGGTTTCACCCCAATTAAATCTAACTTTAACTTACTAACTCAAGCTGACGAGCTTCATGACGAGCAATAAAAAGATGATGAATCTCAATAAAAAAAGAAGTTGAATAGGAATGATTCTTGTGATTGTGATGATGTTGAAGACGAAGGAGATAATGCTAGCATTGATGATACTAAGATAGTGATGGAAACTTGGAGACTAGAGGTAAAAAGATGACATCAATGATGATGTTGGATATTGAGAGGCAAAAACTTGATTGTGTGACGTCACAGTAGGATCGTTGTGTGTTTTGATTGAGCTGCGCGGTATTGTGGTCACTCTACCACGGCGGTGGTTTCTAGTGGAACTGGTTCTGGTTGCAGTGGTATGACTGGTATTTGTGAGCCAAGAGAAACTTGTCTGTGTTGGTAATAATAATCATTGCTGTGTAGTATGCATATAATAATAATATTTTATTATTAATTAAAAGCAATGATTATTATTGCCTCCATTGCTCAAGTTACCTAATGGTAATCATAATCACTGCTTTTAACTATGTATTAATAAAATAATGACAAAATTTATGGATGAATATAATAATATTAAAATTATTTCTGTATTAATTCTAGAAATGCTAATTAGATTCGTGTACGGAATCGTATTTGTTAGTCAAAGTTGTTTTTCCTTGATTTATTTTCTGTTCTATGTTGTTTTTCCGTCTCGAGTACAAGCTAGGGTTAAGGTTCTGATCTAAAGAATGCGTATGGAAAGCTCGTGTTTAAAAATTTCGTAGAACTTATGTGTACCGATTTAACGTGTACTTAGTTCTTTGTGCTGGCTTTTGTTTTGTTATTGTTGTTGTTGTTGTTGTTGTTGTTTTTTTTTTTTTTTTTTTTTTTTTTTTTTTTTTTTTTTTTTTTGCTAATTGAGTTGGTTTCGAGTTTGTGTGGAATAAATTGAGGAAAGAGTAAAAAGAGCGCGCGCGTGGTATCAAATCCTGCGGTGGCGCCGAATCCCGGCCCGAAACGCTGTACGGCAATGCCTCATTGTGTAGAGAAGGGTTAGGGAAAACAAATATTGGGCCATGCCTCGGACCGGCACTTGGGTGCAGCCCAACTCCTGATGATTGGTTCATAACTTTTCACTGTGAAGCTCACCTGATTCTTGACAGATAGTAATTGCGATATTCATGTATCTCATCACCATAAATGATTTTTTAACCCTCCAATCGGGAATATTTGAAATGTTGAACAAATAACATGTTTGAGGATGACGTCATTGTAATGTCACGTGACGCATAAACCTGAAGAATAATCCCATGCAACCGGTGCCCATTTAGAAACTTGCCCTATATTTCTTTCTTTGGTCTTGTCTCCCTAATATGTTTTCAAGACATCTCAGTAACACTCCTTCAACCTTCAAGACGACATCGACATTGAGGGACAGCGGTCCGTCCTACTTTGAAATCAATAAATGGGGTAACCAACCAAGTGGTCATCGGTGTATTTCCACAAGCCTGTAATGATCTAATAGTTTCATCCGAAATAATCAATAATAACATCTCATTATTCTTGGACTCTATGCGGTTCGGATTTTACTTTGTCCATATGTATAACTCAAGGGAAGGCCGTTTCAAGATGATATGCTTCTATATGTTCCTACTGAAATATGATTAAAAATGTGAAAAGAAAGAAGCTTTTTTCTGACTCATTGAAGTCATTGAACACACACACACAACGTTTCGCCAGTATTAATCGATCACCTATCACCAATAATTCATAGTAGCAACCTAGCGCAACGGTGGTCCCTTCACCGATCCAGCGAGGCAAAGATTCGAGCGTGCTTTTGTTTTAAGGTCAGGATCGCGGGAATCGATCCAAGGACTCGGAGGACTGTGGCATGAGGTAATGGCATGATCTAATGCAGCGTTCATGCATCTTGTGATTTATAACGCCAAATGGAACGACTTGCACAATCTCTTGATGGTTTTTTTAAAACTTTAATCGCAAATAAGTTGCTTTTCTATTTACAATATTTGGACATAAGTACATATTATAATTATTATACAAACTAAACAATAACAGCTGAGTATAGGGATATAAAAACAATAGAAATGTTACAACTTACAATCTCTTGGTTATTTGAGTGCTAACAATATGAGGAGTATTTGAAAGGAATGCAAGGCTGTCTGTATATTATCTTCTAGAGCTTAAAGTTTGTTTGGAATAATGGATCATGTTTTTGTTTGTTTGTTTTTTTTCTTCTAAGAGCAAATAATATCTACTGGTTTTAAGGACAATCGTGAACCTGCATTTGCTTTATGTACTGTTCAGATGTTTTTTAAAAAAAAAAAAAAACTGGTTGAAATTGATTCGGAATTCTTTGTTACAGTTTTTGAAATGCTCCAACTTTTTTTTCGTTGGAATTTATGTCATTCTTTCAATGGTTTCTTTCAAATTCATTCAACTAGTCTGGTCTTTCTCTTTAGGGGACTTCTAGTTTATTTTTATTATTTTTATAGTCTTTATATAGTCTCATAAGACTTATTTTAAATTTCTTTTATATTTTATATACTCAATATCTCATCTTGTATCAGATTGTATTAATTATTCGTGTTTTTTAAAACTGTTTATAATGATATCTTAGTGTGTTATAATGTTATAGGTTGCTTGCAACTGTTTTGTAATACACTTTAAACAAATATACAAAATTCAATAAAAATTCAATAAAAAAATAGCTTTATAATTTAAGACAAAAATATATACATTAAAAACAATGAAATTATAAAGAAAAAATAAATAGATTGAACAAAGGAACAAGAACAAAAAAAATTAAGCTAATTATTAAAAGGGCGGGGTTATTGCCTGTGGCAATCTCTTCCACCCAACTTTTATTTTAGGTGGTGATAAAAATGTCCCCGAGGTATTTCAGCTCGCGATCTCTCCCAAGTTATATAATTGACCATCAGGAATTGTATGTCTGCCGTTTTTTATGTACAAGAGCTTGCTTTTTCAAATTAGTCTCCTGCCGGTTGTGGTGTTTGAACTTGAAATCGTTTGCTCACCAGAAAATGAAGCAGGTAATTATCGTGTACAAAATTACTGTTATTTTCCGGTAAATCAATATGTGATTGTGATTTATGTCAGTACTTATTATCTCTTCTTAGGCAATTAAAATAACATATAATATTAACATAACCAAACCATATTATGTATTCCAACCATTTATATTTCTCATCATCTGATTGCCTAATCGTTTCAATTATTGTCGATGATATTATCTATCACGACTATTTTTAGCTGCTGAAATTTTGGGAGGTAGTTTGAGAGATTTTATTTTCTCAAGTTTATAATTTTACCAATAAATTTATTTTACCTTCTTTTAGGTACCACTTTTTTTAAGTAAAGTGATTTTATGTGAAATGATATCTAATTGGAGTGTTATGCGTGCCTTATAATAATATTTTCAATTTTTTTGGGGGTTTGAGAAAATAAAATTAGTATGTCAATTTTGAATATTATCTAGTCACCAAGAGAAACTTTTATGCAAAGCTTCAGCTTCCTAGAAGTTCCTATTGTGTAAAATGATCAATCAGCTTTTCGAATCAGTATGTGACTTATCTTTTCGAATTATCGATTATTATTATTATTATTATTTTTCCTTCATTTTCGCTGTTACATATTAATGCCAAAGCCATATAAGTATCTTGTTCCTGCTATTGAATAGTTGTGTTGCTTGACTTTATAATGCCCTCATTAAATAGTGGATTTATTTTATGGTCTTGTTTTCACAATAGGGAACATCGGGGCTAACAAGGACGACGTGTCGTTGTGGCAATGTTCAGGCTCCGGACTTGGTGAATGTAACACGTAAACACACGTTACATTGAACCGTAATTGATACAGAGCATACTGCACCTCGTATAATGAAAATTGAATGAAAATGATCTTGAGATAATGTAAAAAAAATCTTGAGATATGTAGGCATACGAAAGTAGTACCTTTCTTTTTGCCGCAATGCCTCTCTGAATGGCTTTTCACAATTTCTGCCGAAGACGAAATCTATAGAAAACCCGTTATTGATGAAATGTTTTTCTCTTTTGGTTTCTATCCTTAAAATAGATTAATTTTCTGCTCGGATATTTTTTGCTTTCACTTCTTCTGATGATGATGATGATGACTATCATAATCAACACCATGCTATACTTAGTAGGTATAGTAAGTACTCTACCTCCAGCGCAGATATTCCAAGGTCGTTGCATCGGTTTTTCTCATCAGACCTCTGCCGTGTCACCCATCGTTCTTGCTGATGGATAGTTGACGTGTCCTCTTCCCTATGAGTCCTTGTCAGGATAATTAGTTTCCATACTGCGGTGACATCGCCTGACATTGACATCTATTCGAGAGAAATATACCTGTAGAATTCTTCGAGAAACACGGACGGTCACCAATGTATTTATTTATTTATTAGGTTATGAGATTGCCCAATGTTTTGGGCAGTTTACAATAGTGACTTAAAATTAAAAATAAAACTAAAGATATATCTATGAAAAATAAAAAATAATGAATGAAACAAAATAAAAAATGTGCATTATAGAAACTAGCTATTTATAAATAGTATGAGTTCAGAAACCAAGTTATTTTTCATCGTCATTACGATAAGATCTCACCACCCCATGATCAAGATAAGACTGTCTAGAATGTTAATCTATTATAAAAAACTATTTTTTTTTTTTTTAGTGTCACTGATACTCCTAAATAGTTTCAGTACCTTATCAGAGTATAAACTCGGGTTTCAGTAGTGATTTCACCCTTGAATGAATGGAATACTCCAGGCTTTCTCTTTCATAATCCTATTGATATTCTATCTTATCAGGCCTGTCTGGTTGCAGACTTAGTATGGGACGGTAAAGATGTCTGTTTGTACCGTTCTGTAAGCATTGTCTATTTTTTTTTCTTCTTTTTTGGGTTTCACGTCGCTCTCAACTGCATGGTCAATATGGTCACATCCAACTATCTATTCTACTTACATTACGAGTACACCGGGCCCTAGGCTAGCCCCTAGTATGGGGCCCCAATTTTCCCCTTTTCAGGGGCCCTGGGCTGAGGATATTTTGCCTTGGTCGCCCAACCCTTTGAACGACCCTGTAGCAGTTGATGTATCAAGCGAAACGGTTGTTTCGCGGGAGAGCGCCTCCTAGAAACTACAGTGCTTGTACTGTTTAGAGTTTTAGAGTAATTCTGTAGAACTGAAAGTAGGTAGGCTGTGGTAGGCTGTCTCCGATTTCTCTCTTGTTATCAATGGAGTGAAAAATTGCCGCGTAACTTCTGTGACTCGACGGTGTAGGATTTGTCTTGCTTGAGCTACCGTTTATACCTACTTGACCATCGGCTATTGTCTGTATACACCAAAGTAGAATCTATGGATATAGCAGGAGGCTATAGGCATTGGATCTGGCCGTCGATTTAATCCTTCCACCACCGCGAGATACATCTTGGTATTTTTATAATAATAACAACACTCTCTATTTGAAGGTAACCACCAGGCGAGGTAAATGCTCAAAGCATTTTCTATTACCTAACCCTCAGAGTATTAATATTATTTTCTTTCTAGTTGATGATATTAATGAGAACTGGTTAGTTTGTTTACTATGGGAATTTTCCAGGTAATATTATCAGTGTTGTCCATGAGAGGAGAAGCGAAATATTAATAAATTCGTGTATTGGATGAAAATATTATTGATGAAATGTTTGATCTCTTCGGAGTAAACCTAAAATTCTTTTAATGCATCAATTTTTAATCTCAAGTCTTTCTTAAGTATGAATTTCCAAGATTTCAATACCATCTTCTGTTTGCCTGCAAAGTCGAGCCTTACAGTGTACTGAACTACTCATCAAGTTAGTATGAATGCCAAAATGTTGTTAATAAATGTGGCTGGAAGCAGGCGCGGCCGGAGGCAAAATGTTTGGGTGTGCTCCCACCTAAAACGGACTAAAATAGGATTTATAGAGTGTCTCTTTCAGTATCTAAAAAGTTTGAGTTTCTCACCATGTCAATCAAAATGATTCAACATTCATTATTCTAGAAATATGTGATGATTTTCGTTGTGTACATTTGAACAAATTAGGACTTGAAAAAATTCTCTCTTTTTCTGTTTTGTCTGGGGGTGCTGCAGTTCCGCGTCCAAAGAATGCCAACCCCACAAGTAGGTTTTGGGAAAGGATAGAGTGAAAGAAGACCTCTCTTTAACCTAGCTAGAATCCGCACTGTTAGTTAGTCAAGTGGTTAACGCGCTAGTGTGGGAATCCAGGTAGCGTAGGGATCCATTTTTTCGAATCCCACCCAGTGCATGAATTTTCCCTCATTAATTTAAGTTTGTGACCACATAATTACTCTGAGGGTTCAGTGGTAGAAAATGATTTGAGCCTTAACCTCGCCTGGTGGTTGGTTACCTTCCACTTAAGAGTGTTATTATTATTATTAGAATCGAAATCCCGTTTTTTTAAATTTGTTCCCTAAGGACCGAGCGGTCTCTCACAAACAAGACGCCGCCGGCCCGGGCTGGTAGTTCAAGAGGGTACTCGTATTATCAAAACCGATAATTCGAGAAAAACAACAGTAATAATAAAGGATAATGGTCGGACTAATCGCTAGGAATATTGTTCTACCAGGGCTCTCAGTATGAAGTGCAAATACGCCAGTGTATACTATCAGGAGGTGCTTGCAAGGGTCAAGTATTCTGCACCATCATGTGTTTATTTTAGAACAATGATTAATAAAAAGGTATAATAGGTTAAGTGTTCGATAGTGATTTATCAAAAAAATAAATATTATTTTCAGAATGAAAAAGATGGGTATTTCTAGCATAGATTTGCAAATAACGGCTGCTGAGTATACGGGGTCAAATATAACTTTTATCTAGTACATGAAATTTCTGGCAATAATATTCTGGGTACTGTTATTATTATTATTATTTAACAGTTTATTGTTAAACCACATGATACATACTCGTACATAGGATATGAAATAAAAAGAACACAATATGTAGTGAAAAAACACGCTCGTTTAGTTTTTCTTGGCGTTGCAAAACTATCTAGTACATAAAATTTCTAGCAAAAATATTCTGGGTACTGTTGTTATAAGCCTTCGACCTTTTAAAATGCCTTTACCATTCTAACGTTCTGGTAAAGCAACAGATGCTACAGTATTTTGTTAATAAACAATAATAATAAAAAATCTGTTCTAAAATGTATTATTAATCCTTGTCTTTTCTCATGTATAATTTCTTTGGCACTGTCACTATATTATTATTAGTTTAAAGTATGTATTGTTAAAGTATGTATATAGTCTCCAGTCAACAGCGCTAACTGCAGTTAAAACGTTGGCTCGTCCTGTTTCCATTCAAACAGGCTCGTTCATAAGTTTTTTTTTAATTTTTGAAGACCTTTGTCTCTTCCTTCTTATGCAAGGAGACTAATTGGGGTATCCAAAGACAAGGGAGATGTTCTTCAATCTACTCGATCCCTGAAATGCGTTTCAGCATCCCTAGTCTTAACAGCAACCTCCTCGCTTTCTGTTCCCAGGGGATGGCTTCAACAAGGTTCAAGTGGGGCAGCTGTCGACCCCCATAGGGACCGTGCACCTCTCGGTCTCCTACAGAACGGACCTGACCATCCAGCCGCAGAAGATCTCCGGCAAGGACCACTCCATCATGTACAAGAGCGATCACTTCAGGCCCGACTTCAGCCCGAAGAATTCCCGGACGACCAAGTCGTAAGTACCTCCCCCCCCTTTTTTTTCTGGAATCGAACTCAGGATCTCTGGACGACGGGCATCAGTAGTCACAACCGTTACACCACGGATGCTGGCTTTTTCAAACACACCTATTTTTAATAATGAAATCGCTGGGAATCGTACCAGCTACCCACATTAACCTCACCCAGCCTGGGTAGGGCCGGAATTGCTAGCCTCACATGTTCGGAGGGAACAGAATTTTCTGTGCGAAAAGTCTCCTCCAACCGGGAATTGAATTCAGGATCTTTCGTCACAACCGTTACGCCACGGAGGCTAAGAAAGCCTCTTCTCATTAGTCTCACGTAAGCTGAAATAATCCTTCTAGAAATAGTTATTCCAGTTTAAGTAGTATTTTCTAAAGATATTTTTAATAAAAATAATTAATTGAGAATATTAAGCTCTCCTGGCTAGCTGGCATGGATTCCGCCATTAGTCTTACCTGTCAGAATCGTTCTATGAGTTCTTAAGAGGATTCAAGTTTCCATTAGTGAACTATTTGAGCTGTTCGAACTCTTGCTTCTAATCAAGCCTAGGTTGTTAGCTCCCAATGCTTCTTCTTTGAGGGTATAAAGCTACTCTGCAGTTCCATGACCCCTTTCTGCTGTGACGTCTCTTTTCTATAATTCGTATCTACGTATTTATAAAATTGATGGTTTTGATTGATTGGCAGTTGGCACAGACGAATTGTTTTTTTTTTCCCCCTTTTCTTCTTCTTCTATTGAATCAGGTGTTAGAATAAAATATTGCAGAGAAGTTAGTTCTCGTGCCTAATGAAAGTTTTTCAATGAGTGTTAGTGGAAATAATGATGTATTTTCCTTTTAAAACAACCCCTCCCTGTTTTCATACATCCCCCCCCCCCCCAAAAAAAAAAATTGTAATTGTAACACCATCTTGTACCTGAGAGTCTCTAATGCATCACTTCCTCCTTCCTTCTTCAGGGACGACCCCCTGTCGGAACTGAGCGACCGGATCCGAGTCGGGGCGTTCGCCGCCAGTGCGCCCAAGTCCCGCGCGCCCCTAGAACCGGGCCTGATCATTCCCGACGTGCCGTACGCCTCCCTGCTCGCCCCTCGCCCGCTGCCCGCGACCCCGCCCCCCAGCATCGACCTGAGTGACTCCTCGCGGGGCAGCGACCCCCCCGAGCCCGCCGACCCCCCGGCGCCCCTCCCTGACACCGCCCCTGCCCCTGCCACCGTGTCTTGCTCGTCCCTCAGCGGGCACGAAGATTTCATTATGGTAGACCTGGTAATTGTTGGAACTTTTTGAATTAACCCCGCCCGCCCGCTTTTTCTTTTTTTTTTTTTTTTTTTTGGTTTTCTCACGAGAGAAGAAGGTATTTCTTAGAATATGAACAATTTTACTTATTTATTTAGAAACTCTTTATTAGTTGAACATATATACAGACAAATAATGGTAAAAATTAAATATAAAAATTGACAATATTAATATTAGAAACAAGGAAAAAACAAAATATATTCAACCGACCTCAGTCGCTTGATAGAAAAGATGGCGGATTCGTAACCTGGAGGTCAGAGGTTCCAATCCCAAATCAAGTAAATATTTAGAAAAGCGAGTATTTGTGATTGTAACACAAAATATTTTCAAATTACAACTAATCAAGTTTGATTGATAATGATGATGCCTGTGTTTTGATTGATAATGATGATGCCTGCGTTTTAATGGTGGTAAAACAAACCAGTGCTTGACTGTCGAGACCACTCAAGCACCAATCTCCTCTTGATGCCTCAGTACCTCACCCAACCTGGTTTGGGTGAGGTTTAATATGGGTAGCTGGTTTGTGAGCTTCCAGGGATGGGAGGGTAAACATCTCCGTCTCAAATAGTTTCCTCTGTTCAACAAACGTGAAGTAAAATTGGAAATGTAAGTTTGTCCTAAAAGAATCTTAAGCTACATGAATAGCTTTGATCTCGTTTAGCGTTACAGGGGCATGTCACAAAAGATCTATTTAAGGTCGCAGTGACAAAGAGCTTTCGTAGCCGACAGCCCTACCAATACCAATACCAAAAATTGGAAATGTAAGTTTGTGAAAGTCATATTTGTTTAGTTCAATGTACGACTCACTGCTTTTGCATACACACGAGATACAGTAGAAATACCTTCTTCTCCGTCGCAGATATTCCGCAATGACCTTAATATTTCCTCAACCCCCCCAATATAGCTTCCTTTCAACTTTTCTCTCTTCCGGCTTCTTATTCCCTCTTGTCCTGCTTTGCCCTATCGATTTTCCTCTCTGCTATTTTCTTCCCACTCCTCCTCTTCCTCTGTCTATTCTGTCTTTCTTCTCTTCCACCGACCTCTCAGTCGCTTGATGGATAAGGCAGCGGCATCTGAATAACTTTCGGCCTCAGAGAAGCAATATCGATGTTGATAAAATAGTAGTTACTTTAACCGACCTCAGTAGCTTGATCGATAAGGCAGCGGACTTGTAACCTAGAGGTCGGTGGTTCAAGTTCCAGTTTCAGCGTGGTATTTGTAAAGCGAGTTTGTGTATATCACGAAAGTGATTAACACATCCATGATAAATAACTCTTTCTTCTCTTTCCCTTTCTATTTTTCTTGTCTGAAATCCTCTCCACCCATCCATTTTCTCAAGAATTTCCTATCCATCTATAATATTAAAAATAGATAAATATTTTATCCACTAGTTATAATATTCTCTCTTTTCTGTCTCTCTCCCTCTCTTCTTTCTGTCCCTAACTCACTTTCTTTTCATCCTCTCTCTCTCTCTCTCTCTCTCTCTCTCTCCCTCTCTCCCTCCCTCCCCTGTTTTTTTCTGACATTCCTCTCTTTCTTTCCTTCTTCATCTGTCTCCTCTTCTTTATCTTTCTCTCTCCCACCTCTTCTGTTGCTCTCTCTTTCTCTCTCAACTTTTTCTTTATTCATCCAACATTTCTTTTTTTATCAAGATTAACTACTCTACCCTCCCCAATTCATCTCTACACCCTGCCTTGCCTCCCTCTCTTTATCCTCAATATCTATATTATCTGCAATATCTATTTCATCCTCAATATCTATATTATCTTCAATATCTATTTATCTCAATATCTCTTTAATATCCGCAATTTTTTTTTTTTTGTTTTTTACAAATTAACGGGGTTTACCCATGTTTATTGTATATAATATTAAAATACAATTGTATAAAGTTGGAAAAATACATATAAAAGTATAACATAGAAATATATAAAAGTTAGGTATACATGTAAAATATAAATGATGCTATTACGTATATAAATAGATAGTATTCTTAATTTACAATACCTACTCAGATATTGTTTAAGCTTAATAATTTTTGTTTTGTAGTCTCAACATTATCATAAAACAGATCTATCGAAGGATCTTTGTTACAAGCTTGATTGAAGAGTCGCACAATACGGTTGAATGGTTTAAAAAAAGCATAATTTTTGGTGCAAGATTTTTCATAGAGTAGATTCCTATTTCTTGTGTTTTTATTATTGGTTCTAAAGGAGAGTTCTTCTAGAAATTCTGGTAAAATAGTTTTATTATTAAGAATTTTAGCGAGGAGTAGAATATCAATTGTGTCTCTCCTATGTTGTAAAGTAATAACATTGTTGGCTTTCATAATTTCGCTATAATTGTGATCTGTAATACTCATTGGTTTTTTCTGTTTGAACGCAAGGTTTCTAAGAAATCTATGTTGCACAGATTCGATCTTGGAGATATATTTTTCATAGTAAGGAGACCACACAGAGGAGCCGTACTCTAAGATGGGACGGACAAAAGCATAGTATAAAATGATGTATGTTTTGGGGTCTATGAATTCTCTGCTATTTCTATTAATGAAACCCAGAATTTTGTAAGCTTTTTTTGTTATATTAGAGTAATGTTCATTATAAGATAACTTATGATCGAATATTATACCTAGATCTTTTACTTCGTAAATTCTCTCTAGAAGAATATTGTTGATGGCGTACTGGTAAATAACAGGGGATTTCTTGCGATGGAATGACAAAATTTTACATTTATTGATATTGAGCTCCATTCTGTTCATCTGACACCACTCGAACAGGGAGTCTAAGGCTCTTTGTAAAGTTATAGCATCTGACTGATCCTTTATGGTGAGTCCTGTTCGTTTGTCGTCAGCAAATAACCAGAATGTCGTTGGTAGATAAGAGTAAACGTCATTTATGTAAAGATTAAAAATAAGACCTGATAGATGGCCACCCTGTATACAGCCTGATAGCACATCAAATGGTTCGGATAAGTAAGTAGAGTAATTGTTGACCTTTTGATCTTGGTGACAGTGGCAGATATTGTTATCACTCTCTATCATTTTTAATTTTACTAGTTGAGTGCGTTGAGAAAAGTAACTGTAGAAAAAAGATAGTAAAGGGTCGACAATACCATATGCGCGCAGTTTTGCGCATAATATGTTTGTGTTTATTTTGTCAAAGGCTTTAGAATAGTCTGTCATAATACAGTCAAACTGGTCCCCGCTGTCAATAATGTTACACACATGGTCAGTAAAGGATAAAAGGTTTGTGGTCGTAGATTTATTATTTACAAAGCCATGCTGTTGGGGAATTAAAAGTGTATTTAAAATAGGTTGTATCTGATTGTATATAAGTTTGTCTAATATTTTTGGAATGGTCGATATCTTACTGATGGGCCTATAATTCGACACATTAGCTTTCAAACCACTCTTAAATATAGGTGTAATATAAGAGGTTTTCCAGGCATCAGGAAAGATACCTGTTGACATAGACCAGTTGAATAGGAAACAGAGTGGAGTAACTAAGACAGATGAACAATTCTTGATTAAAATAGGAGGGACGTTGTCAGGTCCACTGGATGAGTCTGATTTTAATGTTTTCATTATATCAACAAGTTCTTGAGGATTAAAGCAAATCCTGGACAAAGGTGATGCTAAAGTTTTTTCAAACATAAACTCAGGAGGGGCTAATTGTTCTTTAGAATATACTGATGAAAAATTTTGGGCAAAAAGATTTGTGATTTCTAGGGAATTACTTGAAGATTGTTCATTATAATTCATGACAGACGGAATGCCATTTTCTTGCTTTTTTGATTTTATAAATCTCCAAAATGTTTCAGGATTGCTTGAGAATTCTTTTTCTTTATTCCGAATGTATACTGAATAGTCGCTCTCTGATTTTATTTTACATTGAGTTCTTAAATTTTTAAATAAGTTTTGTTTCTCGGTAGACCTAGTCTTCTTGAAATTTTTATGAGCAATTTTTTTTTGTATGACCAAATTTTTAAGTTCTTTAGATGCCCAAATCGGAAATTTTAGTGTTTTAATGATTTTTTTTGGGATGAACTTTGTTATTTCTGTGTGTAAGGTCGAGTAGAAATACGAGACAGCAGAATTTAAGTTCTCACATTTCTGTAGTTCATTTATCCAATTAATTTGTAGTAATGCTTCTTTCAGTGCAATATAATTTCCTTTTTTATAACAAAAAACGGTCTCGTTACGTTTGTGGAGATCACATGTTTTATTTTTTATAGCTTTACTCTTGTTTTTTATATTTAACTGTATTTCTAGTGGCGGGTGGTATTTATCTATGGGGATCGGAATGGGATCTGTGGAAATGAGTAGGGATATTTCATTGTTGGAAAAATTAGTGAAACACAGGTCTAGAATACCACCATGGGTATTTTTTATATTATTAATTTGAGCTAATTTATGGTAATCGGTGAGAACGGATATAAGAAGTTCAGAGTGGGGAGTGTGGTTGCCAATAGGGGTCAACACTCCAGAGCTTTTTGAAGGTTCCCATGAAATATTTGGTAAGTTAAAATCACCAAGTAGTACTATTTTGGTGTTTTTATATTTCATTTGTATTTCCTCAAATGATTCTAATAGATCGTTAACATTGGGTACAGATGGTCTTGGCAGATATGCACAACCAATTATAAATTTAGTTGATTTGATTTTAGTATGTATAAACATTTGTTCTGTTTTATTATTCTGAACTGTGATTTGGTAAGAGGGGATTGACTTTTTTACAGCGATTAATAAACCTCCCCCGTCTGATGAGTTTGAATTCGTAGGGCATCGATCTGTCCGATATACTAGATAATTATTAAATTCTAATTCAGCTGTATTAATGCTATCATTTAGCCATGTTTCGGAAAATACATAAATATCGGATTGGTGAGAGGCAAGACCACAGTTGAGTTGTTTGAGTTTAGTTCTTAATCCTCTTACATTCTGATAAAATCTGGGGGCCCTTGGCAATATCTCTTTAATATCTATTTTAATCCGCAATATCTCTTTAATTTCTATTTTATCCTCTATATCTATTTTCTACATCCTTCATATTTATTTCATCCTCAATATCTATCTATTATCTATTTCCTGTACATGTATCTAATTTCCTTCCCTCCGCCTCCTCATCTCTCTACTTACTTATTCAAATATTTGGCATGCTGATTGCGAGCTTTCTGCTTTCTAACAAACGGAATAGCGAGTGGGTTCAATGCTCTCGTAGAAAGCAAATGCCGGAAGCTTTTTTTCCCAATTGATTTGTTTGAGCTCTAGTTGTAGGTAATATTCTCAACCGATGGTTTTAAATTATTCCGATAGCAAAAAAGTATTGTAAAAATTTCAAATGGGAGGATAACTTGTCACGTCCCGGCTGGGTTTCGAACCCGCGACCTCTGGATCCACAGAGTGCCGCCTTTACCACTGAGCTATACGCCATTACGATGTGACGAACAGACGGACGTTTTTCATTAACAAAGATAGACCAAGTCTACAAATTTATAGAAACTAGCATCGAACTCTTCATATTAAAATTATTAGACCAAGTCTACAAATTTATAGAAACTAGCATCGAACTCTTCATATTAAAATTATTAGACCAAGTATACAAATTTATAGAAACTAGCATCGAACTCTTCATATTAAAATTATTGGACCAAGTATACAAATTTATAGAAACTAGCATCGAACTCTTCACATTAAAATTATTTAAGCCAGCGTCGATGGCATGTTGAATACACCGGTTCCCTTCAGAACACCGAAGTTAAGCGACATCCAGCGAGGTTAAGACTTGGATGGGTGACCATTCAAATTCTAATTCTCGTGACGCTGGCTTTTCCCGGCCCCACTCAGGCTGGGTGAGGTCAATGTGAGTAGCAGGTTTGTGAGTTTCCTGCGAATGGAGGGTAAAACCCCCGTCGTGATATGACCATGGCAGTTGAAAGCGACGTTAAACCCCACTTAAAAAAAAAAAAAAATATTTAATTTGATATGAATCACTATTTTTCCGACTAGGAAAAAACTTTAACGATATTTGCATGCACGGTGTTGGGCTCATTACAATTTATGACCACATCTACTTACTCGATGGACCTTGGTAGGGCCTTCTATTATCTCAAATCGTGGGAATCAATGATTTGTAGTTCTAATTAATGATATTTGTAGTTCTAATTACCATGAATTAGACAAAGGAATTGGAGGGAAGGATATCAGATACAGGAAATAGATAACAGATTGATATTGAGGAAAAAAAAAAAAATATTAAGGATGTATAAAATAGGTAGCCTCCGTGACGTAACGATTGTGACTACTGCCCGTAGTCCAGAGATCCCGAGTTCGATCTCCGCTTGGAGCAGGTTAATGTGGGTAGCTGGTACAAGTACCAGCGAATGGAGGGTAAAACCCTCGTCCTAATCCAGCACGTTAAACAAAATAGAATCGTTGGCGTTAGGGAGGGCATTCAGCCGTAAAAATGTGCCAAAACCAACCAACCTCAACCATGAGGTTGAACAACATCGACCCTGCTTGAACGGGATAAGACAGAGTAAAAGAAGAAGAAGACAAATTAACGAACTGTACGAGATAGTATGGTTGTTGTTGTAGCCTGTAGATAGTATAGTAACTCATAACTTGGTAGCTTTGAAGAACATTGTTAGGTTAAAAGAATAAAGAAAAAAAAACGAACACATTCCTTCCGATATTTTTTTTTTTTTTTTTTTTTTAAAGATGAGTGTTTCACAGCCTTTTTTATTTCGTAGCCATGAAACAGGAGCTACTGTAGACGCTTGTGGTCTGTGTTGTAGCCTGCCCATCCCGTAGTATGCCTCCCCTCTGATGGGCGAGAAGTGACATAATACTTCCCATTTAGGTGCTGGGTCAACACGAGCGCACCGGAAGGTATCCCTTACAAACAATTGTAATTTAATTAAGAATACAAATTTTTGTCCGCACGGGGGATCGAACCCGGGACCTTCCGCATGGCAAGCGAGTGCTTAACCACTGAGCTAATCGTGCGCTTATGGATAATTATTACATGGAAGTAAATGAAGGTACCCATCCTTTATTATTGTTATTATCAATTGCTTTATTAGATACAAAGAGACATTTATATGTACAATACAAATAATTATTATAAAAAAATTGAAACAATATAAACAATAAAATGGGGGAAAAAATAGATAAATATATATGTCCTTACTAAAGGGCGGGGTTATTGCATATGGCAATCTCTTCCGCCCAACCCTTAGTATGAAACCTGGGACCTGGATCTTGAAGGAAATAAAGTATGGATAGTGTAGGCTGTTATGCTTGTGAATTGTGAATCAATTGATTTGCTAGGGGTGTGCACAACACCTGCAGGATTTTTATTACGATTCAGTATGATGCAAATTTAGTCAGCACATTTCTCTCCCATTAGTAGTCACCGTGGCAGAGTGAGTTAGCGCGCTAGGCATTGCACGCACGGTGACCTGGGTTCGATTCCCAGCGGGGCAGGACTTTTTGTGCTGTTTTTTTTTTTTTTTTTACTTCATAGAAATTAATATTAATCAGTCTAATCATCTTACTAAACCCACACCAGCATTATGCTGAAAGGGTTATTATTACTGTAGGCTGATAGGCTGATATTGTAGGTACTGATGCATCTGTAGCAAACTTGGCGCCTAATTTTTTTCGGGATTAGTGTATGTCCTCGAGTTCTCAAATGAACGAGAAAAAATCCAAGCATTCGGTGGCAATCGAAATTTATCTAAACTTTTGGTCACTGTCCATATTTTCAGTTGCATGCTTACGTAACTTTTGGATATCTGACAACTAACTTGCTATGCTTACTCGTGGTGTTTTCTATTTAAAATAGCCGAAGATGTTATGTAAACAATTCGATTAGCTGGGCGACAAACAAAGGAACAGAGGCCTGCATAATTTGTGTCTTGTTTTTCAAACTAGAAAATCTAAGGCGTTCCTAGTGGAATTTCTTTGCATGCTCGCTGCCAAGTTTATGTTAGAAGTTAGAGACCTTGGATTTAACATCAGGAGATGTGAGATCACAGAGAAGGAATAGAAGGATTGTATAGTATTTAAGAAACTATAACTCGTACAGTGTGACATCATTTTGGAAGTATATGTTGGTTCAAAGCGAATGATACAAATGTTTTTACACGGTGTTGATACTCGTACCCCTTATTAACTCTGTCGTTATAAGACGTGAAATTGGTATTTCAAAGTTTAAGGGTAATAGGAAATTATAGTTTAAAAATTACTTCTTTTTTAAATTGACTTTTTTTTCCACTTAGTAAAGGTATTCATTCGAGGAAGACTCGATACGGTCAATTTGGCTAAACCAAATAAGTCTTTCTAGGTGCGTTTTTAAACAAACGTATAAGTTTAAAGGATAAAAGCCACAATAATATTGTTTATTTCTATGTCATCATTATTTGTACTGTACATATCATATGTGTTTATTAACAAATAATTTAACAATAATAACTAACCTCGTCGAATCTCCCCGTGTGCTTCACAGAAAACTCCATTCACCTCGTCCGGCGCGGGCTCAGGCGCCGCCACTGGCACCTCCGACCTCAGCACCTTCTACAAGGAGTGCCAGACCGCGCCGCCCCTGCAATCCTTCCGCGAGAAACCAGTGGCGGAGATGACGCGCCAGCTGGAGGACTACGAGGCCCGCCTCCGCCACTGCGACTCACTCATCAGCTCCATGTGTTTGGGCATGGGCGAGGACGCCCCCGACTCCAGGGGCTCCGAGGAGTCCCCCCCCGTCGCCTCCTCGCCACCCCTCCACGCCACTGTTCTCGAAATCTGGAACGTCCCCACCCGCCCTGTCTCTGCCTCCCCCCCGCCTCTGGTTTCACCGCGACCCAACTAAGGAACACATTATGAAACAGGATGAAAGGCTAACACCCCCCACCACGCCACTGTTCTCGAAATCTGGAACGTCCCCACCCACCTGTCTCTGCCTCTCCCCCGCCTCTGGTTTCACCACGACCCAACTAATGCCGGGTCCACACTAAGCGAACATTGTTAGCTAACAATGTTCGCGAATAATGTTCGCTAACAATGTTATTTCAAACAAGTCGTAAAAACATTTTCTAATGCCGGGTCCACACTGCGAACATTGTTAGCTAACAATGTTCGCTTAGTGTGGACCCGGCATAAGGGCCCACATTATGAAACAGGATGGAAGGCTAACACCCCCGTATTTATGAACAGCGAATTTTGGCTGAGCAATGTCTCAAGCAAGGTTTTTGGCCAATAATATCAAAGGAAATCATGCTTTAGACATTGCTCAGACGGCGCTTTCTGTTCATAAATACGGCTGTAAGGCAAACTCCGACTTGATTCAACCATTCAGAGCGTTCACACTTAGATTATATCTAATCCTGTTTTATAATTCGGCCCCAGTGGTTCTTTTCTTCTAAACAGACATGTCCAAAAATTACCCCGCCAAGAAGTATACATTAGTACAGAGTGAACAAAAATTCCCGGCACGATTTTTTATCTTCCAACTGCTGAAGACAGAGACTTGATTTTTTAATTTAGTTCTAATATGTACAAGTTCCAGTTCTCTTGAAGAGATAGAAATCCGTCCCGGGACTTTTTGTTCGCTGTACTTATCTCTTATTGCCGTGGGACCTCAAAAAGTTGAGCCCAAATCGAATTGAACCGTTGAAGAAACTTGTACCCCAAATAGGAATTTTGACTGCCTCTTTTAGTGAGAGCTTATGTGAACTTTTTTTCCCAAGGCATTAAGAGTAATTATTAATGAGCAACTATTTGTTGATCTTGAGATAGTATCGTAAAATAAATATTTATTGTCTCAAGTAAAGAATCATTTGTTATTACCAGCAGGCTGATGTTTGGGTGGAAAATCCAAGATAACATAATATCGAAAGGTACCTCATTAAATCTTCAACATTTTCGCACTTTCCCACTCAAGTTTTATTGATCTCTACTTAGATAAATTGAACTTATGTTGAAAATTCCCGAATAACAAAGGTTAACAGACAGTCTGTGAGGGATTTGAATGTAAATATCTGTCCCATCTTATTCCTTACTGTAAATACTAGCTGTACATACTAATGATGAGTGGTTACATATTCCTATCAGTTATAAATATTAGTAGATGTTTGAACAGCTAGAACTATGGTAGAACACTTATGGAGACCCAATTGTTATATGCTTTATTCCAGTTTTATAATTTCTAACTTTTTTTTCGTATTTTCTACATGATTGGAACCAATGTTTTAGAATAAAACTACAGTTATTTGATGGTTTTAACTGTAGTATTTTTTTCGATTTTTAAATTTTTGTGGCTACAATTAAGAACTGAAGTATCACTTGATTGATTACTACTTAAAACACTCAAGCTATCACAATTATTATTAGATGTGTTTTTCTATTGAAGTATCTCTTTTATTTTTTTAGCGTATGCCGGGACTATGGGTTCTCCATTGCGTATCAACCATCTTGATTTTGTAACTTAATATATCATAATATGTAAATACAAATAAACCAATAGCTAGTTAAAATGTCAGTGTGGGTGATGAAATGTTTCGAGCTATAAAAAGAAGATTAAAATATGCATCCAGGTGGTACCTACTCAACACAAATGTACCGAACCATAAGAAAATCTTGAATGGATGGTAATTCACACAAAAAATATCTACTAATGCGTGAAATGCATCGCGAATTTTCCTTGCAGAGGTAGAATATTATCATTTCCTCATGTCTCTGTTGACATGAGCAAGAGTAGGTAATTTTCCCGGTCTCTTGAGTCCAAGGTTGCAGGTTCAAATCTTGACCGGACAGACTTTTTTGAAAAAATATACAGAGTGTCCAATTATAAAAGAGACATTAGATTTCAAAGATGGCACAAAAAATAGGAGGTGCTATTAAAAATTCCAAAGGTAAGGTAACATTGAAGGGGTCATCCGAGAAACTTCTAGAGGTCAACATTAAATGTCCCCTTTAGATCTATGAAACTCGTCTTGAACAGATTTTTCCTATCGCCAGTAGTTCTTGAGATATTTGAAAGTCCCGTTTATAATGAGACACCCTGTATACAATATATTACCGTTTTTACTTAAGTATTTGATCATGGTCGCAAGTTACAAAGGATTGCTAAATAGCCTTCTGTATTCTTAAACCCTACTTCCACGAGTTATACCCACTGTGGATGTGTAAATATTTAACATCTTTCCCCCTCTCCCTCTATTAGTTAAATCCTCTAGAATCAAAATATTGACACGTTGTAGATGGTACTAGTTAGCTCAAATGAAACTATGGCCTTTCGGTTGGAGATTGAATTAAAGTTTGTACAAAAGATATTTATAAGATGTATGCAATGTGTACATTAATATTGTTCTTTTTGAAATGAAATACATGTTAAATTTTAATTAATTTTAATTGAACAAGCGAAATGTTGGCCGCAAGTTTTGATTTTTCGATTGGTTTGCTTATCACTATTAATTTCGTGCAAAAGCTGTTTTGAAATAAATAATCATTTTAATAATCCAAATAAAATACACTATGCAATTTGACAGCTATCTAAATTGCGCTAAAGGAAAAGGTCACACAAATCTCCCAATAATGGCCGGTTGTACGGATCTTGAAAAACACCTAAAAAACACGAAATTGGGAACATTAACTATCCAAAAGGATTCGTCAAATTAGCGCTAGTGCAGTAAATCGAGGATTTTGCCACGGTTTGGCGAGCAAAACCCTCGATTTACTGCACTAGCGCTAATTTGACGAATCCTTTTGGATAGTTAACGTTCCCAATCCCCGGTTTCGTGTTTTTCAAGATCCGTAGAACCGGTCATAAGAATCAAATCTCAGTGTATTCTATTACCTAAATGGCAAAGAAAGTATTTTCATGGTCAATTTTTTATGAAACCAGTGAGTGAGTGGGTTTCTATTTCTTTCTTTTTAACATCGAAAAAAAATTTAAACATTTTTTTTTTTTTTTTTTTAATTTAACGTCGCTTTCAACTGCTTGGTCATATCACGAGAGGGTATAATGACCATCGTGATATTATATTGTTCTATTTTACAAAAGAAATATACAAAAAAAAAACTAATTTCTATACCTAATAGGAGGTAATAAGAAAGTACAAAATACACTTTGTATTTTGAACAATAATTTTTTTCCGGTCATCCATTCTGCTTGTTCGAACTTTTTTCCTAGTTATTTAGTGAAAACTTGACTGAACTATATTTATATGATAAATATATTTATACATAGCTAAATATCTACTTGTAAAGTCCTCGAAAAGAAAAGATTTCTTGATGTTTCTTTTTAGAAAAGAAAATAAAACGTTGATTTTTGTTAATGAAAATCTATTGAGAAACTCCTCTTTTTGTCTCTTCAGAATCGTAGCACGTATCTATCTTTATGTGTTCGATTTTCTTTCTCTTGTCTCCCATTACCCGCGGTTTCCCTAAACTATCATATCAAACACACTCTTTTTCTTTCATCTTCAAGGTAGTGTAGGATCTGAGTCGTTTATCATTAGCCTCTCTTTTTATGTATCATGCTGTAAAATTAAATTTGACGTATGAGTTTTATTCATTCAAGTACACAAAAGATGGCTTTTTGATTATACAATATACATACATAAACGTGACCTCACCTTATGAATGATCCAGTTTGGCTTGAGAGCCCTGTGATTTGTTACCACATTAGACTAAAAATTTACAAAAAAAATGGTCATGTAAGATAGTTAAATTTCACCTATGCATTCAGTGCAACCATTTTTTTCACTGATATCTTCAATTTTACATGCGATTTATTTGCTCTTCATTGAATCCAGTAATCCAGCACTTGTGCTATGTGCTTTTTATTTTCAGTATTAACTTTCGGAAATTACGGATTTCTCTGTTTGGTCTTGGCAAATATTGTTTTCAAATTTCTGTTTACTGCTTGTTTGTTTTTCTTGTTATGTTTGTCACTCAGGGTACTCTACTATAATTTCTTTTCAATTCTCTAGTTCTCTTCTATAATTTCCTTAAATTTTCTTTCTTCTCGATTTTATTTAAGAGAAAGTGATTCTCTTCTCTATCTTTGTATTCTGAATGAATGTTTCGTACATTAAGTTGCGTGTGTGATTCCTAATGCCAAAATTTTATGATTAAATAAAATTTATTTTAATTCTTTTTTGTTTTATTTATTGACTTTAAGTATTCATTTTAATTTTCGTTGGTAGACTTTTATTATCAGAAATGAAATTTTGTCGCCGGCTATGAAGTTGAAAATTGGTGCACTTGAATTTTTTGTTAAACATGTTATATCACCTGCATTCATTAAATGTTTGTGTATGGTTGGTAAAATTATTCTTAATATCTTGGGTTAGGCGTTAGAACATATTCATCAAACTCTTGTTATCCAAATATTAAACCATCTGAGAACGTGGTCTCTAATCCTCTACAGTATTTTCATAAGCTGAAACCTTAGAAATACAACGTCATCATTGTATAAAAATAATCACTGAAGATGTTTATATTATTTTTGAAAGTCACATTAGTAAGTTACAGTAATTCGATTGAATAAGTGTTGCCTTTAAATTGCCCAACCGGACCCTTAGCTTCAATTGCTATAAGAGCTCTTCAAAACTGTTTCATTTAGAATTAAAACAAAAACATAAAATAATTGAAATCTATCAAGATATCCATAAAATTCTGTGTAAAAATCTCGAGTTCAAAACAATAGCCAGCATCTACGTAATTTCATCTACTAAACTTATTTACAAATATGTACATAACCGTTTCTTCTCGTATACCAGGGGAAAGCATACTACAAGATGTGTAAGCATCAACAAGTAGGTAGCTAAAATTATTTCGGCTGCACCCGAGGCATGGCTCTATATTTTTCCTAACCCTAATATACACAATGAGGCATTGCCGTACATCGTTTCGGGGCGGAACTCAGCGCCACAGAATATTTCATGGCTTAAGATAATGAAAGCTGTGGATATCTCAATTTCCATTTTTCTATCTTAAGTCATTAAAACCTATCACCTTTGCTTTAAGTCATCAAGTGAGACGTTTTGAACAGCTCTTATAGGATTTCGAATAACATTTTGTGTCATTATACTATACTGATTGAAATCTATCAATAAAACATTCTAGTAAAATATTTATTTTGTTATATAAAATTAAATTTCATGTGTTGATTTTATTTTCTGATAGCTAATAGTAGCATAATATATGTATAAAATCAAATAGTTTAAAGTATACAAAATGTAGTAATCAAATAGTTTAAAGTATACAAAAAATAAAAAATAAACCCCTAGAAGGGAGGCCCATACTCTGAAAAGGGTGTATACCGGGCTTATTATTATTATTATTATTATATGTATAAAAATTTGTTGTTGTAGGAGTGGACTCTTATCAACTCCTTCAACAGTGGGTTACAACACCCATCTCACAGTTTGATTGACAAGGGTGAGGTTAATTTTTTAGCAGCTGATTTGTGAGTTTCCAGCCTCTCGAATAGAGTTTAAAACCCCAGTCGTGATATCACCCTTTTGCTTTAAAAAAAACTCAGTTAACGTGAAGAGATCGGATAAGGCAGACTGTCCCTTAACTCGGGCTGTAGTGTGCTGTGATTGGTTGAAACTCGACAGGGAGTGTCTGACTTATCTTAACTTTAATCCTGTTACATAATTTGGCCCTTAGATTTCAAATTTGTTGAGTATGGCAAAAGTCTGCAGTACCAGTAAGACAGTGCTTCTGTCTTACGAGCTATGATAGGCTTTCTTTGCGAACGACATAGAAAAAATTGATAACTTGCTTACTCCCCCCTCATCTAAGAGAGTAGATACGCAATCCAAGACTTAGCGCCAGAGAGGTATTACAAAAACGTCTATTAATTTCGCCATAAGTAATCGATTTTGTCCATTAATTTTGCCCTAGATTTTGTGTATTGTTTTAAATGGGGAAACTAATAAATGCTTAAGTTATTACTTGAGATCTCAGTAGGAAAACGGCTTTAGGGTGCGTTTAAATGACTGTCACACCTAGATACAGTATAAAGTATAACCTAAGGTCTAGTTCTTCACTTCCAAAAAAACACCGTGTTTTTCGAAAAATGTTAGTTCCAAAGGATTCGTCAAGACAGCGCCAGTAGAGTTTTGCTCTCGCGAAACGGAGTTGGCGTATTTTTTGTGATATACGCCAAAGGTAGCAAAAAAGTAAAAGCGCCAAAATTTAAAAATTCAAGAACATAAACAGAAAGCATTAAAACAAGAAAAGCCAATGTACCCGAAGCTACCAACGTCTTGAATTTTTTATCGAAATTTCTCCAGGGTACGGCAAAATATTTTAACTCTTATTGCTGAAGTTACCAAAGAGGTACTAATAATACCTACCTCAGTCACAAGATTTTTTTACTAAGATGTTTTTTTCTCGCAGAGTAAATATAATCCCACTACTAGCAGAAGTCATTTGCGTTCTATTTTTATGATATAAATTTTTAAATCAATTTTGTAATTTTTATAAACTTACACACGCACTAAAACTTTTTTTATTATTGTTGCAAATACAATTGCCTGTAATTTAAGGCAAAATAACTCGATTATAACCTAACGGCACGCAGTCATATCCGACATTGAAGGAACCAAAAGGTCTGTTGTAATCGTCTGTCGTAATCTTAGTTCCTTCAATGTCGGATATGACTGCATGCCGCCATCTATAACATTCAATATTATTTGCAACAAGAATATAACAAGTTTTAGGCCGCGCGTAACTTAGTAATAATTACAAAAAAAATATTTTACAAATAGTATACAATTATATAATAATAATTCCGTGTCCGTGAGATAGGTATTGATACCTAAATCACGGTGGTGAGAGGATTATATGGACGCCCAAATCCAATGTCTAGGCTCCTTTCTTGTCCATATTATACAATTGATCACAAGCTAGATTACGACAGACCTTGGTTCCTTGAAATTCGTATATATCAGCGGTGCTCAACCTAGGGGTCGCGACCCCCAGGGGGGTCGCGAAGCTAAATTAGGGGGTCGCGAGAAAGCTTCAACCACTGAATATTGAACCTCATTTAAGACTTGCAGTCAGTACCATTGTACCAAAATTTAATTCTTTGGTAAATGACATGCAAGCTCAGGGTTCACATTGAATTGCAAATTACGTTTGCACTTTATTATTAGAAAGTAACGAAACATGTAAACTTCCGATAAAAAAACTTACCTCCCTTACGTCGCGGCTCAAAAGGTTGGGTACCGTTGGTATACAGGGTGTCCCACCAAACTTGGACACCTCAAATTACTCGGCCCCTGAAAGAGTTTTTGAAAAATAAAAAAATCTGGGGTACATGTGCTAATTATGCGGTTTCAGTTATGAATTTTTTTTTATACAGGGTGGTTCAAAAGTCAGAAATTGAGGTGTCAACTTTCGATTTTTAAATGGATCGACCTGAATTTTATTTGATAATTTTACTTCTAAATAATTTCTGAGTACTTTTTTAAACAAAAATATTACATACAGGGTGGTTTTTTTTCGACCAATTTTTTTCTAAATCTTGAATAACTCAAGTTCGGTTAATTTTTTCGATAACAAGAATAGAATGTGTTTGTGTAATGAATACACGCACTTTCAATTGGCATCAAAAAAATTTATACAGGGTGGTTCACAAGTGAAATGATGACTTGATTTTTTTTAAAACCGAGTTTTTTTAATTTTTTATTTAGGATTAATAATTCTCGTCTAATTTTACACACTTTTCGTTAGTCATATCGAAAAACAAAACTAAAGTGTTGTACAGGGTGAGACATAATTTTTTTGTAACACCCTGTATATGGGCAGTCAAAGAGACGCAAAATTAAATATAAAGACTAAATATGCAAGAAAAACTTTGATTTTTAATTAAACTAAAAAGTTATGGTGTTTTAACTAATATTGTCGCATGGACCACCCTGTAGATATTTTCTTAAACTATCATGTAGGTACTCTAAGTTGTATAAAATTTAACGAACACTTCGAATCATGTGGGAAAAACAAGTAAAAAACACGAATTTGAAGCCATTTTCAATTTGGTGTCCACACTGAATGATTTTAAAACTTGAAATAAAAAGTAGGTAGGTGTAGACACAAAATTGAGCATGACTTTTTGAATTCATTTTTTTTTCTTTCATATTTGGACTCCTCGTTGAATTTTAGACAGTTTCGACTACCCATATGATGGTTTAAGAAAATATCTACAGGGTGGTCCATGCAACAATATTAGTTAAAACACCATAACTTTTTAGTTTAATTAAAAATCAAAGTTTTTCTTGCATATTTAGTCTTTATATTTAATTTTGCGTCTCTTTGACTGCCCATATACAGGGTGTTACAAAAAAATTATGTCTCACCCTGTACAACACTTTAGTTTTGTTTTTCGATATGACTAACGAAAAGTGTGTAAAATTAGACGAGAATTATTAATCCTAAATAAAAAATTAAAAAAACTCGGTTTTAAAAAAAATCAAGTCATCATTTCACTTGTGAACCACCCTGTATAAATTTTTTTGATGCCAATTGAAAGTGCGTGTATTCATTACACAAACACATTCTATTCTTGTTATCGAAAAAATTAACCGAACTTGAGTTATTCAAGATTTAGAAAAAAAATTGGTCGAAAAAAAAACCACCCTGTATGTAATATTTTTGTTTAAAAAGTACTCAGAAATCATTTAGAAGTAAAATTATCAAATAAAATTCAGGTCGATCCATTTAAAAATCGAAAGTTGACACCTCAATTTCTGACTTTTAAACCACCCTGTATAAAAAAAAATTCATAACTGAAACCGCATAATTAGCACATGTACCCCAGATTTTTTTATTTTTCAAAAACTCTTTCAGGGGCCGAGTAATTTGAGGTGTCCAAGTTTGGTGGGACACCCTGTATATGACTGCGTCCCGCCAGGTTTAAAGCAATAATCTTTTAGGGCGATCCGAATTTCGTTGAAACAAAATTCGATTTCGACGCTTTTAAATTTATGCACAAAAATAGACCAAGTGCCATGCGCGATCTCCAAAACATTAATCTCAGCGACTTCACTTTACCTCATCGCCCTCATCGGCAAGTTAACAGATGAAGAATATAAAAAAAAAAAAAAAAATGAAGCTGGGAAGCAATGACTGTAGTAAGACTAGTAAGGTAAAAGAGAAAAAGGGATAGTTTAATGAGAATTAAAAATGAATTATTCTAGAGAATTTTTCGTCAATAATGTTTATGGTTGTTTGTTGAACCCTGTTGAATAATCAAATTCGTTGTTTATTTCTATACCTAGAGTAAAGATTATTATATTTAATTATTTGACAAAAGATCAAACACCAAATACGCCTCAATTTCACATAATGAAGGTTTTTTTTTAAATTACCGCCACAATTTTGTTTATATTCTTGCCAATCCCTGAATTTGCAAAAAGTAAGCGGATTTCAAGCGAAACGCTGATTTTGAGGTGTTTGGTGTTTTTGGCAGAAGTGAAGAACCCATCACTAATCAATTGATTTTTTAATCAACTTAATTTCAATAAATCGTTAAGATAAACACACAAACAGCACTAACCAGCTGATTATTAGTTATTTATCACCCTGTTTATTTTAATTGATAAACGCACCCCAAAATAAAGCATTAAAAAAAGTATAATAAAATTAAAAAGGAACGCAAGCATCTTTCTTGTGTGTCATGTTTTATTTGCCGAAGAGATCATCCTCCTATCAACCTGACATCCTTGGTTTTTATCAGCGCGGGAAATTTGAAAATTACATTATCAATATTTTAATCTTCTGATAGCGTACGGATAACGTTTTAAATGCTGATAAAGTGTGATAACTTTGTCGATTGCAATTGATTTTTTACTGTTATTAGTCTTTGTTACTGCAAGCAAGGAAGAGATAAATTTGATAATCATATTTGTGAAAGAACTGGATTGTCAAAACTGAAGTCTGAGTTCAAGAAATTCCATCTTATTCTGTCAATAGGATCAGGAACAGTACAGGTAAACTCATTCATCTCCTTATCTCTCAATTCTCTCATGTATGAAAACATTAATTCTCTCATGTATGAAAACATTAATTCTCTCAAGAGTCTATATTCTTTTAATGTGAAAGAAACCTTTCATAATATTATTTCCCAATGATGATCAGAACAGGGTTTGTCACATTGGAAGAGTGTTTCATCAAATTTCATTCTCATTTCCTTCACTTAAGAGTAATGTTAAGATTATAGTGAAATTTACCAGACTAGTTTTATCTTTTACGTTAGCTCCAAATCTCATAGAAATTTTTCCAATTACCATTTTACATAACTAAAATGTTTATGTATATTTCATCTTTATTTTTGCTCTTAGTACTGCCTCCAGATTCATATTCATTTCAACAAAGAACTATCCTTCCTTCACACCTCAAAACAATGTCAAGTGTTTATGATTACAATCTGCTGAAATTTCCTAAGCTCGCTGTATTTGATCTAGGTAAGATGAACATACAATTAATACAATAATACTCAATTCATGCTTTATCAGATACTCAAGTAAGTAGGTACTCAATAAAATTGAAATCATCCGCCCTACTAGAAATGCTTTTTCATATCTTCAAAAGAGAAGAAGAAAAAATAAAGTAAGTATTTTACACACTCCCTATTTTCATAGCATTGTGATATCTTATCCTTGACATCATTGCTATGAAAATTGATCATTTCACACATGCCAACTTTGAAGTAGGTACTCTAAATCAAATCTCTGATTTACTAACAAACAAAAAAATGTCTTGCTACTTTTTTGTCAAGATCTTTACTTTTACCATTTTTTATATGAAATTGTCAATTTAGACATTATCCATTGATTATATCATTCTGTGAGAGAAAAAAAAAATCATTTTCCTCAATCTTGTAAAGTTAAATTTAACAGATTGTTTTCCAATTTCAGATTATACCCTCTGGCCATTTTGGATTGACACACATGTAACACCACCTTTCAAGAAAGTTGGGTAGGTATGTTGAAATTTTTGAGGAAAATAGATTTAAAAAAAAGAAAAGAAAAACTTATGTGGAAGAAAAGTCTTACAAAGATATTTATGCCTATCTAAGGGATAAAATTAATAAACAAAATTTATAACTTCAGTCATTGGCTTAGCATCAGTTTTCCCCATCTAAGGCAGTATGCAAAATTTGTATTGAAAAAGTCAGGGAGCAGCCAGCGTCGATGGCATGTTGAATACACCGGTTCCCTTCAGAACACCGAAGTTAAGCGACATCCAGCGAGGTTAAGACTTGGATGGGTGACCATTCAAATTCTAATTCTCGTGACGCTGGCTTGTCCCGGCCCCACTCAGGCTGGGTGAGGTCAATGTGAGTAGCAGGTTTGTGAGTTTCCTGCGAATGGAGGGCAAAACCCCCGTCGTGATATGACCATGGCAGTTGAAAGTGACGTTAAAACCCCACCTAAAAAAAAAAAAAAGTCAGGGAGCTTTGAATTTTGATGTTACTTTCTTGCAGGGAAGTAACATCAAAGGGAAGTAACATCAATATTGGAAGTAAAAATTGAAGACTCAAGACCAAGGGGAAGACCTCTCTTCTCATATTTTACAGATCTGGCCCATCTGATGGGATGTACTTCATATGTTCAACTCAAGAGATTAGCTATTGATAGAAATTTATTGGCTAAAATGACAAGACTCTGTGTTTAGAATATGTTGAGGTGTGTAGGGCAGCTTGCTATTTTTGATTTTATTTGCTAAGTATATAAATATGTGGTATGTCTGAGTTTAATCTTTATTAAAAAAAAAAAATACTTACCAGAAATTTGTGTCTCTTTTTTTCTCCAGAAATAAAGTTGTAGATGCCCGAGGAGCTACCATCAAATACTACCCAGAAGTACCTGAGATGTTGAAATACCTCAAAGACAATAACTGCCTCATAGCTATAGCCTCACGCACTGCTGAGATACAGGGTGCCCGTCAACTAATCGAACTCTTTGGCTGGGAGAAGTACTTTGATTACAAGGAGATATTTCCCGGACAGAAAACTACACATTTTTCAAAGTGAGTTTTCCTTGGGTTGTTTGATTGAATTAATTCAGAATTTCAAAGTCAGAATATTTTTTTTTTTTTTTTTTCATTAGTTTACATTATTTACAAAAAGATAATAAAACAATAAATGAGACTTTATTCAACTGTTATCTTTGTGTGGGGGAGGGGAAAAAAAATATATTAGAGAAGAAATTCATCCAGTCATAATGTCTGTATTGAGCTAGTTTTAACACAAAAAAGATTGATTTATTTTTGTGTAATAATAATTAAATAAATTTGTGTTCTTTGTGTTATTATATCACAATTTTAGTTAATAACATAGAATTATAGGACTTATCCTTATCTTTTATATTCTTGTATATCATTAGCCCATAATTCCGAAAAATTCAAGTCTGTGCCTATCTATGAGGATTGTTTGACACCAATAACACAGACCAAACGGTCACAAATATCGAAATTTTCATGAGAATCGATCCTCCCAAAACCACCATCTCTCAGCCTTATTAAAAAGGCATGGCCAAAATAGCCATACATCAGTACAGCCATGATTCAGCATTTTTCTTGAAGAACACCTTCAAATCCCTAGGATAGTGGCAAGTGTTTCGACAGAAAGTATAAAATTTCTCTCTCGCTCGAAATATTTAATAACTTTTTATCCTCAGTTCATTTCTAATACTCATTCTTCAGTTCTGTATTGGTGTGTGGGTGTCTTTCTAGTCGAGTTAGTCGAATCCTGTTGCGAAGTCATCCTCCCATTAAAGGTGATTTTATCCCTGAGACAGACGATTTTACAAATGTTGAAATAAATCTTATTGTTTTTATTATTTGGGATTTTGAAAACTAACAATAATGGCGTCTTGGAACTACTGCTGCGATTATGGTACTCATTTGTCCTAATGGGGTAGTATAAATAGTGTGATATTATATTATGTATTAACTTTCCAGCTGAAAATTAATGGGTTTTAAAGTTGGACAAGGAAGCCCTGAAACCTTTTTGAAAAGTCCAAATATTTATCATTCAGTTTTTCCATCACCATTTCATATCTGGTGTTTAAAACTACCTGTCAGAATATTTACTAGGTTCCTATATGTTACATTTGAAAAGCATTGCTGGAAATTTCTGGGATGTACGAGACTACGAGTTAATGTTTTCACTCTACATATAAGCTGTTACTCGTTTTTCTGCAATTCCGTCGTTTTTTGTCTCATCATTTCAAGTTTCACCTCCGTAATTTTATGGGCACTTTCTTTCTGCCTCCCAGCGTCGCGCTTGAGTCCAATACTTGCGCGTAAATATCGTCTTTCTCTGAGCTGTCTTCCTGAGAGCTTTCCTTATCTGACGTCCCCGCGACTATTCCCTCCCGATTTTCTAAGCTCCAGTTCAGAGTCTGTTTCAACACGCCGTCTCTTGTCTCGTCCAGATAGCAGTCCATTTTATCCAGCATAGCTTGAAGACTCTCTGAGTCGTTGAAGATGTTGATCACCTCCTGATAGTCCTCATCCAGATCCTCACACTCCAGCAAGGATTCTTCTTTCTCGGACTCTTCTTTATCCTGACTGTCAGATCTCTCAGTATCCTCAACCCAGCTAGTGAGAGACGATTGTGAGCTCATATCAAGCAGAGATAAAAGTTACGAGTTGTAAAATGCGGAATCACTGGGGGGCCGATTATCGACTATCCATTGCCCGAAATTTCAAATTGAATGATTCATTATCGATGTTCAAGCTTTTGAGAAGTGATAATAAAATCATTGGAGTTTCAAATGTGAAATACTGAGACAAGACTGCGTCTTGATGATTTAGTAACTGGCAGTTATTGAATAAGCACTGACGTGAACGTTTCCAAACTTCCCATTGAATATTCTAAAGTTGAATGCTTTGGAACTTCTTTGTTTGACCTCTCTTTAACAGCTTAGTCATTCGAGAGGGGGGTTTACCCTCCATTCACTGAAAATTCACCAATCATTGCAGCTACCCACCTTTACCTTACCCAGCCTGGGTTGGCCCAGGAACAGCCAGCAACTAAATCCCCCCTCATCCACGGTCTAAACTCGCTGGACATTGCCTAACTTAACCCTGCAGTTGAAAGCGGCTTGAAACCTAAAAAAAGACCTTAAACCTTTCGTTCGTGCTGATTTTTTTTTTTTTTTAACATATTCGTCTCTTTTAGAAGCGAATTGAGTCGGAATCGGAAGAGTCGTCCGATAGCGAGGGAATGCAAGAAAATTATTTTTGATTATATAATAATAATAATAATATCGCCTTATTTATACTGCCCGATTAGGACTATTAAAGTCCCATTATTCCAGCAGTAAGCCCAAGACGTATTATTATGTGGTAAAAATCCCAAATAGGAGGAAAACTTGTCATGTCCCGGCTGGGTTTCGGACCCTCGACCTCTGGATTGTCTGGATTCACAGAGTGCCGCCTTTACCACTGAGCTACCGGGATAGGAAAGGAGAAGGTACTTACGACTTGGTCGTCCGGGAATTCTTCGGGCTGAAGTCGGGCCTGAAGTGATCGCTCTTGTACATGATGGAGTGGTCCTTGCCGGAGATCTTCTGCGGCTGGATGGTCAGGTCCGTATACATATGTGTCTTCTTTGGTTTGTGTTTCAGCTTACGGAAAGCGTCCGGCATTGACTACCAGGACATGGTGTTCTACGATGACGAGGAGAGGAACTCCCGGGATGTGTCGCCCCTGGGAGTCACCTGTGTTCTGGTGGAGGATGGCATGTCCCGCGCCGTGCTGAATAAGGGCCTGGCACTGTGGGCCACGAAGCATCAGGGCCCGAATTAATGAACGACGCTAATGCAGAGACCTGTTACTGTCTCTAACAGCCAATCACACATAACTGGAACTCAAAATACTCCCCCCTTTTTCAACACAGGTTTTTATTGAGAAAGGGTACCTTATTTTAAATTTGTAATAATCATAGAATTATAATAAGTATATGGAAATTAAATAAAAAAATCTATAGTAACAGAGTCCGCTTTAGCAGCTTTAACCCATAACTGCCCAAGGTCCATATGGACACCTTGGGCAGTTATGGGTTAATATATTTGGGGCTGCTGATGAGTTGGTCCTCGTTACACAAATAATAATAATAAATTTATTTGTTTCTGAAATGAACATTTAAACTTTTAAATTTAATAATAATAATAAATACCGTTAGGTATTGTATATTTTACGGTACATGACCAATTTACAAGAAACGAATATTAACAAAAAATAAGATTTTTTTTCCTTATTTTTACAGATACAAACAAATTACCTATACCTACTTTTGCATCTGTAAAAAGTACTAAGTTTACTTTTAGGGAAGGGAAAATATTTTGGGGGTGCTGCCCCATAAACCAGACTAAAATGGAATTTATAGTATCGTCATAGCGTGTAGAATTAAGAAGTGTGGAAACAAATCCCAGTTGCATGGAAACGCCACATAGCGCGACACCATCGCAAAGGAGTCAAATATTTCTCGCGGTTTATTTATGTTTACATTTGATATATTTATGTTTATATTTACATTTGATACGGGTGAGGGACGAGGAGAGGAGACTCCTTTGAGATACTAGCTCTGAGGACGCCAAGATGTAGGCCGGCAGGGGGTGGTTTCCACACTTCTTAATTATACACGCTATGGTATCGTTCTTCAAATATCTAAAGAGTTTGAGCTTGTTTACAGCACCAATCAAAATGATTATGCATTAATTAGTCTAGATATGTGTGATGATTTCAATTACAATGGAATTTGACATACACCCAATGACATTATAATACACTGTTAAGAAGGTGATAGTAAAAATAATATTAATGACAATATAATTTTAGTAAACGGTGAAATAATCGCTAGGCTGTGTTGCTCACTTTAACTGCAAGTATCATTTTTTAATTTCTGTGTTTTCTCTTCACGTTAGTACTCCAAGTATGCATATGTATTGACTATTGATTCTTCTTTACATTTGTATAGAAATTATAAAAGATCTTTATTTTTAATACTGTTTGCCAAAATGTTATACGTAAGCAATTATAGCTACTAGCTAAACATAAGGTAGAAATTGTATAATGTATACGATAAGAATCTGTTTGGATTAGGTTACGTAAATATATACGTAAGCTTAAAAGTGCTTTATTTATTTTCAAGTATAATTAGTGCTTTATTTAGAATTCATTCCATTATGCCAAAAAATTTACCAAGCACCTTTTTCTTCTGTCTCAAGCACTTAATTTATTCTATCGAAATATATCACGCTCTTTTTACATTTATTGTGATAAATATTATTTTAATGTCAAATGAATTATAATAAAATATTATTTCCTATTGAAACCTCCGTGTTGTAAATGACTCTTACTCGTGGTCTGGAGATCTTGACTTCAATTCCTAGTTTAGGCAGAATTTTCCGACAAAATTACTCCACCTTTTGCAATCCAAAATGTCTTTATTGACTGACCAATTCGTTGAGCTCCTTTTATAAATAAATAAAATCTTGCCAGCTTAGATTTTCTTATTTTATCTTCGAATCAGGTGCAAAAATCATTCCAATTTAAAACCATGAAGTGAGGAGAGGAGAGAAGATCGGATGGATGCTGAATCAAAAAAGGCTCAAACTGATATAAAGTATCAAATTTAAGAATAAAGGATTTTGATCAATGAAAAATGGAACTGTAAAAAAAAAGAAAAATTCCGGATTATAAATGTAAATGTATAAACAAAATAGCACGAATTCTAGGGTGAACAAAATCCTTTGTGCGTTTTTTAACGTGCTCCTATTATGTAGTTTAGTAATATTATGTAGTTTACATAATTCTTTATTTTTTGATGAAATAGAAAGTTTTTTGTTAAAAGTTTTGTACAGCCGTATTTTAAAAAGTCCTCCCCAAATAAGGAAGGTTCACCCCATATTTTTCAATTACCTAGATAGGTACATATTTTTAACTTACATGATCGATGTTGACATGACATGCAAAGCTCAATGACTCAAAATACGTGTAACTGCTTCACTGTTGCGTATGCAACCTTGTGAGGTGGCGCATTTGTCATTTGAGTAGCGACCCGAAGATATCCCTGCCTCTTAGTCAGTGGACCGCTGGTGTAATGGAAAAACTTGCCCTCTTTTTGCTAGCCCTTGTAGCTCTCTTCACAATAGAAGGTAAGTTTTTTAAACTTTCATCCAAATACCTACCAAATTTTAAGACATATTTTTTATGAACATTTATTTGCAGAGAGGTCTATAATAATCGCAGTCCTTGCCCCTGACCTATTTTTAAAATTGACAGTGTCAAGTGCCCTGGGACCGCCGCGCGCCGTGTGGCATTACTTCTGAGTGTGTTAATATAAATATATCAGATATCACACTTTTACAGTAATAATATTAATAATAATAGACCCTTATTGATACTACTCGATGAGGACTTATAAGCCCAATTTATCCAACAGTTGTCTTGGTGCCATTTAGTGGTTAGCTCGAACTAACCTTTGATAATAATAAAATGCTCTTAAGAGCCTTAAGTAGAAGGTAAATACCAGGAGAGGTTAATGCTGAAAGCATTTTCTACGACCGAACCCTTAGCGTCTTATTATTATGTGGTCATAAACTCAAAAAAACTTATGCATTGGGTGGGATTCGAACCAATGGATTCCTACGTTACCTACTGGATTACCAGACTAGAGCCTTAACCCCTTGACTATCAATGCATGGTTCTTCCTTTATTTGCTCAGCAATAATAATATTACAAGTAGGGTTGATTTTTATAAAAATAGATGGAGAAAGTATGCAAAGAAAAATTCATGCATCGGGTGATATCCAAACAGGTCCCCACACCCCACGCTACCTGTGGAATGAAAGATTAGGGTCTTAATCACTAATCCCTAATTACCTGTGGAATGAAAGATTAGGGTCTTAATCACTAATCCCTAATTACCTGTGGAATGAAAGATTAGGGTCTTAACACTAATCCCTAATTACCTGTGGAATGAAAGATTAGGGTCTTAATCACTAATCCCTAATTACCTGTGGAATGAAAGATTAGGGTCTTAATCACTAATCCCTAATTACCTGTGGAATGAAAGATTAGGGTCTTAATCACTAATCCCTAATTACCTGTGGAATGAAAGATTAGGGTCTTAATCACTAATCCCTAATTACCTGTAGAATGAAAGATTAGGGTCTTAATCACCAATTCCTAATTACCTGTAGAATGAAAGATTAGGCTCTTAATCACTAATCCCTAATTACCTGTGGAATGAAAGATTATTAGGGTCTTAATCATTAATCCTGAAACATTTAAGGTACCTCTGTTTCACAGTCGACAGCAGAAACAAGTCTTCAAATTTCAAGGATCCAGGACATGCCAGACGAGGAAGAGGGACAGGAGATGTAAAGTAAGTTTTCTCTTTGGGGCTTGACGTCCTTTCAACTGCTAGGGTCATAATATATGACGACGGGGGTTTTACACTTAGTATTTCATCTTTAAAAAATAACGAAATTCATGTTGTTACAACAGAAAAGAGGCATGCCTTACGTTCCTCTTGCCTGACTTTCCTTGTATCATGTTGAAAGTGAAAGGGAAAGTTCACACCGGCGGACGGCGGAGTTCAGCTTATCCATGAGTCAAAATGAAATTTTTGTAATTTCAGTTCAAATCAATCTTAGGAACGTGTAATTATTTAATGAAATAAACGTGTTAGTTGAATTATCTTTATTATACTAATAATAAAAAAATCTTAAGTAAAATATAACTCCTCTCATACAGGAAGAGAAATCGAGAAGAATCAAGCAGTGGCGCCCCAAGAGAGCCCTTACCACCGCAGACAATCCTTCGACAAAGAAAGAACCCTCCTCCAAGCACTGACTTCTTCAACCCGACAAACCTTCCAGGACCAAATGTTACCAGTAACGACTTCAACCAGCAACCAACCTTTCCAGGACCAAGTGGTACCAGTAACGATTTCAACCAGCAACCAACCTTTCCAAAAAGGTTTGGTGTTCCTGAAGACTCCGGACACAGCAACACCGCTCCAAGTAACGAATTCAACAGTTCGACCAACATTCCAAGTTTTGGTATTTATGAGGGATTTGACAGCCATACCAACCTCGCAGGACCATTTGGCATTGACCCCTATGAAGAGTTTTTTAATAGTATAATACGTGAACCAAGTCCCCCTCCCACTGCTAGAAGTTATGACACGCTTTCCAACAGTTCGACCAATATTCCAAGATTTGGGACCTATGAGGACTCTGACATCCATACCAACCTCCTAGGACCAAGTGGCATCGACCCCTATGAAGGATTTTTTAATAGTATAATAAGTGAACCAAACCCCCCTCCCACTGCTGGAGGTTTTGACACACCTACTGTAAGTGTTTATACTCCTGAAAATCTTTATGCTGATATAGGTGATCGAGTGCCACCTAATCTTGAAATTGTGAAAACTGAGGGTCCGATTATTTTTCCTTTTCCTGATAAGAAAAAACGAAAAGCTGCAGAATCTTCTCGTCCAGAGAAGAAACCACGCGATCATTTCAAAATTAAGAATGTTGGCGGAAAGTTAGTAGAGGTTCCAAACTTTTCTAATCGTTATTTGCGTTCTCGTAAACCCAGTAGAGAAACAGAACTAGCTGAAGAAGGTAAAAGATTGTTGGCTGAGTTACATACCCAATTTTACATGCCAGAAGTTCAGAATGCCACAAATACGACGGAGACATGAAATTTTCATTTGATTTTCTTCACATTTAAGCAACTTTTCGTATAAATACTTATTGTATTTTGAGCTCTTGTAGTGATCGCGATTTATGGGTGTAGACTTTTTCCTTCAGGAAGAAGTCAGGAGCTGTTGAAACATTTTCTTAAATCATAAAATGTCCGTTTTCAGTTGTGTTGTAAATTCTGGTTTGGTCGTTATCCTAAAATGTGAAATTGTGTAGGATTCATTTAAAATCTCTTCAGCCTTGTTAACTTAAACGAGAAAATCATTTTTCAATAAATGTAAATCGAAGATATTAATTTTTTACATAGTAAAGTTACTTTTTGACCATAGTGTACTTTGAAAACCATCAGTAGCCCATTCCAGAAACACTTTTCACTCTCCAAATTCCCGAATCTCCGTTTCAACCGTCACACAACGCACTCTGATTGGTTATTGCGTTCAAAATAACCAATCAGGGTGCTTTGTATGACACTTGAAAAGGAAGAGTTGGAGATAATAAGAGTGGAGAGTGTTTCTAGAACGGGCTACTGGTTTGTGAGTTTCTAGCAAATGGAGGGTAATACCCCCGTCGTGATATGACCATGCTGTTGAAAGCGACGTTAAAAAAATACCGATATACAATATAAGATCCTATCGAAAATACGTAATAACAGCATATCTATACTTATAAAAGAGAGTTTCACTCACTGACTGACTGACTCACTCACTGATTCATCACTGTATCTCCGAACTGGTAAGTGTATAATATAGCATATTCATCAAAAACCTAGAGCTTCTTCTGATGACGTGTGTAAATGAATGCGAAAATAAAAAATCGTCTCTATTTTTTAAATAAATATCATGTTAATAATTTATTCATATATTCCTATTTAAATACATTTTATTTAGAAGCCCACATCGATAAAAACAAACATAAAAGATAAGACAAGGGGAAGAAGAGGGGAAATTCATAAATACAATAAAATTCTTCTCTATTCTATACATTATATAAAATCCACAATATAATACTTGTTATATAAATATATAATTTATTTATTTTAGAAAACATTTAATTGAGAAGATAGTGAAGGCAGTACCCGAAGTTATGCACACAAGAAGAAATACCATGGTTCGTGTTGAAGGCAAGGATTTTCTTTGCTAGGAAATTCATGTATGACTACCATTTATTTTAGCGTCAATGGGTAGCAAAAGAACAAAAACATAGAATTTGTGTCAAGTTGGGCTGCTGGAAATTACAACAAATTAAAGAAAGCTGATAAATTTAAACGATCTCAATTGAATGAAAATTGCCTTTGATCTTGGAAAATAATATTATTGTTTTTGAGTTTAGAAATTTCTCGAGGTCGTCTAACCTCTGCTGCCATCGAAAACTCAAAGCACTGCCAAGGCGCTCAGCACAGTTAACCAGTGCCCACCACTTTACAAAGGATCTAGGATTACCTATTTCAAATGACTTTGTACATAACTCTAGACTAGCGAAAGAGAAATAGGTCTCTAAAGACAATACAGGAAATTGCATACAGAAAAATGTAAATATAAATAGCGTACACAAAAATGTAAAAATCTACAACTCGGTTCTGGTCCACGCAGAATTGGGGGGGGGGGGGGGGGGGGGGGGGGGGGGGGACAAACAAACTAAATAAGGGGAAATTAATTTGGGGGTGGGGGCTAAACAGATCTAAAATATAAAATAAAATTCGAAACTAAAAATTTACAACAGGGAAGAAACGATAAATGTCATAGAAAACAAGTCTTGGAATAATTTTTTACATACTTTTCCACGTCACGGGCATATAAAATCTATGAAAAACGCATACCTTAACTACAGCCATAGTTAATTTACATTTGTGAACAAAACAAAAAATCTTGTGCGTTCACAAATCGTGAGGAAAAGAAATTTGTTATACATGTAATTTCAAATAAATCTTTGGCAGAATCGGTAGAAACTATTTGAATCACCACTCAGACTCACAAAGAATTCAAATATCAATAGTTATTTTCAAGAGTAAGATCAATAATTATTTTCAATCAATAATTATTTTCAAGAGTAGGGGTGTCAAGTAGAGCCTAAAGATTCCACACTCTAAATTTCATTATGTATATTTACTGTGTCAAAACTTTCCTACAGTGAACTAAAAAAAAAAAAAAACTTAAACTAAAACCTTATTAATAATTAGATAATTCATTCAGAAAATTCACACACTTCTAAAAAACTAAGAGGATATTTTATTTACACGCACACGAGGTTGCAAATACATACTAATTATCACGGTCTATTAAATTGAGGGAAGTAGAAGGTATTAAAAAACAATCTATGAGAATTACAAATCTACAATAATCTATTTCACAAAAGTGTGGAGTTGACAACCAAAATGAAATCGGTTGGTTACCTTCTAGATTCTCTAGATTGGTCAAAAGGGCCAGCTATGTGAACACAATGTTTGGTCTTAAATCATTTTTTAACTGTTTCAATAACTGTCTTGGTAGACAGTATTTTTTTTCTCTCTCCAATTAGGCACTTTAACGAATCATTATATGGTCGATCGTGCCGATCCTCTCAAGGTCTACATGAGGTGAAGGAGGTTGGTACTTCTTATTCCCATTAATAAAGCTGAGAGTTTGAAAAGGATTTATTTACAAGATTTACTTGTAACAGATAAGTACAGCTGCCACAAATATTATCATCACTCTGCTTTTGCGAGAAGTCTATGACAAAAGGTTGAATCAAAAGGGGCGAAAATTATGATCAAATCGTTCAAATCATTCTTAAGCTACAGATACCATAATTTTATTGACTAAATGTAACTTGAGAAAGCACATCTTGCTCGTAAATATCAGAAGACACTAATAGATGAGATGTTTGATAACACAAAGAAAATCTGTAAGGTGTAAAAGCATACATCGTCTAATTTTTAACTAAAAACAAAAAAAATCAATAAAATCATCAGTGTCAGTTACAATACTGTTGTACTTACAAAACTATGGCAGGAAAGAGAGAGGAGGAGAGAGATAGACGCGAGAAAATAGGAACAAAAAGAAAGAGAAAGAAAGAAAACTAAAGTGTGAGACAAAAAATCATGGAAGAATGGATAGGGGGGGTGGCGAAGTATGTACAGAAGAAAGACTGCGAAATATTAAATACATATAATATATTATGACTAGGTAAATGAGAGGTATACAATAAATTCATAACTAGACCCAAACAATAGGGCAGGTTCAAATGTTAAAGTTTCTGCGTAAAGAACAGATGTGCTAGTAATCTAACATACAATGAAAATATTACGTGCGTAGGCCGGATCTTGGCTTGGCGCACTGCCGTGTTAATGGATAGTTGATAGAAACTGTTCTCAGTGAATTACAACACCGAACGTATCGTGCCAAGTGCTTTATTAGGTGCCTCTTGACTGGCATATCAGTGGTTAAAATCCTGTTCAAGACAAATATTTTAGGGAACAAATGGACATTACTGGTAGGTATGGCAGGATAACTTGCGTACCAGCCATTTTCAGGGTGAAAATTAAGCTATCACATTTGTGTTAATCACTCTCGCGATGTCACAATAACTCAAACCCACACTACTAAATTTTAACCGAACGGGACTCAAACCACCTAACTACCGGTAGCAAGTCCACCGCCTTATCGAGCAAGCTACTGAGGTCGGTGACTATTGTAAATAATCAAGGTTACAAATACATTTTGTAAATAAAAATTGACTTCCAGTCGTGATTTGACCATGCAGTTAATTAACGGGGACGTTAAGCCAAAAAGAAATGACAGATCCAACCAGCGAGAATTGCAGATAGGAGGTCATGCATGAATGACTGGTCCAGCCAGCGTGGGTTGCAGATAGGAGGTCGTGCTGGTTCAGATTCAAGCCGCAGGTTTCTCTGAGAGTTTCTTGAGGCTCTTGGTCTTGACCTTCTCCTTCAGTTTGGTGATGATCTCCTCTAGTTCCGCCTGCAATGAAAGCAGACACCACAGGTTTCATAGGGTCTCCTTTAACACGTAGACGACCGAGTGTACTACCGGTGGTACACGCACGTTCGTACGGAATGGACCAGGTGTACCACCGGTGGTACACCCGGTCGGATAGCCGTATTATCGCCGGTCCCACAAGAGAATTCACGAAAAACCATGCCGGTCGTCTAAGTGTTAAGCAGCATCAATTGCTTTTAAAATACATCCGTTAATGTAAGATCACTAAAGGGTTAAGTGGCAGATAATGCTTAAGGCATTAACTTTGCCCCGGATTACAAGACAATTGTAATTTTGTAAATATTGTTTTTTTTTCTCTGTTAATAATTTATTGCTGATTGCTTTGTAAAAAAGAAAAAAGTGTAAATAATTAAATAAAAAGTCAAGCAATATCCAGCCAGGTTCAAACTTGGAATGTAAGCCAACTTTATAATAGCAAATTTTTCCACATTATTTACATTTCTTACTCAAAATATTGTTATACATAATTGATGAACCTACTACGTTCTTGTACAAAAAGTATTGATATCCCCCAAAAACATCACTTCGTGCCCAAAAAAATAAGAACGCTTCATCCAGAAAAGAGTACAGAAAGCCAAAAATAAATTATATCAAATTGTTTAGTGACCTAGTTTCGCCACTCACCACATCATAGAAGTAGAGGAGCTTGCAGTGCTTCAACTGGTCCGGACTCTGGGAGATATGCTCGATGCCATGCTTCAGACAGTAGTCCACGTCTTCGTCAGAGTTTTCAACCTGAAAAAACCAGAAACACAAATATCGTCACTTTGAGTTGTTTTTTCATACATTTAAGAAAATCAATAGCTGTTAGATTAAAAAAAAAAAAAAAAATCGAAAAATTGACAGTACACAAAAATCCCTAAAAATTGATAGTAAAAAAAAAACACTTAAAAAATGATAGAAACATGATCGGTAGATAGCAAATAGCTTACTACACATAATATTTCGAATATCATTAGTGGTAAGGTACTCGCTTACCATGCAGAGGGTCCCAGGTTCGAATCCCACAGCAGACAAAAAATGTGTTCAAATTTTGGTTAAAGCTCAGTAGCAAACATTTTCCGTTACCATGGAGATGGGCACACTATATTCTATTCTATAGTTCAGGAGTAAACAAGTTCAGTTACCATGGAGATGGGCACACTACGTTCTATTCTAGAGCTCAGGCGTAAACAATTTCCGTTACCATGGAGATGGACACACTATATTCTATTCTTTTTTTTAAAGAAACTATACTGATATTTATACAACAAGGTAGGAAAGCTCATGTTTACCTAACGATACCTCAAAATACACATGCAAGTGTGGTTATCCACCCTTGTACACCCATTTCGGTTATGTTGGACTTACTGGTAATTTTCTTACCAGCACCTACCAACTAAAACCTCCCTGACGTATGACCACTCAGTATAGGAAAATCGCCCTGGAACCGCGTGAGCATTTCATCAGGAGTAAACAATTTCCGTTACCATGGAGATATTCTATTTTAGAGATCAGGAGTAAACAATTTCCGTTACCATGGAGATATTCTCTTTTAGAGATCAGATGTAAACAATTTCCGTTACCATGGAGATGGGCAGATGCACGCGGCACACGTCACACTCGTGCTCGAGCTCCTCTTCGGTCACCACGGCCTTCTTCTTCCGTCCCGCCGTCCCCTTCTTGCCCTCCGCCTCGCTGGCTAGCCGCTCCCGAGCCCTGAGCCCCAGGTCTGACAGCTGACTCCGGTAGGCCACTTCAAGGTCACGGATTGACTCGATCATGGGAAGCACCTAGGGGGGTGAATGAAACAACCCATTGCAGTCAAACCTCGATATTTGATAACGGTTTACGGGTCGAATTGACCTCTACCTAAGGAAAGATAACCTCTTTATAAAAGAAAACTGGAAATGAGACAAAAATACGACATAATAGGGCTTAGTGTTAAAATAATGGGACTCATTGGTTCTGATCGGAAAGCATTAATAAGGCGATTCAGTCGAACCTAAGGATATAAGAGAACTGCAGGAAAAGGATTTTTTTTCTTATAAAGAGGTTATTTTCCCTTGTAGAGAGGTAAATTTGACCTGGACATTGTTCAATTATATCAAGGTTTCTCATATACCCAATTCTTTTATATCCATCTTCGACTGTATTATTATGAATAGGTGAAGAACACAACTTAGTCTTGTGTGAAGGGATGGTTGGAAGAGATTTTTTTATTTATTTAATACATGACAAGTAAATGGTTCAAATATATTTAACAATGACAGTTTACATAATTTTTAATATTTTTAACTGAACTTACGAGTATGCTGGTTTATTTTGGCTGTCGTCATCTCACACTAATGGCCACACCTATGAAGTATGGTCCTTGTGTCGTGGGATGCAACCTTGTTCTAGTTTCTGTGTTAATTATTATTACTATCCTTTACATTTCTATTTCTTTTTGTATAAAATAATCATTATTTCCACAGGACATAACCCCATCCTTTAGTTAGGACACTAGTACTATTTTTTTCTTAATTAAATTATTTATTTTTCTTACTATTTTATCATCTATTTATTTTTTCTTAGTTTTATACTCTAAATATTATGTTCTCCTAATAAAGCTTAAAATAATAATAATAATAACTCAGCTTACCCTGCTGAGCACATCAACGTGGCTCCTAGAGTCGGCAGCTATGGCGAAGAGAAGAAGCTCCAGGGAGAACTCAGCCGGCTCACAACTATCCTGCATGTCCTGGAACAGAAGCAATTGAAAGTCGTTGGTAGTCCAGTGGTTTAGGAGCTTATCTAGTAAACCAGGTAGCGCAGGGATCCGTTGGTTCGAATCTCACCCAATGCATGAATGTTTCCTCATTGATTTGAGTTTGTGGACTCCGAGGGATAGGTGGTGGAAATGCTTTGAGCATTAACCTCGCCTTGTAGTTACCTTCCACTAGAGTATTATTATTAAAATTTCCGAGTAACAATGGTTAACTGTCTGTGAGGGATTTGAATGTAAATATCTGTCCCATCTTATTCCTTACTGTAAATACTAGCTGTACATACTAATGAACAGTGGTTACATATTCCTATCAGTTATAAATATTAGTAGATGTTTGAACAGCTAGAACTATGGTAGAACACTAGGTGGTGAAAATGCTTTGAGATTAACCTCATGGGTTCATGGGTTGAACCCGTAAATTTGTTTTTAATAAACCCTCACCTGGTGGTTACCTTCCACTACAATGTATGACTCGCTAGAGGACTGTAAACAGAGAACAGACTAGCTAACTCTTACAAGCCAGGCTAGCTTGCAGTTTCCTAAGGGTATAATGGCTTATAAAGAAAAGTGCAAGTCCTCATGATAGTTAATCGCACATAGAAATATGTGGTTCAAGGATCAGGACGAGCCAACTTTGTAATAAAGTTGGCTGGAGACCATCACTCACCTCTCCAGCTGTCGCCAAGCTGGCTACAACAACAACAACAACTATAAAAAATAACCTTTTTTGATGCTGAACTTCTCTTTGATATCTAGACCATTCAGGACGGAAAATATCAACATACCTTGAAGACCCGTTCACACGTGCTGAGCCAGGACGGGCGCGCGAAGTAGACGCTCTCGGCCACCAGGTAGCCGGTGGCGATGGAGCTTGTGAACGCGGCCGGGAACACCACCACGAACTGGCCGGGCTCCTGCACCAGACGAGACAGGGAGACGCCCTTCTCGGTGAGCAGACCGGGCGGCACCATCGCCACGTCCGACGAGAGCCAGATGGTCTTGTCGCCGCGGCAGTAGTGCGGGAAGAGGGACATCATGGTCGAGCGGAACGCCGTCGAGTGCTCGTCCGGGATTCCGTACCTGCGTTTAAATTATTATTATTATGTATTTATCATTGTTATTATTATTATTTAACACTTTATTGGTCAACTACATACATTCAACAAAATAGGACATGAAAAAAAAAAGAACACAATAGAATATGTAGTGAACCAAGGGGCGAGGTTAAAGCCTGTGGCTTTCTCTTCCACCGAACCCCATCTAATTAGATTTTACTGAAAAGATGGTAGCTAGACTAGCTTTGAGATCTCTTAGGGCCGGGTTGAGATGCGTCTGCCAGGTCCCCCTATTTAACTTGCCTCTCTCACGAACACGATTGCTTTAGGTTCTATTAGCTGTAAGGTAGAGAAAGTTTTTTTTTATTTTTTTTTTTATTAATATTCTAAGTATTCTTATTCTATTAAATGTGATTCAATGATTACCTAAGGAAATAATTCAATGTTGTGCAAACTTTTGCCTGTTTAAATTGTTTTACCTTTAACAATGATTTTTAAATGTGATTATGCACTCTAAGTAACATGCTCTGGTAGTCAAGTGGATAACAAGCTAGTCTGGTAATCCAGGTAGCGTAGGGATGTGTTGGTTGGAATCCTACTAAGTGCATCAATTTTCCTGATTAATTTGAGTTTGTGACCACATAATATTAAGACTCTGAGCGTTAAGTGGGAGAAAATGCTTTGAGCACTAACCTCACCTGGTGGTTACCTTCCACTAAAGAGTGTTGTTGTTGTTTGTTAAAACTATCAGCACATTTGCCAAAATCAGTTCTGATATGATTGAGTGTTACCCAAGCTTTGCTTGGTGGATTGAGGCCTGGTGGTTCCTCTTAGAATCCATTCCTCTATCTAGATGTATAATTTCCATAACTACAGTAAAATATTATTTCGATGTATTTTTTATTATTTTTAAGATGAGTGTTTCACAGCTTTTTTTATTTCGTAGCCATACAACAGGAGCTACTGTAGACGCTTGTGGTCTGTGTTGTAGCTTGCCATTCCCGTAGTATGTCTGCCCTCTGATGGGCGAGCAGTGACACGGTATGTCCCATTATAATTCGGCCCTTATTAGCAATGAAGAAACACATTAAATTAAATTTATTAAGTACAGTTAGCCCAAATTAATGTAAGTGTCCTCACCATATCTTGCTAGCACCAGAGTGTAGGTACTCTATCCAGGGCAGTCCATGCGGATCCCTATACCAGCAGCAGGCACTGAACAGCATGCCTACGTGCAGCGTGGGGACTGTGACACCTGAGGGAGTAATTCATATAATAATAATAATGCTTTTTCTTTGTGTTATTATGTCACAATTTTAGTGGGTAGCGCAGAATCATAGGACTTTACCACTTTAATTTACAATATCTTCTATTATTTTTTTGCCTAAGATTCTGCCACTGGTCGCTGCTTCACATTAAAGCAGCTACTCATTTTTCCTCACGAGGTATGAGTGGACCCCGAACTTCCAAGTACAGAGCAGAAAAAATCCTCCCCCGCTGGGAATCGAACCCAGGTCACCATGTGTGCAATGCCTAGCGCGCTAACTCGCTCTGCCACAGTGACTACTCACCTGAGGGAGTAATTCATATAAAAAAATATTTGAACACAATATTGAGAGAAAAAAATTGGTAATTTTTGAACAAATTAACAAATCAAAATAATATAATGTATTCTATAATATTTATGTTAATGAGTCTTCCCAAGTCGGCACAATAGGGAATATTTTATTCTCTGTTTAGACTAGAAGAAATCATTTGTATATTTATAATAACTTATGTAAAAATATAAATAACATTTGATTACAATTGAAAAATAAATAAAATATTTTAATGATGAGACAGGGCGGGTACGTAAGCGTTACCAACCATTTCGTGATGATTTGTGCTTTGTTGAATAATAGCAAATTTTATGTAGTGTTAGAAAAGAAGTTGACCATTTTGACTGTGATAGATACGATTAACTGTCTCTAACAAAATGTCCAGTAACATTCATGTTAGCTAAAATTCAAAATTGGTTTTTTTTTTACGTCGCTATAAAATACATTGTTAGAATACTCACAAACCAGCTAGTCAAATTAACCTGACCCAGCCTCAGTGGGCCGGGAATAGTCAGCACATCGAGGGTTCACAATTGTCACCCAACCAAGTCCTAACCTCACTGGACGCTGCTTAACTTCAGTGAGAACGACTATTGGTGTATAGAATGATCGTGCCATCTACACTACACTATCTGAAAAGCAGCTTGTTATTTTTCTTATTGTTCATAATAAGAAGAATTTTTATAATTTATTCTTTGGCTTACCGACCTCAGTAGCTTGATCGATAGGGCGGCGAACTTGAAACCTGGAGGTCGGTGGTTCAAGTCCCGGTTTCAGCGTAGATTTAGTAAAGCGAGTTTGAGTAGTTGTGATATCACGAAAGTGATTAACACAAATAATTATGATAACTTTTAAAAAAACTTATTTTTTGGCTTTCTTTAAAGTGGCAGGGTTCTCCTCACATGTGAGCTCTTCCACCCAACGACGACGAATTTTCATGTTCCTCACCGACTAGATTGTTGAGGGAGCGCAGTACGGACGCACTGTTATTCGTCAACACTTTCAGGTTCCACGGGTGTTTGGCGAACGTGGAGTTCTTGGCCGTGGGAAAGCCGCAGCCATTGGAGCCTGCTTAACTTTAGTGAAATCCTCTATTTACTGGACGCTGCTTAACTTTAGTGGACGCTGCTTAACTTTAGTGAGAACGACTAATGGTGTATTGAATGCCATCTATACTACACTATCTGAATTACAGTTTGTTATTTTTCTTATTGTTCAAAATAAGACGAATTTTTATTTTTATTTTTTGGCTTTCTTTAAAGTGGCAGGGTTCTCACATGTGAGCTCTTCCACCCAACGACGAATTTTTATGTTCCTTGGTAGCTCAGTGGTAAAGGCGGCACTCTGTGAATCCAGAGGTCACGAGTTCGAAACCCAGCCGGGACATGATAAGTTATCCTCTCATTTGGGATTTTTACCACATAATAATATGTCTTGGGCTTACTGCTGGAATAATGAGACTTTAATAGTCCTCCTAATCGGGCAGTAAAAATAAGGCGATATTATTATTTATATTGTTATTATATTATTGTTCAAAATAAGACGAATTTTTATTTATTTATTTTTTATTTATTGACCTTCTTTAAAGTGGCAGGGTTCTCACATGTGAGCTCTTCCACTTAACGACGAATTTTTCACGTTCCTTACCGACTAGATTGTTGAGGGAGCGCAGTATGGACGCACTGTTATTGGTCAACACTTTCAGGTTCCACGGGTGTTTGGCGAACGTCGAGTTTTTGGCCGTGGGAAAGCCGCAGCCATTCGAACCCGTGTCGATCGACGCCGAGTGCACGCAGATGTGAAGCATGCGGCTGTTGACGTGGTTCCAGAATTCCGACTCCACTTCGGCCGGGGTCGGGTGAGACTTCGGGTCGTTCGGATTGTTGTCGGACTTGAAGTACATGGACATTGTGTTGCGCGCGATCCGGTAGAAAGTGCTGAGAGGCATGTTGCGACCCTGGGGAGGAAAAGGATACATTAGAATATTTTTTTTTTATTAATTTATTTATTTATTTATTAAAGTGTATACAACAAAACAGTAGTAATTCAACCTATAACATTGTGGCACACACTATAGAGAACAATTTAAGAGTATGAAAAAACAAAGCTTGAAGTACTTATAGTAACTTAAAGTAGGTAAATAATAAAGTCTAGGAGACCAAGAGCATGTGTTTTATTGTATTAGTAAACACTGTGTAAGACTGAGAGTAATCCAAGTCAGGATATTTGTTACAAAGACTTAGAAGTCTATCCATAGGAACTAGGTTAGAAGGGTTTGAAACAAAGGGAAGATGGTGTTGAGCAAACCATCTGGGCACAATAATAATAATAATAACACTCTTTAGTGGAAGGTAAACATCAGAAGTTGCTAGGTAGCTTATAGGTGTTGTATTTTGTATATTAAAATTTATGTCGAGTAGAAATAAAGTAAAAGAAGTTCAAATTAAAATAATAATAATAACAACAATAACACTCTTTAGTGGAAGGTAATCACCAGGCGTGGTTAATGCTCAAAGCATTTTCTACCATCTAACCCTCTGAGTCTTATTATTCTGTGGTCACATGCTCAAAAGAGATGAAGATTCAACAGTCAACAATGTGTGGAAAAAATGAAAAAAGACCTAAAAGAAGACTGAAGGTGTGACCAAGTTACGCAGGATATTAGAATATGCAATATGACAATTGATGATGCGATGGACAGAAACAAATGGAGGCAATATATCGGCGAGGCCAAATACCGACTTGGGTATGAGTGGTCATGGGAGTAAGAGTAAGTATAAGAGAACTGGATCTAAGAGAAAAATTCATTTCACTTTTATTTAGGTTGGACTGTAAAGATAACACCTCACCTTGACTATGCACTCATCCAGCTCATCATCCTCCTCCTCGCTCTCCTCCTCCTCCTCCTGATCCAGAAGACTCGCGTTGAAGTGAGTCCCCCACTCCGCCTCCACAGCGTCGAACAGCTTCGCCCTCTCGTCGTGGCCTAGGGTGTCGTAGGGCAGCAGGTACGAGACGTAGATGCTGTCGAGCTTGGCGGCGCGGTCCTGCGCGAGGCGGGGGATGCGCATCAGATCCGCCACGCGGGGCCACCGCTTCTTGTCGAGAACTTCGCCCAAGCCGCCGCACTGCTGCACCGTGGAGTAGAGGCGCGGCAGGTCCACCTCGATGCCGCCGATCTGGGAAAGATTTTTTTTTATTATTAACACTTAGACGACCGGGTGTACCACCGGTGGTACACGCGTGTCTGTACGGAATGGACCGGGTGTACCACCGGTGGTACACGCATGTACTACGCCTGTGAAAAGCCTAAACATCGCCGGTCCCACGGGAGAATTCACTAAAAACATGCCGGTCGTCTATGTGTTAAAAACATAACAAGGGTTGGGTGGAAGAGATTGCCATAGGCAATAACCCCGCCCTTTAGGTAGGACATTATTGTTATTTTCTTTTTTTACTTATTTATTTGTCATTTGTTTGTTTTTTTTTTTTTCTTCTTTTCTTAATTTTATACTGTTACCATTGTACTTTGTCTTCCTAATAAAGCTTAAAAAAAAAAAAAAAAAAAAAAAAAAAAAAAAAAAAAAACACTGTTTCAAAATTTCATAGAACAATAAATTGAAACAACAATACCAATGTTCACATTACAATAAAATAAAGATAATACAAGATAAATAGATAATACACAGACAGTAAATATAAGGAGCGCGCGATTCGCTCAGTGGTTAAGCACTCGCTTGCCATGCGGAAGCTGATAGGACTGAAGCCACCATCTCCTTTACAAAACTTACTAAAAGCTATTAACACTAAAACTAATAATACCGCCTTATTTATATTGCTCGAAGAGGACTATTGAGTCCCATTATTCCAGCAGTAAGCCCAAGACATATTATTATGTGGTGAAAATCCCAAATGGGAGGAGAACTTGTCATGTCCCGGCCGGGTTTCGAACCCACGACCTCTGGAATCTCGGCTTACCACTGAGCTACTGGGATAGACTAAGTGTTGGGTGGAAGAGATTGCCATAACCCCGCCCTTTAGTTAGGACATATGTATATATTTTTTCTTGTTAATATTAATTTTGTCAATTTTGTATTTTAATTTTTACCATTATTTGTTTGTATATAATTATGTTTTTCTAATAAAGCGTTTCATAATAATAATAATAGTAATAAAAGGAACTTGCCACAGGTAACTGTTGCATAGACACGCTCTGAGTGGCCAGGTACTTCCTGATAGCTACCATCTCCTTCACGTTGGGTCCCCACCTGTGCAGCATTTTGTGAACATACTGGTTGTAAGCCGTGAACCTCATGTCATCATTCAGCTTACATTCCGGCTGGAAACCAAATAGAAATCACAAATGGATGATCAAATTAAAGATAAAAAAGGAGGGCAAGGACTTCGATTGTTTTAGACCTCTCTTTAAATAAATGTTCATTAAAAAAAAAAAATTAAAATAGGCCTAGCGGTAGCATCCTCGACCCGCGCACTCCAGGTGATCCGGATTTAAAATCTGGGCAGGATCGGAATTTTTTCGGTTCTTTTCTTTGAATGTTGGGGCCTATCCTATCCTCGTGAGGATAATTGGGGTAGTTGTATGTACACTGTACAGTGAGCAACGACCAGTGGCGGCATTATCAAATTGATATTGGCATTACGAGATTCTAAAGGACCATAATATACATATAGTAGAAATGACGAATCAAATCGTTGTGATGAAAATTGGGATAAATGTACAATAAAAAATTAGATTTGAATTAAAAAAAGTTGTAATCTAACAGGAGTGGCACGAATTCCAGCTTACCTTGAAGGAAGAAGGAGGCACAATCCGACAGATCCCGAACTGTTCCGCCGACGGCCGAATCTTCTCGATGTATTCGAAGGGGTCCTGGAATTCCTTCTCGGTGGGGTAGTACGTTGGAGCTTCCACCATCATAGCTCGGGAACCTGGGGGGAAGAGATGTAAACATTAATAGGGTATTTTTTTATTCATTTTTTACAAGTTCACGAGTTATGCAAATTTTTACAATAAAATACAAACAAAAATCACAATAATATTAAACACTTATGACTAGAATTAAAAAAAAAAACACTTATGAATAGCTTATATCTACCTATCACCGACCTCAGTAGCTTGATGGATAAGGCAGCGGACTTGTAACCTGGAGGTCGGTGGTTCAAGTCCCGGTTTCAGCGTAGATTTAGTAAAGTGAGTTTGAGTAGTTGTGATATCACAAAAGTGATTAACACAAATATGATAACTTTTAACTAAACTTTTTTAACTATATCTACCTATCTAAATAGCTCAGAAGTTCTACCATAGGTATAAGTAGTAACCGTAGCTGAGTCCAGCCTCCGTGGCGTAACGGTTGTGACTACTGCCCGTAGTCCAGAGATCCTGAGTTCGATTCCCGGTCAGAGTAGAATTTTCACACAGAAAATTCTGTTCCCTCCGTACACGTGAGGCTGTTAATTTCGGCCCTACCCAGGCTGGGTGAGGTTAATGTGGGTAGCTGGTACGATTCCCAGCGAATGGAGGGTAAAACCCCCGTCCTAATCAGGACGTTAAAGGCGTTAGGAAGGGCATCCAGGCATAAAAATGTGCCACAACCAACCAACCTCAACCACGAGGTTGAACAATGTCGACCCCAAGTAGATTTGGGAAAAGGCAAAGTGAAAGAAGAAGTAACCGTGGTTGAGTTGACTACTACACTAGGATTACACGCAGTGCATGTGTGTATGTATGATTTTATATGTGGTGAAGCACACGGCCTCATCAAACATTCTGTGGGTAGCCTCCTTCACTTTTCGAACTCTATGACATTCATTTCTTTTCACTCTGGTAATGCCGCCACTGGTCGTTACTCATACAAGTAAGTAACTACTCATTTTTCCTCACGAGGTATGAGTTGACCCCGAATATTCAAGTACAAACAAAGCCGAAAAATTCGTGTGTGTGTGTGTTTTAACTTATATAAATAAATAATAAATTAATGTGTTTCTTTGTGTTCTTATATCACAATTTTTAGTGGGTAGCGCAGAACTATAGGACTGTTCCATATCTTTTAATATCCAAATATCTTATTTTTGCCTATGATTCTGCCACTGCCTATGATTAAAGCAGCAACTCATCTTTCCTCACGAGGAATGAGTGGACACGAGGTATGATTTAACTTATATGGTAATTATAATTATTAACTCACCTTTGGAGGGGAAGGTCTTGTTCTTGACTGCCGTCGGGGCAGCAGGAGAGGGGGAGGGGGAGGAGGAGGTAGAGGGGAGAGGGGAGGCAGCTCGCTTCTTATTGGCTGCCGTGCTGGTGGACTGGGAAGATTTGGATTTGCTCCTGTGGAATGACGAAAACGAAATATATAAACAATTTGAATAAATTGAAGCATTATATTTAAAAAAAAAAAAAAAAAAAAAAAAAATACTTACCATTGATACATAAGTATGGAATCGATCCTCGACAAATGTGTTTCGATCGGAATTTCCTAAAAACTACAGATAATCTAAAACAAAAGATCTCTGCTTTCAGTCAAAGGTTAAGAAGATGTAACAAATCTTATAAGAGAACTACTCAGAACAAAATGTTTCTATGAAAACCTGGAATCAAGTAGTTCAGATATATTTAAAAAAAAAAGAAATGAAGAATGTTGTAAATTTTATTCACAAACAACCGACATCACTATGTTGTTGTTTTTGTTGTTGTTGTTGTAGCCAGCTTGGCTACAGCTGGAGGGGTGAATGATGGTCTGCAGACAACTTTATTTCAAAGATGGCTTGTCCTGAACCACATATTTCTATGTGCAATCAACCATCATGAGGACTTGGACTTTTCTTTAAAATCCATTAAACCCTTAGGAAACTGCAAGCTAGCCTGGCTTGTAAGGGTTGGCTCGTCTGTTCTCTGTTTATAGTCCTCTAGCGAGACACTGGTCTTCTCCCTGTTTAATGTTCCCCCGCCAGACTGACATCACTATCGATGTCAGTTGTTTGTGAAAACTAGAGGAACTTCCCGTTTTCAGGAAGTTCCTCTAACACACTCGTACACAGGGCTTTTCATTTTTCATACAAACTCGTTCTCAAATTTGTGTTAATTACAGGAGTGATGTCTTAAATACTCAAGACGGATTTGAGAATGCAAGGAAGAGAATACCGTTGGCATCAGCACCGCCCTTGATCAAGTTTTGTTTTATTAATCTCAATTTCTATGTATGTATATCATCATCATAGGGTGGCGTCATCGTGAACGATGGTAGCCAGACAGTGGAGGAATGACTCAGCACTTCTACCACTGTCTTTACAAGGAGGCTAATAATGGACAAGGGCCCCCAGATCCAAGCCAATGCTGGTCTACTCCCTGTTTATAGTCCCTCAGCCAGACTTTTTTTTTTTTTTACATATATTCGATGTAAATAAAACTTGATTTAATATGTTTAATAATAAGACGGCTTACTACATGTTTGCCATACTTCACTGGAGTTCACCACCTTATCAATCCAGCTATCGAGTTCTATAGTTCTATCAATCCAGCTATCGAGTTCTAGAGTTCTATCAATCCAGCTATCGATTTCTATAGTTCTATCAATCCAGCTATCGATTTCTAGAGTTCTATCAATCCAGCTATCGAGTTCTACAGTTCTATCAATCCAGCTATCGAGTTCTATAGTTCTATCAATTCAGCTATCGAGTTCTATAGTTTTATCAATCCAGCTATCGAGTTCTAGCTTCCCCACTTCTAGTTCCCCACTTACTTCTTGCCGGACTGACTAGACGTGGAGGCGCCGCTGGCACTGTTGGTGGTGGAGGACGCCACGGAGGAGGCGGGGGGAGGGGGGGTGGGCGGTGCCTTGGTCGTGAGGGGGGGCGGAGTCTGCGTGTGCTGGGAGCGGGGCGAGACCTGGGTGCCCGTGGTGGCGGGGGGGCGCCGCGACATGGGCTGCACGGTGCCCACTATGATGGGCGTGTTGAAAGGGCGCACGCGACGCTGGGGCACCAGACAGCTGAAGTGAGATGAAGAGGGGATTTTGATTTTTTATTTTTATTTATTTTATTTTTTATTTATTTAATACATGACAAGTAAATGGTTCAAATATATATAACAATGACAGTTTACATAATTCATAATATTTTTAATTGAACTTATGCTAGTTTCTTTTGGCTGTCGTCATCTCACACTAAGGGCCACACCTATGAAGTATGGTCCTTGTGTCGTGGGATGCAGCCTTGTTCTAGTTTTTGTGTTAATTATAATTACTATCCTTTACATTTCTATTTCTTTTTGTATAAAATAATTTCTTTTTGCACAAAATAATCATTATTTCCATTAACATCAACATCATCGCCTATGATGATTGTTATCATTATCTCCACCATTAATTTTTTACTATTATTATTATTTATTTAACCATCAAAATTACTTTTATTATTTTCATTATTATTAAACACTTTATTAGGTATAAAAAGATCAAGTTTTATATACAGTAAGTTACATATATTATTGTTGTAAGAAGTGCTGGTCTCTAGTCGACTTAAGTTGTTGGGGGGAGGAGATTGCCATAGGCAATAACCCCGCCTTTGAGTTAGGACGTATGTTTATATATATTTTTCTATTCTTTTTCCTTTTTATTGTATATATCGTTTTCCTTTTTTAATTATTACTATAATTATTTGTACTGTACATAAGTCTTTTTATATCTAATAAAGTGTTTAATAATAATAATAATTTATATCTAATAAATTCTATAATAATAGTAATTTGAAAAGTTAACTCGAATCACCGACGGTGATGGTTCGAGTAAATATTCAATACAGTGAATATTTAGAAAAAAAAATCAATTTTTACATCAACACATGATCAAGGGTGGTGCTAATAATTCTCTATTGACGCTGAGTTCTCGACCCATTGAAGGCTGGGTGGTTTTATCTCTCATGACCACCCAGCTACTGGGGGTAGCTGAGTAAATGAATGTTAAGACTCTCATCTCGGATATCCTATGATGTTAAGCAATAAAATAAAAAACGGACTCGTCATCGGAGGTCGGTAGTTCGAGTCCCAAGTTCAGCAAAGATTTAGTAAAGCGAGTTTGAGTAATTGTGATATCACATCATGATTAATAAACGATTTTAGGTGTCTGTAATTGACTTTGAGGCTAAATTTTGTGCGTTTAGCCAAGTTTGAAAAAAAACACACTCACACACACACACAAACATGATAATAATAATAATATCGCCTTATTTATACTGCCCGAATAGGACAATTAAAGTCCCATTATTCCAGCAGTAAGCTCAAGACACATTATTATGTGGTAAAAATCCCAAATGGGAGGATAACTTGTCATGTCCCGGTTGGGTTTATTTATTTTATTTATTTAATACATGACAAGTAAATGGTTCAAATATTCATAACAATGACAGTTTACATAATTCATAATATTTTTAATTGAACTTATGCTAGTTTCTTTTGGCTGTATGGTCCTTGTTTCGAACCCACGACTTCTGGAATCTCTGGATTCACAGAGTGCCGCCTTTACCACTGAGCTACCGGGACAGACATGATAACCTGAAAAAGAGTAAACCCAGGCTCACCTGACACTGGATGGCTTGGCGAAGTCACTCGGCTCGGGAGGTTTGGTGACTAGCTTCGCGCTCATGATGACTCGCTGGTCCGGCCCCTCAGTTCCCAACTTCACCGCTACGCCCTGGATAGCGCTAGTGTCGCTCTGGCCCGCCTTGCCCAGAGGAATGTAGAACAGATGCCCGTCGTCTCCCCCCTCTACCCCCTCCCCCTCCCCCTCGGGGGACCCCCCCAGATCCGTCTGAGTGGTCGAGCACTCCAGCACGGTCTCCGATTCGAAGTTCACCTGAGACAAAAGAAACTTTGGATTCATATTCCGACGGTTGAGTGGAAGAGATTGTCATGGGCAATAAGACCGCCCATGAAATGAAATATTATAATTATGTACATTTTCTATGTAAATTTTTTCATAGACTTCTATGTAACTTTCAATGTAATTTTCAATTTCTATGTTACTTTTTTCATAGATTTCTATGTAACTTTCAATTTTTATGTAACTTTTTTGTTTTTCCATAGATTTTTATGTAACTTTCAATTTCTATGTAACTTGATTTATATATGTTTTAGTTGTCTTGCAGGTAAATAATTTAATGATAATTTGATAATAATAATGGGTACAAACGGACATAAATAAAAAATTACTAAATTGGGTTCTTAAGACTGCTGCAAGTATTTTACATCAAAAACTGGTGAAGGTAAGTATTTTATTGATTCTGAATACATGTTTGGAATGTTAGGTTCGTGATTAGTTCTGATTTTCATAATATAGAATTATTCTTACCTGCACAGCGATGCTAGAGTTGGAGGGGGAGCCTGGTTTGCTGAGGGCGGGGGGGGGACACAGGGGAGGAGGCGGGGGCCGGCTTCCGTCGGAAGGGGGTGGAGGGTGCCGTCTCGGGGGGCTCCGGCTCAAACGCGTACACGCTGCTTTCGTTCTGCGGCGAGAACGCTATCTTGGCCAGGGAGCTCTGGGTCTGCCGCTCCTTCAGTCGCTCCGCGAGCGAGCGCCTCTGCTGAAAGATTGCCTTCTTCTCGTGCTTGGCCTCGTCACAGGAAGACAAATCGCTCACGAAAGAGTCCGTCTCGGATTCGTGGTGTTTCTTCTTCTCCGGTGTTTCCTCGCCGAATCGCTTCCGGTCCAGAGAAGGACTGGTGAAGATGTCTTTCTTCTCCGCCGAGCTTTGCTTCAGCTTCTTGTAGTCGTCCACCTTCACGGAAGATATTTTCTCCGACGTGAAGCTGACGGGAGAGCTGAAGATGTCCTTGAGTTGCACCGGCGCGGACACGATGCCCTTGTCAATGACACTGCTGGCCGCCGAGGTGTCTGTGTCGTCCTGGCAGAAGCGGGAGGGCTTTTTACCCGTCGAGTTTGTGTCGTCGCAGGAGCTGTCATCGTTGGGGATGCTGTCGTTCAACCACTTCATGATTTGCTCGTTGAAGTTTCCCGCCTTCGGAATATCTTCGATTTTGCCGGGCATCAGTTTTTCGGCAACCGGTGGGGCGGCGATGTTTTTCGCCGGTTCGAAGTGGAACGTTTTGTTGACTTTGGGCGAAATGTTTGGCATTCGCTTGAGTGTTTGCTCGACGGGCACGGGCAGGTGTTGATGTTTGCCTTCCACAGGGACGATGACGTCAGAGTTCTGACTGGAGAGACTCATGGGCGAGCTGGAGCGAGAGTAGTTGATTCGGAATGGTTCAAAGGGACTTGACTTGGTCTTTTCGCCCGACTTGTTGGAATTAGCTAGCATGGCGTGCTTGCGGATCCAAGCGTTCCGATCCATGGGGCGTTTCGACACGCTTGGACTTGTCTTCGGCAGCTTGAGGTTCTGAAAGGCCGACTTCCAAGAGGAATGCAGTTGCTCGCGACTTATCGGTTTCTTTTCTGGTGTGGCCGGTGAGATGGGTTGTTTCTCCAGCCGCAGTAAGGCTTCCTGCTGTAGCTGAGAGCTCACCCCTGCAGCCTCCCTGTCCTGGAGGCTAGCGGCCAAGCCCCGCTTCTGTTTGTCCTTCTCTATGAGGCTGGATATCTTGTTGCTCACGTCGAGAGAGGAACACTGAGAGGTGTTGCCACTCAGAGGCGGTTTGCCACTGATGGGTATTGGTTTCACTACTTCATTCCTGTTCTGTGAATCTTTCGTTTGCATTTTGGTTGATGAGTCTTCAAGTGGTTTCTTATTCAAATGTGCTTTGTCTTTATCTTCCTCGCTTTCGTCTTCCGATTCTTCTTCCGAGGAAGTTTCTGTCTTTTTGAGGATTTCCTTCTCTTTAGCGTTCAACAAATCAATGGACCGACGGGACATGCGCACTTCGTTCCTGGAGATGGTTTTCGCGATGGCCAGCAGTGGGTCATCTTCTGAATCGTCGGAGGAGGTGTCTATCATGAGGGACTGGGTGCGAGAGGCACGCCTTGATCGCTTGAGATTAGAAGACTCCACCGATGGGGCAGGAGAGTCCTCTCTGTTAGGAGACTGAGGTTTCTCGGGTGTTTTCTTTATATTCTTTGCGTCTTTCTTCGGAGTCTTCGCTTGTTTCCTGACGGAGGACTCCTCACTTGCGCTTTCAGAAGCATCACTTTGTTCTGTATTTTTCAAATGAGCTTTCTTAGGTGTTTTTGTTACTTTTATTTTCTCGGTTTTAGTTTTCTTTTCTTTGGATTGTTTGGAGTTTTTCTCATTTTCATCGCTGCTAGTCGCATCACTTGACCTTGAGGCTTTGGTCTCTTTAACTTTTGTTTCCACTTTTGACTTGGCGAGGATTTGGTCTAGTATTTTTTTGGACTTCCTTGGGTGGTTCATGAGATTTTGTGTTTCAATCTCGGCTGATCTGTTATGTATGAGGAGTTCCAAATCATCTTCACTGTTGCTAGACAAGTTTTCTGCATACAAATGACAAGGCTTGCGACGTAAGTTCTTGCGAGTTCCGCATTCTTCTGTTTGTAAGTCTTCAGGCTCTTTCTTAGTATCACCATTTCTTTTCTTGGTACTTTTCTTGTTCGACTTGTCCAAACTTTCTTCGTCACTATCACTAGATTCGGTAACCTGTTTGTTGTTCTGCTTCTTACTCCTTTTCTTCAACGTTTTCTTTTTCTTTACATCTGAATCACTATCGCTCGACTCTTCTGCTCGATCGTTTTTCTTCGGTTTTTCTTTATCTATCTCACTTTCCTCTGCATTTTCTTTTGGTTTCTTCTTCCTGCCTCGCTTTGGTTTCACTTCTACGCTTTCTTCTGCTTCGGTTTTCATTTTTTTAGTTTTCGCTTCTTTATCTTCCGAGTCTTCGTTTTCACTTGCACTCGACTTCTTACTTTTTCTCTTTTTGGTTGGTTCTTCAGACTTCCGCTTCACAGGTATTATTTCTTCGTCTGGCGTGTCTGAATCTGTTTCCAGCGATTCTAAATTGTACAGGACTGACTGTTTGTTTCTAAGTCTTCTGCTGCCTTTGTTTTCTTCTTCTGCTTTATTTTCTTTTTCCTTTTTTGATCTCCCTACACTTTTAGCCTCAGTGTTATTAAGAGAAGAAGACGCATTCGCTTTGGATTTTTTCGCATCACTTTTCGTAGATTTTGCGGATTTATTACTTTCTGCGATGGAGGCAGTTGGTTTACGAGTGTCAGTATGATCATTTTTCTTGGTATCTTCAGTATTCGCTTTTGATTTCTTCCTCTCATCTTTCCTTATTTTCTCAATCATATCTTCCACATCACTGTCACTTGAGAAGTCACTCAAGGGAGCTTTTTCTTTTGAGTTGGGAGTTGTTTTTCTCTTCCTAGTTGTGGATTTGCTAGTTTTAGAAGTCACCTCATCCTCACTAGAGTCTGTACTGGAATAATTTTCTAGATAGTTAGTATCCTTTTTTGTGCGCAAACTCTTGGTGAAATTTCGATCTTGTTTTGGCACTTGCTTACTGTGTGGCGCCTTTTTCCCAAGATTGGAATATTTACGGATATTTTTGGTAGGACTAGACTTGGGTTCGTATTTATCTTCAAAGGCTTTTACTATTTGACGTTCGGGTGCTATTTTACTACTGGAAACGGTGTTTGACTCTTTGGTATCCACCGATTTTTCAGAAGGAGTTGCACTTTTGTCTTTGATAAAATTGGCAATCAGGTTATTGTCCTCCTCCACAGACCTGGCCCTGGTCCGACTCAAAGAAGATTTATCACAGTCTGCTTTCTGTACATTGTTTATACACGTTGAGTCAGGTTTGGGCGTTTCTGTTGAAGGAGAAGCTTTAGGAGTAGCAATACTGGTAACTTGAGATCTGGCGACATCTAACCGACTGTCTAGTATTGTCTGATACGTGCTAGATAACGTAATAGGAACTTCAAAGAAGGTTTGACTTGGTCGATTAATAGCATTAGGAATTGATTTAGGAGTTGAGGATGAAGCTAGACTAGCGGTAGAAGTACCACTGGACTTCGTGTCTGAACTCTTGCTCGTGGCTGGAGTTTTCACGTCTGGGTTCAGTCTGCTTGGGGAGAGTGTGCTAGTTGCTTTCTGACTGAGATTCAATGAGGTGGTTTGCTCGGGCGTGGACATAGCTTGACTAGATAATGCTGCAGGATCAGAGGGCCTTTGCGAGGGCCGAGCCGCAACCTTTGTTGAAAGATTCCCTGTTTTTATACTGTCTGGTTGGTTATCTTTTGGCATACCAAACAAGGCCTGCCTATCTGCTTCCTGCTTGCTGAGGCGATACTGTTTATCTAGAGCCCCTGATCTAGGACTAGGCAGAAGACTCGGCTTGTCCACTCTTTGGGTTAGAGAGGACTCAGTGCTAGATCCCAAGGAACCCTGATTGGATAGGCGATATTGCTTGTCCAATGCAGCGGGCTTCTTAGTTGCTAGCAGAGAATGTTTGTCTGGCCTTTGCTGTGGCCATAGAGGTCTATCAGGTGTTTTAGGCACCTGATTAGGCGGCAAAGGTAACTCAGATCTCTGACTAAGCAAAGAGGTTTGCTTATCCAACTTTGGGCTGACGGGAGATTGCTTATTAAAAGGTCTTTGATTGGTAGGCAAGGCTTGATTTGGCGGGCTAGGCATTTGAATAGTCGTCGCTGATTGCTTTTCTGTTTTTGCATTGTTTGGAGATAATTGATCATATCTTTCAGGGGTTGGGCGATTCGTTGGGTGAGAAGTTTTATCAAAGGTTTGGTTCTGCAGGGATAGTTGCTTATTAAATAGTTGCGAATTTTTATCAGGGGTTTGGTTCGATAAGGATATTTGCTTATTGAATGGTTGTGAAGATTTATTCAGGGGTTGGTTCTGCAGAGGAATTTGCTTATTGAACGGTTGAGAAGTTTTATCAGGGACTTTATTTGGTAGGCCAACTTGATTGTGATTTGGACTAGCTGTTTTATCGGGTACTATATTCAGCAGGCTCATTTGCTTCTTGGTTGGGTGAGCTATTTTATCCGGTGTTTGGTTTGGTAAGGTCACTTGCTTTCCTAAAGTTTCTAACAGTTTCTCAGTTGATGTAATGTCACGTTTCTGAACTTCTGTTGCACTTGAATTTGCTTTGTGGGCTGGAATAGGTTCCGCCCTGTGCACTGGCAATGGAGAACTTGTAGTCACTGAGGTGTAGTTCACTTTAATACTAGACAGAGACTCAGGTTTCTGTACTACTGGGGTTAAAGAAGATTGTGTTGCTCCAACCTTACTACTTTCATCAGTAAGTCTATTGTGCAGTTGCTTGTTCAGGTTGTACTTCTTGATAATGTCCTGGGTCTCAGCTGTATTCATTTTGGGATCTATGAGAGAGATGATCTCGTTGGTGATCTTCTCTATGCACAGTTTTGATACAGTGTCTTCCGAATCTGAGACCACTTTGGATCGGGATAAGTTTTCGAGCGTGGAATGACTGACGAGACTCTTGTCGTTGGTTTTCATGGGAGACTCCTGAGCGAGGAGGATGCGGATTTCGTTCTCAGTGAGTTTCCTCAGAGGACTGATGATGACTTTGTCGCTCCGGATGGTCGCGTCCTCACTGCTGCTGCACTTGACGGGTGTGCTGTTGATGAAGTCAATGGTGGAAATCTGCTTGCGACTCTTGGAACCAGTGTGGTCACGGCTCACGGGCTTTGCAGTGAGAGGAATCTCGAAGCTCTTGCCATCCCAGTCCGACTTGACAATGTCTTTCACAAAGTTGCTCAGCTCTTTGTCTAATTCGGCTATAGTGCTTTCAGAGATGTTTGCTTCTTTTTTGTTCAACAAAGAATTACTTGATTTGGAATCTTTTTTGGAAGATTCGAGATCTTTGCTAAAGTTGAGTCTAAAAGTGTCAGCGATTTGTGTCATAGGACTTACATTGGAGGTTTCACTTCCCTTGACAAACACGGTGGCTCTACTGCGAGGTTTTAGAGTGGAGTTTGAATTGATGTTGAGTATGCTACTACTGCTATAGGTTGAGTCTTTGGTATTCGAAAGCTTGCTTTCGGAAGAAAAGAGTTTCTTGGGAGGTGAAATGGAATTGACTATCATTTTTGAGGGTGTTAATTGAACTCTTTTAACTTTGGTCGAAGTGGCACTGTTTCGTGTATCACTATCCGTGTTGGTTTTCTTGACACTGGTAATTTTGCTCTCGGGTACAGTAGCAACGTTAGGAGTTTTGCTGGGTAGAACGTTCAGATCTGGAGTTATCTTGTTAGTTTTGTTTTTGGATGCTTTCGCATCTTCATCTTTGTCTAGTTCCGTTTTCTTTGTCGTAGCTTTCTGGGTTGTCATGTTAATAGTTTGAACTTTGGAAGCCACTGATTCTTTTGTACTTTCAATGACTAATGATTTATTTTCTTCGGTAGTTTTTGAAGGAGTTGATGAGGGAAGTTTAGGAAGAACAACTGGTGCTGGTGAACTATTTATCTCTTTGGTTTGCTTTGAATTGTTAGAAGACACAGGTACAATACTTGATGAACTGAGGGATTCTGAAGTGGATTCAGACTTCAAAACTTCTGGGGATGAAGAAGATTTAAAACTAGTTTTAGGCTTATCCTCAAAAGTGATAGCTTTGACAGCTGAAGATTTGTCAGAGTTCTCAGTAAGATTAGCTTTATTTGTAGTAACAAGTGGTTTGAGAGGACTACCTGAGTCCACTACCTTCTCCACATCAACTTTAGTAACAAATACAGTAGCATTACTATCTTCAACATCTTTCTTTTTCTTTGCTTTTCCTTGAGATTCTGGTTTCAATTTTTTATCCTCATTTGTACTTTTTGCTGCCCTGTTTTTACTAACAAAGGTTTCATCGCGAACAATCTCATCAAAGTTGATTTTCTGTTTCACACTAGGTTTGCATTTTTTGAGACTCTTTTTACTTAAGTCTACTTTTCCTTCTGAATCGTTTTTTGACTTGTCTTCTAAGTTTTTTGGATTCTGACTCACCACTTCTATTTTATTAATTTCTTCTTTTTTAGTTTCTGTTGTGCTCGTTTTATTTTTGTCGTTACTATTTTTATTTGCAACTTTACTTTCTTTCTTGTTATTTTTGACTTCTGGTTCACTGTCTTTCATAACTTTTCCATCATCTTCATCATTTCCTTTTGTTATACTCCTTGTTGTTCTTGTTTTAACCTTGTCATCAGTTTTAGATGGTTCTTGATCTTGGCTGTTCGTTTTCTTTTCTTCTTTGGCATTTGATTTATTCTTTTTGATTTCCAGTTGCTTGTCATCTGGACTTTCACTTTCAACCATCTTGTTTTCAGGAGACTCAACATTTTTCCTAATTTCCTTCTGCTTGCTTATCTTTGCTTCGTTACATTTCAGCACCATTTCTTTTTCCTCTTTCTTCATGGTAACTTTGGACAGCTTGCTTGGTGATAGAGCATCAATAGAGACCACAGGACTGAAATCACTTCTCGTTTTTCTAGTTTTGGGAGATTCATTCCTCTCGCTCGTTTTGTTCTGTACACTTTTTACAGCTCTAGAAGGTCGGATGGTTACTGTTTCTTCTTTGTCTTCACTATTTTTTTCTTCTTCTTTACTTTCTGTTTTATCTTTGGTTTTGTCTGGGTCATGTTTTTCTTTCAGTTTGGCTCTTGTTTTCCGTTTGTCTAGAGTTTCATCTTTTCCCATAGGCAGTTTCCTCAGTTTAGGTTGCTTAATACTACTCCTTGTCATTCTTTTCTTCAGCAGACTTTGAACTGTCACCTTCTTACTTCCCAGTTTAGAGGCAACTGTCTTTGGTAAAGTGCTGGTCTTCAAGACATGGGGAACATTCTTCTTGCTTTCGTTTCTATGCTTTTCGGCGGCCACCATTTCCCTGATTTGTCTCTCTCTCCTCTCTAGAAAAAAGAAAATTACATTATTTTTGTTAGTGTAATGGGAGTTCCTGTCTCGAGCCGACAGTCTAAATAAAGCACTACTGTACTATACTATACTATTTCTTGGATGAATTAATAGTAATAGAACTTGAAGAAAAATCCAACTCCGCGGGGATTCAAAGTCAATTCTGTTATTATGATGCTGACCTCCGTTGTGTAATGGTTGTAACTACACCTTGTGGTCTAAATATAAGATGGTATTTCTGGGCCAACCTAAGAAGAGTGTGCTAGATATGGGTAGCTCGTACGATTCCCAGCGGTTAGAGCGTAAAATTTCTGTTCTGAATAATTTAAATGTGTGACGTTAAAGCCAAATAGAATTATTGGAGTTGGCAGGAGCTTAATCATTAGATCTGAACGGGGTTATTGCCACAGGCAATGACCCCACCCTTCAGGTAGGACATTCGCTTTATTCTCTTTTTTGTTCTTGTTTCTTTGTTCAATCTATTTATTTTTTCTTTATAATTGCATTGTACTTTACTGTATATATTTTACTTTGTCTTACCTAATAAAGCATAATATAATAATAATTTATAAAAAAAAATCCCTCTACCAACCTGAGATAGGCAAAAATATGCATCTCATGGTTATGAAATAAAACCAAAAAGAACTATTTGATATGGCAGGAGCTAATGAGTGGAAGAGATTGCCAAAGGCAATAACCCCGCCCTTTAGTTAGGACATATATTAATTAATTTTTTCTTCTTATATTGTATATTAATTTGTAATTGTTTGTGTTGTATATAATATGTCCAATTAATAAAGTGTAAATAAAATGGATCTGGGCGTCCATAATTAAAATCCTCACACCACCACCGAGAGATGGGCATAAATACGGAATAAATACAAGAAAATAAAGTGCTAAACTCACCCATGGTGCGAGCCTTCGGCAGCTCCGGGAAGCTTTCCACAGAGGAGTTGTCGTCTTCATTGTACGCAGAGTCTGGATGCTTCACCTCATTCCCCAGCATCTCCATGTACACTGCCGCCGCCTCCTTGGACTTCCTGGAGGGGCGACTGCAAGTAGCATAACAAATATAATTAATCGAATAACTTTATTTAAAAACGTTCAATTGAAATTTTTTCTTCGCTGTCACTACTCTCTTTTCCAATGATCAATGCCATCTTCATACCCCAACAACGACTCTCCACTCCTCGTAACATTAGTAGCATAACTATTAGTAGCATAACAAATAGTTAATAAATCAATAAAAAAGTTATCATACTAAGTGTTAATCGCTTTCGTGATATCACAACTACTCAAACTCGCTTTACTAATTTATCCTATAAAATTTATCCTCTAAAATATATAACACCTGTTTGACTGCTGGAGTAAAGGGACTTTTCAGTCTTACCTCGGCAGTATAAACAAGGTATATTCTATTCTACTAAATCTACGCTGAAACCAGGACTTGAACCACCGACCTCCAGGTTACAAGTCCGCTGCCTTATCGATGAAGCTACTGAGGTCGGTTACAAATAGTTAATAATAATAATAATGATCTTTATTTATCTATCTTTCGTATATTATACATTTTTGTGTTCCCATGAAGTACTAGTGTACTTTTCGAGAAACCTGGAGATAAGAGAGCTAAAAGGAACAGGATTGTTTTTTCTCCTATATCCAGGTTTCTTTTATGAAGTGGTTATTTTCCCATATTAACCTCACCCCGCCGGTGAACAGCCAGCATGACGACGGTTTGAATTTGAATATTGAACAAATATGTAGTTACTCATTATTTCTCACAGGGTATGATTTGAACCCATAACATCCAAGAGCGAAGCAGAAAAAAACTCTACCCTGCTGGGGATAGAACTCGGATCACCGTTTTTGCAAACCACGATTGATGTAAAAATAGCGCGTAAAAATAAATGTCTTACTAGAGGACTATAAACAGATAATGGACTAGCCTAACAACCCATGTTAACTTGCAGTTTTCCAAGCTTGTAATGGCTTGTAAAAAAAAGCGCAATTTTTCACGCATGTAGAAATGTAAGGTTCTGGAAGAGTCAACTTTCAACTTAAGTTGGCTGGAGACCATCACTTCTCCCCAGCAGAAGCCAAGCTGGCTAGAACAACAATGTACTTATAAGGGTTGGGTGGAAGAGATTGCCATAGGCAATAACCCCGCCCTTTAGTTAAGACATATGTTTATATATTTTTCTATTCTTTTTCCTTATTATTGTATAAACCTACCTATTGTTTTCATTTTTTAATTGTTATACCTAATAATTATTTGTACTGTACATATGTCTGTTTGTATCTAATAAAGTGTTTAGTAATAATAATTATAATAACTATACTCACACAGACACCACAGGAGACGTTGTCACCTCCACTCTGCTGCCTCTCTGCTTCTTTTCCACCTCCACAGAGCTGACACCTCCACCAAGCTTCTTGTGTTGGAGGCTACCCCGCTTTACCGCCACCACGTTTTGACCTGGGAAACAATTGAATATATCGTTGGTTGGGTGGAAGAGATTGCCATAGGCAATAATCCCACCCTTTAGTTTTATGTACTTAGAATGAGTTATATATTTAGTTGTATGCATTACTTTTAAGATCAACCATTGTAACATTCAAATTTGAATAAATACAATTATATTTGATTTGATTGATTGATTGATTTAGTTAGATCATCTGTATCAGTATCTGTATATATTTTATCTATTTTGTTTATTTTTTTCCTGTTTATATTTATATTGCCAATTTTACCATTATTTGTTTGTATATAATTATGTTTCTCTGATAGCCTTCATAATAATAATAATTGCTGGTCAAGTGATCAAGACGCTCGTCTGGTATTCCAAGTAGAGCGGGGATCCGTTGGTTCGAATCCTCACCCAATGCAACATATTTTCCTCATACTTTTGAGTGCATAAAAAAAGCAGCAAAGAACTGCTGAACTTTGTTATGCTAGATCGGGCAGTATCAATATGTGGCCATCATTAGTTGTTGTAAAATCAAACCCTGTAAATCAGTTCTTGAGACAATCAATCAATGTAACAGGTAAGTCAGAGGTTCGAATTTCAAATGGCAAATTTTAGGAGGGGATGTTTTTTTATTGGTATCACGATTGTGATTAACACAAATATGATAACTGATAACTAGAAGCCTTTCAAAGGTTAGAAGAACTTAGGAGAAGTATCTATGTAGAAATGATTATTACAAAATCATTATTCCACATCAACATGGATTTATGCCCAACAAGTCGGTTTCTTCTAATCTTCTGAATTATCTAAACTATATTTCTTCTAGTATATCTGTAAATAGCCAAGTGGATTCTCTATATCTTGACTTAACTAAGGCTTTCGACCGCGTCAATCACAGGATTCTTCTTGACAAACTCTCTAGCTATGGTATTTCTGGCTCTCTTCTCCTCTGGTTCTCCAGTTATCTTTCTAATCGTAAGTGCATGGTTCGTGTTTGTTCTTCTACATCCCAGTCCTTTTTTGCAAGTTCTGGAGTTCCTCAAGGATCTCATATGGGTCCTGTTTTGTTTCTTCTTTTCATTAATGATGTTCAAGACTGTCTGGCACTGCACGATGTAAAATATCTCTTGTTCTGTGATGATCTCAAACTTTTCCGATCTGTTCGTTCCACGTCTGACTGCGAAATTTTGCAAAGTGCTCTTCTCTCACTTAATCAATGGTTTCAAGCTAATCTTCTTGATGTCAATTCATCCAAGTGCAATGTCATTTCCTTTACTCGGTCTAAAAATCCCATTCTTTATGATTATACCCTTGATTCAAGTACTATCCCCAGAGTACTCTCTGTTAGAGATCTTGGCGTTGTCTTTGATTCTCAAATATCTTTTGTTCCACACATAGATGCCATTTATTCCAAAGCTTTTAGAATGCTAGGCTTTATTACCAGATCAACAAAAGATTTCCCAGACTTTCTTTCATTCAAGATTCTGTACTGTTCATTAGTTCGTGGGGTATTAGAATTTGCCTCCAGCATTTGGAACCCTTCATATAATTTCCATTCTGGTAGGATTGAACGAATCCAACGTAAGGCTTTGAGAACGTTGGGGTACAAAATGAGAACTCCAGATCAATCTTACGATACACTGGAGAAGTCGCTAGACTTATTGCCTTTGTACATGAGAAGAGACATGTACGATATGATTATCTTTCATAAAATCTTAAGCTCAGTATTGGATGCTCCAGATCTTCTTTCATCCATTAACATAAATGTTCCACGGTATACGACTCGCTCTACTTTACCTTTTAGACCTCCTTATGTTCGCTCTAATTATCTCCAAAATTCCCCAATGATTCGCTTTCAGCATTCAGCCAACAAGTTAAGAGAGCACCTTGACCTTTTCTCTATCCTCAACACCAATGAGATCAAACACTTCTATCACAACTCTATTTTTCATTCGTAAATTTCACATAAAATTAACTCAGTTTCTTTTTAAATTTTTTCCCCAGTTATCTTATGTTTTAGATCTAATAATTAGTATTATTGTCTTTCGTATGTAATCTAAGTAGATAGAATTTTATATATTTTTTACTAGGGTTAGTTAGGGAAATACATTGTAAATTAGTTAGAACAGGGCAATTAAGCCCGTTTATTGTCTAAATAAATAAATAAATAAAAAAAATAATAATAACAATAAAAAGTAATATGAAATTTAATAAGGGCAAAGCATAAAGCTATTAGGCCCAGATATAAGCCGAACACAGAATAAATAGTAACAATATGAAATCTAATAAGGCTAAAGCATAAAGCTTTTATGCCTAGAATAAAAATTTATTACCAACCCCAAATAGATTTTGTAAAAGGCAAAGTAAAAGAAGAAAATTATGATTGTCTGTCCCGGTAGCTTAGTGGTAAAAGTGGCACTCTGTGAAACAAGAGAATCTAGATGTCGTGGGTTCAAAACCCAGCCGGGACATGACAAGTTATCCTCTCATTTGGGATATTTACCACATAATAATATGTCTTGAGCTTACTGCTGGAATAATGGTACTTTAATAGTCTTTACTTATTTATCGTATAGCTTTATTACACATCTCAAAGTGAGAAGACATGTGTAATAAACTTGATCAGGAAATCTGATGGTAGTGATTGTCTGATCGCCAAAATTGTCAGTACTTTAGCCGCATGTCAATGCGTTGACCAGGGTGAACCACGAGGAGGCGTACTAACATTTCACCCATTCTTTTATTAATTTTCTTATTTATTTATACTGCCCGATTAATAGTCTTAGGCCCGTATTTTTGAACGTCCCTAAAACTACTTTAGGGACAACCGTCGGGATTTTGAAAATTTTCTGGCCAATCAAGTACACAAATTGTGACTCAGTTTCTCTCGATTCAGTTTCCGCACAGACGCAATATTGGGCCCTATTTAAAAGAAATCCAAAGGAGTTGCTTCGATCTATAATAAAAGAGTTTTGAGTGCAATAAAGAGTTTTTTCTTTTATCAAATATCAAAAGCTTTTGTATCTATGGAAGTAAAAGATATATGTACATCACAAAGCTAAAAATAAAGCTTGCAAACTTTTTCTTTGCTCACGAGCAATTACTATTTTTCTTTGAATATGGCCCATTTCACACAGAGGGTATTATCACCTCTGTGTGAAAATCATTTGTGTTATTGTTTACATTTTCTAATCTTTTCAAAAATAATTTTTGTCTGGTGATTCTTGTTGTTTAATAGTTTTAAATTTCTTTATCCTTTTGAATAGTTTAAACAAGTTTTTTTCCGAGATGGAAGCCAAATTGAAAATAATTATTACTATTCCCATCTCAGCCTTCTCAGCGAAAGAAGTACCTACAATTTATATCTCACAGGCACGTTGTGAGTCGATAGGAGTGTCGATGACACGTTGAGTTCACCAGTTTTCGTACTGTCAATGATGTCAAGCAACGACCAGCGAATTTAGGCCTTGGATGGGTGACTATCTAAATTTTGGACAATCTTGATGCTAGCTATTCCCGGTCCAACTCAGACTGTGCTATCTATTGTTCAATAATTGAATTAATTTATTAATAAAAAAAAAAAAATGTTAATTCATTGTTCTATCACATATCCAATGTTCTCTTTTCAATGTTTTGCATTCTACATAATTATTTTCTACACAGGTATCTAAAAAATGTACTCATTATTTATGATTTCCCGAGCCCTTCAAATACTTTTTATGCTCGACGGTGTCAGGAGTCACAGTGTCTGAGTGGTCTAGCGCACCAGACATACATTGAAATGAGCTGAGTTCGAATTCCGGAGGAATTAGACTTTTTTATATTTTTATTTTGGATGTTACGTGGTTCACTAATATCTTGAGAGGAAAAATGAGTATTGGTAGAGACGAACACTTGTGAAATACGAGAATAAAAAATGAATAATATATGTTACTTGAAATTTCGTCAATCACCTGACATACGTTGTGATATAACATCACAAATAAACCAGATAGAGCCAGCGTTGATTGCGCGGTGAATGCACCTGTTCTCGTGGGACTACCAAAGTTAATCAACAACGTCCGGGTGAAGACTTCGTGATGCTGGCATTTCGGCCCAACCCAGGCTGGCTGAAGTTAATGTGGGTAGAAAGTTTGTATGTTTCCTACGATCGGAGGGTAAAACCCCCGTCGTAATATGAAAAAAACGAGATAGGTAAATGCTACCTTTGTTCTAAAATGAGGAGGGTACAGTAAAAATATTTTTTTGCAGATACTTGATTAAAAGATACATATATTATAATATTTTTCTTAATATTTAGAATATTATTAATAATGACAAATATTTAACTTTCAATATAATTATACAACATGTCTATTGTAAATTAGTTTGTCCAAACTACTTGTTAGCAAACTTTTTTCTTCATCAGATGTCTTTCTTGTCCTTCAGGTTCTATTAGGCCATTCAAAATTAAGGATATCTCTTGAAAAATGTTCGTCTTTCCAAAGTAAATACATGGATACGTAGGTATATAAAAAAGGTTTTCTTTCTTTCTTGGCGGTGCAAAATTAGCGTTTTGTTTGATTCTCATTGCCAGTATAATTATGAAATTTGTTGAAAAGGATATATATTTGTTAAATAAATGAAATACAATAATATAAGGAAGTAAAATCACTTCCAAAAAATAGTATAATGTGTCTTCACGAATTTCAAAAATACCGATGAGAAATCACCGGCAGTTGTAAAGTGCCGATTTCCGACACTTCAGAATTTCAACAAATTTCATTCATTTTTAGGGTCAGCTGATTGGAAATGCAAAGAAACGTGCTGTTTATGTATATTTATAAAGGGTGAGCATAAAGTCTCACCCCACCCCCCGTATCTCAAGAATGGCTTAAAATACAAGAAAACGCAAAAACCCGTATTCCTTAATTTTTAGGGGATTAATTTTCAGCCAAAAAAAATTTGCCTACACGGCCCCAGTCAGGCTGGGCATGGTTCAACTTTAAAATCTTAAATAGAATGGTATATCTTGTGGCATATTGTTTTAAAGGTCTCATAGACAGAAGTTCATTTCAACAAATTTCAGTGAGGTACAACTTACCGTTCTCGAGATACAGGGTCGAACGTCCTGCGTAATATCCATATATTTTGACCTATAACTCGTTAACCGTAAATTAAAGAAAAATGAAATGTGTTGTTAATAACTCCTTATGACAAGCCCTTTCGAAAAAATTATAACTCGACATACTCTGTTGATATTAGTTTCTGGTCGGTTTCGTCAGCCACCCGGACGAAAAGTCCGAAAAAATTTAACGAAAAAACAAATCCAGTTTTAACTTGTTCGAAAGTTCTTGCCATAAGGAGTTATTATCAATAAATTTCATTTTTCTGGAATTTACGGTCAACGAGTTATAGGTCAAAATATATGGATATTACGCAGGACGTTCGACCCTGTATCTCAAAAACGGTAAGTTGTAGCTCAATGAAATTTGTTGTAATGAACTTCTCTTTATGAGACCTTTAAAACAATATGCCACAAGACATACCATTCTATTTAAGATTTTAAAGTTGGTCCATGCCCAGCCTGACTGGGGCCGTATAGGCAAAACTTTTTTGGCAGAAAATCAATCCCCCTAAAAATGAAGGAATACGGGTTTTTTCGTTTTCTTGTATTATCAGCCATTCTCGAGATACGGGGGGTGGGGTGAGACTTTATGCTCACCCTGTATATACATCTTTCTGGCTGAAATGGGAAAATGTTGTGATCGACTGCTTTCTGCTCATGCGCTGAGCAGCGCTCAAGATTTGTGAGAAGCGTTCAAGACTTAAGTTCAAAATAAATTCTGTCTCTGTGGCTGATATGATTCACTGCGCATGCGTATCCGGACCACTCACACTAAATTTGTTTTAGGGTCGTTCAAAAATACGGGCCTTAATCGGGCAGTATAAATAAGGCGATGTTATTATTACTATTATACCTTTCTTGCCGCTCAGATTCACCAGTGGCCGATGCTTATGTCGCTTGCGGGGAGGCAGCCCCTCTTCAGAGCCGCTAGCCAGCAGCCCGCTACTACGCAGCCCGGAGCGGCTGGACACGGAACTGGGGGACTTGCAAACCACATGCCGCGATTTAAGTCTGGGGGGGGGGGTGGGAGAAAACTGGTTAATATGGTTGGGTGGAAGAGCTATGGTTGGGTGGAAGAGCTCACTCCAGTGAGAATCCTGTCATAAAAAAAAGAAAGCCCAAAAAAAAAAAAATCCTTCTCTTTTATTGACTATTTACAGATCAATAAGACCGACCTCAGTAGCTAGATCGATAAGGCGGCAGACTTGTAACCTGAAGGGCGGTGGTTCAAGTCCCGGTTTCAGAGTGGATTTACTAAAGCGAGTTTGAGTAGTTGTGATATCACAAGAGTGATTAACAAAAATATATGATAACCTTCACATTGCTCAACTTGAGTTATTTGTTGAAAACTGGCGAATAGACATTCAATTTTCACTAGTCACTGTCAGGTTATCCTTGCCAATATATTGTTATTATCTGAATTGTTTGCAGGATTTTCAGTGAAACTCTAACTATTAACACTGCGACCTAATTAGATCTATTGTGACCAGTTGATTCTTTTTGGGTTTGACATCCTGATTCACATAAATAGGGGTTTTACCCTCTACTTGCTGGGAATTGTACCAGCTACCCACATTAAGCTCACCCAGCCTGGGTAGGACCGGAAATGCCAGCCTCACATGCTTGGTGGGAACAGAATTTTCTTTAAAGAGTCAGCCCCAACCGGGGATCGAACACGGGATCTCTGGGCTACGGGCAGTAGTCTGAACCGTTACACCACGAAAGCTGGCAAGACAATATAAGACAAAACTAACCATTGGCCATATTCACCTAATATTCATCACAAAAAAATTAATAATAATCTTATCAAAAGGATTCATACCGTTCCCGTTGAGTCATCTGAGCTTTTCTCAAACTGTGGGCACCAGGTTTACTCCCCACTCTCGCGGGCCCAATAGCCACACTAGACTTCTTGGCGACATCTTTGGTTTTGTTGAACTTCTTTTCTTTTTGCGGGGAGGCAGGCTGCTTTTTCTGGGCAGGAACTTTGGTGGGGGTGCTCGGGGCGGGGTGGTCACGCCGCATGCGAGTTTGATCTGGAGAAATAATAATTAATAGTTAACCCTTATCTTGGCAGAGAATTTCAATTTTTAATTTATTTTTTGACAGAGTAAAAGATGATGATAATTGGATGGTTGGATGGAAGAGCTCCATCCTGCCACTTTAAATAAAGCGCAAAAAATGAATTAAATGTTCTGCGGAAGAAAAAATGCTTTAGAATTAATTTTGGGCCAATAGAGTAAAAAAAATTGATGGTATCCATATGGACACATGCCAAGATAAGGGTTAATAATAGTTATCATATTTGTGTTAATCACTATCGTGATATCACAACTACTCAACAAACTTGCTTTACTAAATCTACGCTGAAACCGGGACTTGAACCACCGACCTCCAGGTTACAAGTCCGCTGCCTTATCGAGCAAGCTACTGAGGTCGGTTATCTGGAGAAATAATGTAAAATTAGAAAAATAATACGTAGGGGTAATAACAAAACAACTGCTTGAATTAAATTAACTAGCTGCGTTGCGACCAGGCCCGAGAAACGGGTGAGTTTATCAAGGCATGGTCGATTTGTAATTAATACATAATACCTATGTATTTTTTATTTTCCACAATTGTCCAATCGGAGCACCTCAGATGCTACAGACCAAATTTAAACGGTTAGGGTGAAATTTGAATGAATTAGAAACTAACAAAACAATTTCGTTTTATTAATCTCGTCCTAAATATTGTTCACTTGCCAGCCTCCGTGTCGTAACGGTTGTGACTACTGCCCATAGTCCAGAGATCCTGATTTCGATACCCGGTCGGAGCAGACTTTTCACACAGAAAATTCTGTTCCCTTCGTACATGTGAGGCTGGTGTAAGGTTAATGTGGGTAGCGGTAGCTGGTACGATTCCCAGCGAATGGAGGGTAAAACCCCCGCCCTAAACCAGGACTTTAAATCAAGTAGAATCGTTGGCTTTAGGAAGGGCATCCAGCCGTAAAAATGTGCCAAAACCAACCAACCTGAACCATGAGGTTGAATAACGTCGACCCTGCTTGAGCGGGATAAGTCAGAGTAAAAGTAGATATTGTTCACTTGTTCAGTTATATCATACCTTGATGTTTTAACTTCTTCAGCTGTGCTGCAGATGTTTTGTGTTTGGTTAATTTGATCTTGCCCTTTAGATCTTCTTCTGTCAGTCGTTTTTTCCTCACTTTCTTGACTTTGGCATTCATCTGTGGAAAAAGTATATATATTATCATGGGGTTGTCTATTGATAAGGTCATTGATACTTCCTCCTTACAAGATGGAAAAAAAAAAAAAAAAAAAATGAATTCAGCTCTTTGTATATTACATTCAACTATATGTATAAAAATCTTACCAGTATATTACAGAAATGGTTAAAAAATATAATTTACACAAGGGACCACTATCAAGATCACTTTCTCCTACCCAGCAAGGAATGTTATATTTGATGATCAATGAGTGAGCCAGTTAATTTTTAAGTATAGATAGATACATTACCTGATCAGGGGTGGTGATGATTACAGGACTTGGATTACTGAACAAATCACTCAGTCGTCTTGATACCAGACTTGTACCTGAGAAAAAGAATAATATGAATTATGATTAAAATATTTTTCACAAGAGACAGGAGACCAAGAGACAGGAAAGAACGTGGGAATTTTCTTTTTTGGTAACTATTAAAAAATAAAATAACTATAGCACATTTTGTCTTCTTCTCCTTGATGGTTGCATTTTCTAAGCAACATAGATTTGAAGACTCTATGGATTTTAATTTCTTTATAAAAGATAATAAATTAATCATTATATGGCATCAATGACTTATTGTTCAGCATTTTACATTATATATTATATTTATTACATTACATTATTTCTGAAGGTTTTTTCTTAAAGAAATTCCCATGTGCTGCACGTCCTTTATTTAGAACTATTGCACTCTATCATTTGCTAATCAGCTACAATTCACAAGTGTATCACCTAAATTGATGGTTAATAAACTAAAATAAATACTTTAATTATTTCATTTTACCTCGGAAGCACAGAAATGTGAGAAAATCTTCTGTTTTGGGTTGGTTGGCTGGAGCTTGAGTAAACACTTGTGCAGGCAGAGTAGTCGAAGGCGTATTATCAATGTCCAGCTGAACTTCTTTTACAGGAGTTACTAGAGGACTAGAGCCTTGTGCAAATTTCCTCTGAGCCTGCACTTTTGTTCTGAGAGACAAAAAAATAATAATACAATAAATATATAAAACTAGATTTTTTTCAAAATACAAGTGCCTAAGTAATGATTTTTAAATACGTGATCTAGAGACTTAATAAGACTACATAGGGATTTTCTTTTAAAATAAACAGTACACTGAAGATGTTTTTGAACTGCAAGTATTCAGGTTCTAAGTACTGTGCCCATGAGTGAAGAGTTTTTTATTTATAAAATTTTATATGTTATTATTTTAATAAAAAATATTATCAGCTGAAAAAATATTTCATACTGTTGAATATTTATTTAAAAAATAATAAGTTTTAGTTTGAAACCATTATTTTAAATTTTATTTTTGAATGACTCTCATACAGCTTTCATGAGTAAAAACTTTAGTCACAGTATTAAATACACAAATATTACCGTTTTGGTAGAAGAGGAATATCCACCCCTTCCTCTACCTCTTCCTCATCATCCTCCATTGTGTCCTCCTCTTGTTTTTTGCGCTTGGACATTTTGTCCATTCTTATAGTAGAATGGACAGTTTATTTTAGAGGTTCTCCCTCAAAAGAAAATCTGAAAATAAGAAAAATATACTAAATATATTTTTAAGGTTAAGATACATAGGTAGTTTTCTTAATTTTATTCTTCTAAAAAAATGTTCTAATTTTTTTTTTTTTCTTTTCCACTACAATGAAATCTATGGCAAACAGTACATCTTGAATCATTGTTATTAACTACTAGCTAAACCCAGGCACTTTGACACCATTGAGGTTTTGACCATGGCTGTTTTCCTTTTTTGGAATTTCAAAATATTTTCATAGTACACAATACAAGGAAAACTTTGTGCCAAATTAGTCATTTTGTACAGCCATTTTTAAGAAGATAATATATAGACAGTGGTGACCCTGAGATATCCCTGGTTTTTTGAATTACCAAATTTCTATAGTTGTTGTAAAAGTCTACTGTATGACAAAAATAATATATATATATAAGCCTGAGGATGAATACACAAAAATTGTCTGTCAATTCTTTAGTTTCTTATTTTCTAGGTGTGTCAGTCCCACAAGAAAACAAGCTATTTTAAAGGTAAACAAGCTAGTGAAAATGTAACTGTGTCACAAAACATACATCCTACAGTGAATATGGGTACATTAAAATAATAAAACCAGTTTATTTCGCCTAACCTGGAGGGAATTCAAAGCAAAAGGACTCCTCAAGAAAATACAGATCAAGTCAATTTCATTGGGTAAGATGGTATAAAACTTCTGATCTTACTGAATGCAATCATTGAAAAGATTTAGACACATTTGGAACTCTAGTTTTATACTGTTCTTTCATGTTCCCAGTCTCATCATCCTGAAGGTCATATCCTAATCATCAAAGTAAAGTTAATCTAATAAAACACTTTTTAACCAGCATTTATTTAATGGCACATTTAAACCAGATGGGGCTGACGTCCTTCCGTGAAAGGTACTCCATTGTGGATTTTTCTAATTAATTCAGCTTGTTGAGATTAGTTGGCGACACCTCAATCTTTGTTTACTGATCCATGTGAAAAGTTTAGACAGCACTCTATTTTATTCTGTGACTTAATTCATATCCCTCCCAAAAAAATAAAAACATAAAAATTTACCACGTTAACTGGGTTAATACACAAGTTCTCATTCAGTCACAGATATAAGCAACATTCAACAAGGCTAGGAATTGAATGGGTGACTATTCAAATTAAAACCAACATGATGTAGACTATTCCCCCTATTCACTCAGGCTGGGTGAGGCTAATTAGAGTATCTGATTTGAGTCAGAGAATGGAAGGTAAAACCCCTGTTGTGATATGACCATGCATTTGAAAAAACACTTTTTGATAACTAGGTAGCTACCTACCCTGATGATTTACTTACACTTTATGAGTATTTCTAAATTTAAAGAAAAATAAATCTGTCATGAGGGCTAGAGGGGTTGTGAATTATCAAGAAGTCAAATCTTATTAATGAAATTGATTAGTAACCAAGATTTACTTTAGAAACAATATAAACTTTTGAGGATACAAGAAAAAACTTTCTCCTTACAATAATACTTAGGTATCATGAATATTGATGGATATTAGGAAAATGAGGACAACTAGTGATGCTAGTAAATACCTCAATGTTTACTGATCTGTCATTCTTTTGCTCTACTTTCCAAGATATCACCATGGAATATTGAAACCCATCTTTTAGAACTTCAAAAATGTTGGGATACTACTGCAGAGACGCTCTTATCACCAAAAAAGCTATTGATAAAAGTGACAGAGATAATTAACAACTATTAAAGTTGTGGAATATAAATCTATCTCCCTACTTCTCTTCTGTAAACACCATGGGAGAGGTAGGTGGTTTGCATTGAATAATATAATTTTATCTTCCTGAAAACTTACTGGGGTGAATGTTTCCGATATGCACTACATTTATAAAACACTTATCTACTTTAAAAGCTATTGTGAATTCATTAATGACATAATAAAATGATAATTTATTGAATTTCCATTTGATTTTGTCTACACTCCATGGTAAATAAAAAACTATTGACTTCTTTTCTGTTCTTCAACAACAGCAACAGGGGGGGACAAGGAGGGGGGTATTTTTTTTATTAGGGTTACAAAGAGAACAAAGTTTTTGTTTATTGGAGTTTTGTTACTCTTTGGAAGTTTATGCAAATGTCTGCGGGACGGTTAGATTTTATGCAAAACCGTACAAGTCCAGTTTCTAAATTTGATTCAGTGGTATGTGAATTGTGTAAATGTAGGAGAGAGGACTCTTCACTCTTCCTTCGTATACATTACATGGAATATTTCAGTGTCTCTAATGAAAAATGAAGTAGAAAAACTTGAAGATTGCTCTTTGTCCAATTTCTCTTCTTCCCAGTTTACCGATAAAACAAATTTTGCTAGAGGGGAGCACGCTTGACCATGAGACGTCTACTTACATGATTCTTAATGAATAGTATTGTCTTTGTCCAATTTTTTTATTCAGGTTACTCATAGAACAATTTCATTACGAGATAGAGGAGATATTGACATGAGAGTAAGATCGACATGATGACTACGTCTCGAAATCGTACGAGGTCTTGATCATTGACGGTATATCCAATAAATTTGTTGACTGCTAAAAAGCTGTTACTTCTATAATCCAATTTATTGAAATTTGGTAGGTAGATGAGAATAATCTCCTTATTGTTGCAGAGTAACTTTTCGAAAATTTTTAAGAACTTGAAGTTGATTGTATCTTGTTACTCGATAATAATTCTTCTGGTATCTGTAAATCGTCAGCTGAGCTTGACAAACGACCAGAAAGTCCTATTATTCTGAACAGAGACAATGTTGAGTTATACTTTTCGACAGCGTCGATCAGGTTCATAATTGAGTTTATTATCAACAAATTTTCATGTTTTCAATACTATTTCTGTTCAAACGAGTTATGGTCAGTATCAATATTTATGGACTTCACTCGCATGTACTTTCGTACCATCTGTATTCATTTTTTTTTTTTTTTTTTAAACATGATAATTTACTATGTACTGAATTTATAAGTTATAAATAATTATCTTCTTCGTCTCATCACGCTTAAGCAGGGGTGCGTAATGTTTGTACACGCGCTACTCCACTGAAGTGTGACATAGCTGTTTTGATTCTTGATGGATTTTATTTCTATTTAGTCAAAACCCTAAAAATACGGTTGAATTTAAAAATCGACATTTCATCGAAAATACTAAATTCTATGGAAAAGTTTGCAACTTCTTTCCTATCAGGCTATCCAAATATTTATCATTATCATAATAAAATAATGTTATCTTATCAATTCAAAATAGCTAATTACGTACCTATTTAATACATAGCTGCATTAAATATTACCAGTTCGTAGACAATAGTACTACCTATATCTATGTCTTTGTCCTTGTACTTAAACTTACTCAATTTCAACAAATAATATTTATTGTTTTCCAAAACTAGCTGAGCAGTCTGGTGTCTACCTAAACCCTCCTGAAAGTGAACTGGATAACTTATCAGCTACATTGGTAATCTTATCAACAATCTGATTAAAGGTAAGTTTCAGTATTTCCAAACTTCTGAAAAAGTATTGGTTATTATCACAAGTAAACTATTCATTTCATAGAAATAAACCAAAACAGGATTCTATTTAGATTTTGTATTGGTTACTTCAAGAAATGCACAAATTTCTGATAGCATCAGCATCTTTTCTTGTATTCTCTTTCCACCATTAATAATTGATAGCCCCTGTTTGGCTCTAGGAATTGTTTTAATCTGATAGAATCCTGTAGAAGACTCTTGACAGCAGCTGTGTATTGTTAAAATAATAAGAACTTGAACTTCCTATGATGTAACAATAAAATTCAACATTGTGTTTCTAATCATGGGTGTTTTTTATTCTCTGATTCAAATCAATTGTGTATGCACTTAGACAGGATCATTTATAAAAGAACAGTTGTAGGTACCCATGTAAAGACAATTAAGTAATTTAGGATTATTTAAGTATTTTGTTTCCACATTTAAAAATGTATAATGTATATTTTACTGATTGTGGAGCTATATCTTTAAAGAAACCCATAAAGTTTGGTATCAATTTGAACCTTAACCTCCAGTTCCATAAAAAAACTCAGAGAGTTAGTGAAACATCCAGAAATATGAAAAAAATTGAAATCGAGCAAAAAAATATTTTTTTTTACAAAAGTAAACACAATACTTCCATTTCTAATATTAGAAATTTCTCGGAAGTAATATTTTATAAGATTGTCTCTAGGTAGACATTTTTTAATACAACTTTTATTTTCTTTTTGTTTTTTCAGATGAACGGACAACAAGGACATTATGTCCCCCTCTCTCAGCACCTCCAAGTTATTCTCAGGCTGTTGGAGGTGTTCCACCTGTGAGCCCCTATACACAATACTGTAAGTATTCTTGTAAGCTAATGGATCTATCTTTGCAATTTATCTATATGTTTAAACTAGACAAAAAAATTACCTTACTCCTACATTTTTATGCAGTTTACAACTTGAACGTGGATTACATTGTATCAATCTGGGGGTTTTCTCTAAAAGAAATTCCTATGTGCTGCATCCATTATTTAGAACTATTGCACCCCATTCAGCTTACTCTTCACTTTCAAACATGTCTGCTGCACTTAAAAGTTTAGCAGGTGTTTTATAAGGTATGGGTGGAAAAGATTGCCACAGGCAATAACCCTGTCCTTTATGTAGGACATTAGCTTTATTCTCTTTTTTTTTTCTTGTTTCTTTGTTCAATCTATTTATATTTTCTTTATAATTTCATTGTTTTTTACTGTATATATTTTTGTCTTACCTTAATAAAGCATAATATAATAATAAAGTTCAAAGTGTTTGTTTCCAGCTTTTGTACTGAGTATACAAGAGTTAACTTTAATCCTGTTTATTATAACTAAAAGCATAGATCTTGCTAATTTTGGAAACTGTCATAATTTGGATGAATAATTACCTACTGTCATAATTTCAGATAAGACAAACATGGTGAATAGCACCCCCATAGTGACCACTGTTGTGCCTGTAGGGCCTAATTCCACCCACATGATCTGTCCCAACTGCCACGCAGAAGTTGAAACTTCAATCCGCAAAGAACCAGGACTCATTGCTTACATATCAGGAGCTGTCATTGCATTACTGGGGTAAGATTATTTTCCACCTTCAGCCAAATAGTCAAATTGGCATTTGAGCTTGCAATTAATCAGAATTTTCTGAAATTTGTGTGTGTTATTTGGTGCTGTCCAGGTGTTGTTTGACCAAGTTTTTCAACAAAAATACCTGCAGCTAACTTTAAGCTGACTAGAATTGTTGGTGTTAGGAAGGGCATCCAGCCATAAAAATGTGCCACAAACAAACAACCTACACCATGAAGTTGAACAATACTGACCATAAGTAGGTTTGGGAAAAGGCAAAGTGAAAGAAGAAGAAGAAGAAGAAGATGTGCAAGGCTTGATTCATTTTTTCTTTTTTGTATAGATTGCATCAGAATTCTGTGAAATTTTAAAAATTGTGGTATAACTTGACCATGACAAAGAATGAAGTACCAATATAATTATACTACCATTACAATGTATGAAATATTTATATTTCAGAGGTATCTGGGGCTGTTGTCTGATTCCCTGCTGTATTGACTCATGTCTGGATGTGCATCACAAGTGCCCCAACTGTGAAAACTACATTGGGAGATATCGCCGCTAAGATCTATCATGAACAACAATAAGCAGCTAATAGACAAATATATCAAATAAGTATCTACAAAAGACAGCATGTATGGTTCTTCAATTTAAACAGTCCCCCTAGACAGCTACTATTTTTAATTATTATCAACACTTTTTATCCTAATCTTAAGGCAGCTCTTCTTGATATATCTAATATTACTTTTTATACATTTTATATGTAATTTTATTTGATGCCTTTTTATACACAACACACATGGTAGCTGAGTTCTCAATGTCTTTTCAATATTTGTAATAACATGATAAGCTGCACATTTTCAGCTAGTCTTCAGAGATCTGCTTTAAAAAAAAATCTGTAAATTCTGTGAGCTGAATTTTCAACTTTTATTGATATAACCTCTCTGTTCAAAGTTTGAAATCTGAAAGATGTGAAATTGACAATATTAACAATATAAATTTAACACGCGCTTCTAAGAGTAGGTTATTTTTACTTAATACTTGATAAACAGGAGACCTTCTTGGTTTTCCTAAAAAGTGTTAGCTTTTCTGTACCTTGAACACGGCTCCTTTTTTGCCTAATTCTGCCAAACAGAGCTTTTAAATGGACCATAATATTACCTGTCTCAATATTCTAGTTACCTAAGTATTACTGATCTGATTTTATTTGAAGATTTTTCACTAAGTACCCTATTTTTATACACAAACTATTGGTTTAAGACTTTAAAATTATTTTTACAAGCAGTGGATTATGAGCTTTTTTATTTCTGAATTCAACAGTTTTTTTATCTGGTCATTACTACTTAATAGTTTCACAAACATTATCTGTAGTAGACTTATGAAAAATGTATGAATAAAATGTTGAATCTCAAGACATTCTTCACTAGAAATTAAACGGAATAAAAACACCCCAACATAAGTCAGTGGCATTAAAAAAATATGGCTTAGGTGAGTGTGATTCAAATACACTTCAGAGACAACTTTGTAATCTCAAATAGAAATTCATATTAAAATTATAAAATTACATTATCAATGAGAAATAAAGAACCTTTAATATAAAACTTTAATGAGTTCAATCCCAGCTGAGTCATTATGTTTTAGTGGCATATAAAATTGATTGATTTAGGTTTATAATTTTCAGAATGATTTCTTATTTTATTTATACAGATAGTAATAAGAGAATTAGGAAATTTTCATATTCTTTTCCCAATCTGGAAAAGGACTTTGTAAAATGCCCAATTCTGAATTGTAAAATTAATCTTTTTTTAACCAACTATCCATAAATCATATCAACCCGGCTTAGGAAATCAGTCCACCTATATTCAGACATATTGCCTACCACATATGCATGTGAAATGATAACCACTGCTCAAAACTGTCTAATGATAATAACTCTGTATCAATTCAATCTAACATTCCTTGCTAAATACACTTCATAAAGCATAAATCTCGAAAAATATTCACTGGGAACTAACAAAAAAAAAGAACTTTTTCAGAAAATAGCCCTGCATTTTTAACCTGAATTTCTGTAGTTTAAATGACAAATCAAAGAAATAACGAAAGACCTGTCCTGTTAAAAATCAATCTCCAAGTATAGGAAATTGTGAGGTTATAAATAAGATTTAAAAAAACATCAGATTTATTTTAAATATCATTATGTGTGCTTTTTGTGCTAAATGTTGTTTCCACATGTATTCTTGCCAATCTTTCCTAACTTATCAATGCACTGTATACAATTTTTCGCCAAAACTATTATTTATTTTTTATTAAACTTTAAACTGTTGGTATTTTTTATACTCTACCCATATAAAAGGGTTATTCTTGGTGTTTGCACTCTGTATCACATTATTTATATTTTACAGCATTGATAATGTTTAACTGTTACTTTTTATGTATTTTTCAAGTAATAAATATTTTAACATAATCGGTTTTAACTAAACTCTTGTTTATTTATTTATTTTACAAAATCTATCTTTCCATATCTTATTGACAGTGAATAATATTTAGATATTTTCATCATAAGGTCATTTTTTGTCTGGGTTGTAATACTATAGGACTATAGCAATGAAACAAAACAAAAGTAGTTTACATTTCATCATTGGACATTCTTGATCTTTATAATAAGTAATTATGATTACGTGTCCGTTAGATTGGCACAGTTCTCATGGTGGTGTAAGAATTATATGGATGCCCATATCCTATTGTATGTACGTCTAGGCTCCTGCCATTTCCATTGATTTTTTTACTTTCCTTATCCTGTAGTAAGGAAAGTATTGTATTTTTTGTTGGATTAAACATCCTTATTTCCTCGATTCAGTACAGGGTCCTGTCAACCTCCAATCTGCGGGAATCGTACCAGCTACCCGCATTAACCTCAATCAACCTGAGATGGGCCTGAAATGCCAACCTTAGTGTTTTTACTTGGGAGATAAAATTCTGTAAAACCTGGCGATCGGAGTAGTTTCAACATTTACATGTTGTTGTACATATCTAGCTTGGCTACTGCTTGAGGGAGTGATGGTCTCCAACCAAACTCAAGAGAAAAGTTGGCTCGTTCTGAACCACATATTTCTATGCGCGATCAAACATCGTGAAAACTTGAGCTTTTTAGTTATAAGCCGTATTAAACCCTTGGAAACTGCAAGCTAGCCTGCCTTGTTAGGGTTGGCTAGTCCGTTCTCTGTTTATTGTCCTCTAGTGAGACATTAGTCTTCTCCCTGTTTAATATCCTCCAGCCAGAGAAACAGTTACGTCACTGAAGTTGACACATTGATATCCTGATGATTTCTAAGTAATGTTTTACTGTCACCGCACCGTCAAGTAGTAATATGGTTACGTGGGTTCGAATCCCAGCAGTCGGAGTTTTTCAACTCTGTAATTTGGAAGTAATGTGGTTGACTCGTATATCAATCAGAACAAGGAAAAATGAGTAGCTGCTGTGATGTGAGCAGTGACCAGTGGAATTATGGGCAACATTAGTAATTAGGATATTGAAGGTAGATAATGGAAAGTCTTATAAGTCTGCACTTCCCGATAAATTGTGATATAACAACACAAAGAAACAATTTTTTCCCCTTGGGTACTGTTACAGAACTCTTGTTTTGCCGAGAGGCTGTCAGCTTATTGTACTGGTGAATGAAAATTTTTACAATGGTCTTTTTAATGATTTTGTGAACTGTTAATGCTGCCACTGAAAATCTACTCAATTATCCTATCGAACATCAAAGCATCCTGTGGAAAACATACCATCCAGCAGTAATTAAATCCAATACTTACCATGTATAATGTGTGTATGGGTTTCAGTGGAAGAGAAAGCCAAAGGTTCGCCCCATGGTTCACTACATAATTATTCTGCTGAATTCTACTGTCTATATTTCATGTCCTGTGTCACAATATGTACTTAGCCAATAAAGTATGACATAATAGTAATATATTACAGGTTCATCTCGGTGGCTACTGGCTCATTGGTCAAGGCGTCGCGTCTGGTAATCTAGAGTTTGCGAGTTCGAAAACCAGGCGGGACATGACAAGTTATCCTCCCATTTGAAATTTTGACCACATAATACTATTCTTGGGCTTACTGCTGGAATAATGGGACTCATTAGTCCTAATGGGGCAGTATAAATACCTAATTCAATAAATAGTCTTATTATTACTATCCCACTTGAGCTATGGAGAATTGGAGACACTATCCCCTCTTATTTATGGGTTTGCACATAGGATTTAATTAAATGAGTCAGAATTATAATAGTATCTATTTAATGTTTTATTTACAAAAAAGTATAAAATAACAACCAACAAGAACTTAAAAATAAATAAAACTTGTCACATTTCGAACAGCTATGACTAATTAAGATTACTTAAAACTTATTGCACAGTACATATTAATTCCTCTATTATACTGTGAAAATTTTAGACTTGACTATCTATGAAACCTAATGAATATTATTTCAGTGTGGAGAGGCTGTATTTTTATTTTAATAGTTCATAAATGCTAAATATTTCGGAAACAGAAATGCGAGGTATTTTTTTCTTTTCAATAATAAGTATCTTTTATCTTTGTTAACCGCTTTACAGAAAGATGAAATCTAATTATGTTTGTATAACAGAAAAATATCTCCTGTAAAGTTCAATAGAGTAGTCATTGTAGATCACAGAAAATAATGTTGTGTTCAATAGAAAAATAAAATGTATTGATACTATTATTTGGATTAATGTTATTTTATATTTAGAATGTAATATTAACTTAATATACCTTGCAACCGCAAGAGTAGCAGGTATGCCATTTTAACAACAAAATTTAGTGCCCAAAAACTATATAAAAAAGGGTAAATCTCCGTCGCAATATGACCATGTAATTGAAAGTTGAAAGTGACGCGACGTTTAAAAAAATCTACCTCTGGTCTACCCTTGGCTATAGTAAAATTTATACATAAAAACTATCAGTTTCTCAACCAGAATGTACAGATTTGTTAATACTATTATTTTCTAATAATATTATACTAAATTACAAATAGGTGGCACTATAATAATTTGGCTTTGAGATTGCTATTTAGCTTGATTTTTTATTAGCATTTAGGTATTTAAGTGTGCAGCTTGATTTTCGAAAGCACTGTAAATATACAAAAAGTATTTCATTTAATCAGAATAAATTACTAACGTTTAAATTTAAATTTGTTAACAACATAAGATGTTAGTAATTTTAAGCACTACTAATCGTAATCTTGAGTTTTCTCTTTTTTTCAATAAGAGCTGTAGTAGATATTGATAAAAACTAAATAATTAAATTATACGTGCTAAAATACCAATTTTTTGTCTTATTAGATGTCAACATAGTGGGCTGATAGTAATATCAACCTGATATTACAATAAATCTGCTACAAAGGCATTTCAAATTAAAGTAACTACCAGTAAATATGTATCTGAAATCTAAATTTTGAATCCCGATAACACCAAAAGATAAACTTCAGTGTGCTATCAGAAAGCTGAAATATAATTTTAATTTTGTCCACGCCGGGAATCGATCCCGCGACCTCCGGCGTACAATTCAGTGATACTTGTTGAGCTGGTTCCACACCTTCGTAATGTAACGCGAGCATATTACTGTAACATTCTTCTCTCACCCCTGCGCTCACCAAGTTTTCCGAGAGTGCTCCATTCTTCAAGGTTTATATGTCTGTCCCGGTAGCTCAGTGGTAAAGGCGGCGCTCTGTGAATCCAAAGATTCCAGAGCTCGTGGGTTCGAAACCCGGTCGGGACATGACATGTTATCCTCCCATTTGGAATTTTTACCACATAATAATATGTCTTGGGCTTCCTGCTGGAATAATGGGACTTTAATAGTCCTAATCGGGCAGTATAAATAAGACGATATTATTATTATTATAATTATGTTTTCATAAATATCATCACACTAAAATAGACGTGTACTTACTCTGCTCGTTTTGACGCCTGGCACCTCGCTCAGTACCCGTCCACATCTTGGGAACAAACTGATCAAAGGTGTTCGGAAGAAAATCGAAAAGAAAGAAAAGAAGAAGAAAAAACCCCTTATGGATCCTAGCTGAACGTTCACAAGATATTCGCGTCTGTGCTCGGATTCCGTCTACACAAGCTTGGGGTTCGGTGGAAGAGAAAGCCACAGGCTTTTTTTTTTCAAGTGGGGTTTAACGTCGCTTTCAACTGCCATGGTCATATCACGACGGGGGTTTTACCCTCCATTCGCAGGAAACTCACAAACCTGCTACTCACATTGACCTCACCCAGTCTGAGTGGGGCCGGGAAAAGCCAGCGTCACGAGAATTAGAATTTGAATGGTCACCCATCCAAGTCTTAACCTCGCTGGATGTCGCTTAACTTCGGTGTTCTGAAGGGAACCGGTGTATTCAACATGCCATCGACGCTGGCTTCCACAGGCTTTAACCTCGCCCCTTGGTTCACTACATATTCTATTGTGTTCTTTTTTTTTCATGTTATATTTTGTTGAATGTATCATGTAGCTGACCAATAGTTTTAAATAATAATAATAAGCGAATTTATTTACATGTTACACGCTCGCGTTACGTGTTACATTACAAAAGTGTGGACCCAGCATTGTGCTACAAATGTTGCTAAGAGTCTTCTAACGGATATGTCTACTAACATAATATTTTAATTTAACTATAACACATTTTCTTTTTGGTATCTGAGTTTGTTTACTCATTAACTGCAATTTGAGTAAAAAATAGTACCTAGGTATAGACAACTTGAATACAGGTCTGATTGATATAGTAATGTTCATTTTGCATTTTTATGAACTTACAAAACGTTCATTTGACTTGGTTAAATTTCCTAAATATGAGATACCACATAGGTGGACTTGAATCATCTTGCTTTTATTTACACTTTGTCCGTATACCCTGAACTTCTAACTTCCACCACCAGGGGGCAATTTATTTAGGTTTCCTTTCGACCATTCTATTATCATCCCAGCCGTTTCATCCGCCGTTCCATTTTCTTCTGTTTCTTCTCCGTCATTTCAGGTTGTTCCGGAGGAGATTGGAAGAACCAGGGCCCTAGGAAGTTGATCCACACGAGGTAGAAACCTCGGAATGGCGCCTGGTGAAACAGAATAATAACATCTATTATTCAAGCTACTACACTATACTACTGTATTATCATAATAAATATAATTTAAATACAGCTACTTTAAATTGCCTTAATAACACTATTTTTTATTATTTTTTTCTTGCATACATGTGTTTAATGAATGGCCGAAAAAACATTTACTTGTATGTTTTTTTCTAGTTTATTATACTCGAGCTTTTGAAACTTCAAGTGATATATCGTTGAGTTCTTAGAAAATAAAATGAAATAAGTTAGGTATGACTGAGTATGCAAATGTTGCTGCCCTGCTTTGAAGCTTGTCACTGCTTGTACTACGACATAACTTATACATTTAAAACACAATTTGTGTTTGTAAAAGATTAATGTAAAATATATTATATATTTTATTGTTCTTACCAGTAGCCATAGTAACCAGAAATAGTTAGAATATAGTGAACAAATTTGTGTGATACTTGTCAGTATGATAAGGTCTTTGGCATGCCTGAAACAAAGAAATATTATTTGGAAATAACTAATAATCTAAATTAATTAATTGTTTGTGGCTTGTAAAGTTTGATTTATTTTAATGTCCTTTAGCAAAACACACTTCACATTGTGATTTTATGGCAAATCTAACAATGGCATGTGACAGTTGTGACACATATAGGGTGGAAGAGATTGCCGCAGGCAATAATCCCGCCCTTTATTTAGAAAATTAGTACATATTCTTTTCTTCTTTGTTATTTATTTTTTTCTTAATTTTATACTGTAAATATTGTATACATTACTCCTATTAAAGATTTATACAACAATAATAGTCAAGGGAAAACTTCACTCACTCTCCGAGACCACCTTCCATGTTGAGATCAGATCCACTGTCCAGGAGAGTTTTCTCGTCCTGTGCATACTTTGGTGTTGACATGTACTTCATGAACTGATAGCTCCCTACATAAGAAGCTAGAGCTAGCAATACTAGGAACTGAAAGAGAAAAGAAATTAACACAAGTATAATAAAATGATATTATTTGTCCTTGTAGTGGGTAAGATCCTTACAAAAGAGCACACAATTGGGTAAGATCCTTGCAAAAATTTGTATGCATGCAATGCATAGTTTCATTAAAGTTATTTGTAAGCACATAAATAGGAGGCATATTTTTTTAAAATTTTGTTTTCATTTGCTTGGTCATATCATGATGGGGATTTTTTGCATCTTTCACTAGAAATTCACAAACTAAATTAGCCTGACCCATCCTGAGTATGACCAGGAATAGCCAGCATCACAAATTTGAATTGTCACCCATCCAAGTCCTAACCTTGCAGTGACAGAACAGAACAAGCAGACCACAAGAATCTATACCAACTGTTATTTCATACTCAGATTTTTTCTAGATTGTTTACTTTTAGTTTTAAAGCAAAAATGGTAATTGTTTTTATTACAGAAATGATATCAACTAGAATAGTAGATTTTAAGACATACTGTACTTTCTTGAAGTACTTGCCCATTTTCTTTTTTACTCTTGGTCAATGATTGGCTGCATGATTCACACTCCAAGTACTTACCCAAAACATGGAATTTTTCTAATTCTTTTTTCAACCTCAAATTGTTAAAAATATGCAAAATTAAGATTTTTTCCAATAAATGCAGTTTTTTAAAGAAATATGTAGAATATGTAGAAACCACCAAAATATATAATTTGCATATTCCAACATGCAATCGAACAGCAATACAGTTCAAAAGTTTAAATTATTATTAGCCAGAACTAAGGTAGAAAGGAAAAGAATAACTTACTCCTGAACCAACACTCCAAGTGGCACCAATAATTGTCATCACAACAAAGTAAATACCATTTGCTCCATATACCATGTTTCTATAGAAGCTCAAAGTGGCAGCATTCTCTTCAACAATTTGTTTTTGGCCTTTGGTGCCCAACTTTCCTTTCTGAGGCTGAAAAAAGAATAAAATTTAATGACACAAGCAGAATAATTATGGTTAAAGTGACATAAAAAAACTGCAGTAATCCATGATAATATAATATTAATACTCTTTAGTGGAAGGTAACCACCAGGCGAGGTTAATGCTCAAAGCATTTTCTACCACCTAACTCTCAGAGTCTTATTATTATGTGGTCACAAACTCAAATTAATGAGGAAAACTGGGGATCCCTATTCGTGCACTGGGGATCCCTACACTACCTGGGTTACCAGACTAGCGTTTTAACCACTTGACTACCAGTGCACATCATGCATATATTTGTATGTATAAGAAAACAGTGCATGATAAACAGAAAAATATTTTTATTTTTCAGCTGGAGGTGACATGGCTTCAATTTACTTTTTTATTGATTGTAATCAATAAAAAAAAAATTCAGCTATTTGTGAAATTCCAACCATGTATAGGTGAGACAGTATTGAATTTTTCACTGTTTACCTGTTCATTTTCACTCTGACTTGTAGTGTGTACTTCCTTGTGGTGATGTTCTTAATATCAATACCTCTTGAGATAATGTGTTGTTTCACACAAAATGTGTACAGTATTGTTGAAGGTTTAGGAAAACTGTGCAGTGGGAAATGACAGTCTAGATCAGCATTTCTCAAACTGTTCTCCACACAGAGCTAGGGCCTGCTCCCTATTGAACAGGGCTCCATAAATTTGCATTGGTCATCTGGTGCTCCATTGCAAACTTAGTTTGAGATCTGCTGGTCTAGACTCTAGATAACACACTACTATACTATTTATTTGTATGCTATATAAAGGTAAAGCCAGCATTGGTGAAACAATTAATACAAAACTTCTTGTAAGATTTATGTGATGACTTGGTGGATGAGCTAACTCTCACAATGCTGTGGCTATTACCTAACCAACCTATGCTGAGTGAGGTTAATGCGGCCTGTATGTTTGTTAGTTTCCTGCTAATGGAGGGTAATACCACCAGTACTGATAATATCCACTGTAGAAGGATGTTAAGCTAAAGAAAAGATTAGCCAGCGCCGATGGCGCGTTGAATGCACCAGTTCTCGTTGGATCACCGAAGTTAAGCAACGTCCAGCGAGGTGAAGACATTCCGGCCCAACCCAGGCTGGGTGAGGTTAATGTGGGTAGCAGGTTTGTGAGTTTCCTGCGAATGGAGGGTAACACCCCCGTCGTGATATGACCATGCAGTTGAAAGCGACGTTAAAAACCAACAAAAAAAAAAAGAAAAGATTTCTAAATACTTACTGCCATAGTATCTTATTTAGAAGATAACAGATTTAAATGATACTTTCAAACAACAATGTTTGGTTGACAGTTACTCTCATATGTTGTAAATGTTTTTCAGGATAATTTTACATTGATCACACATGGGGGTAAAACATCACAAGCTCTACAATTAGCAGATATTTGAGCTATTCTGGATTTTGCCAACTTGTACAAAATGTACTTATCTAGTTATCTATCCTATTAAAAAAAAATTGACAAAATTATCAATTTCAAAATTGAATGTGTTGTTTACTTTTTGGGCGAGTTTCAAATATTTTAAGTTGCATATTTACGGTTTGAAGACACCGCTGCGCTTGCGCAAAAACACAGAAAGGGTTGACACAATTGGGGATTTTTTCCCCAAAATGGGGAAAAAACACGCTCCTGGGGAAATTTTGGGGAAATTATTTTAGACTCCAACTTTGGGGAAAATTTGGTAAGGTAAATATTTTTTTTTTTTTAATTTTCTGTATCATTAATTTTATTCATAATAATCTATTTCTCGAAGAAAAAAAAAATCGTGATCGTGATAGAAATATATCTCAACGCCATTTTTTGTACATTTTTTTCTTTGATATCATGTGATCTGTGGGTATGATTCCAAATAGAATATCAACTCTTTGACACAGATCTGATATCATGTGATCTTTGGGTATGAGTCCCAAATAGAATATCAAGTCTTTGACACAGATATCATGTGATCTGTGGGTATGAGTCCCAAATAGAATATCAAGTCTTTGACACAGATGTCATGTGATCTGTGGGTATGAGTCCCAAATAGAATATCAAGTCTTTGACACAGATATCATGTGATCTGTGGGTATGAGTCCCAAAAAGAATATCAAGGCTTTCACCCGTATTTATCAATGATTTTAAGTCTGTCTTAAGACAGAAAAAAGTGCTTCAGATTCACTTGAAAACAAAATTGTCGCCCATATTTATGAATAAATTCAAATCCGACCTGAGACAATTTTTTTGCTTAAGAGAACCTACAAATTTAAGACTTTTGCAAGACAGGGTATCCGCTGTCTTGAGTAACTGTAACTCAGTGATTGAAGGCCAACTAATGACAATCGTGATTTTTTTTTAAATATGTCTTTTTTCTGCTACATTGTACTGAATTATTTTTTCTCGTTCACAAAATAAATTTCTTCCCACTGCAGTGTTACAGAACTGCATGTTACTGTTTAATTTTACCTTGAGGTTGAGGTGCCTTTTTTTCTTCTAGGCTTCCTATACATAAAATATTCTATTGGTTTTGTCTTGTGGTTCATATAAATATGCTATTGCCTCAGATAAACCTACTTCACGTCTTTCAGTGAAACCCTGCTTGTCTCATGGATCCATATCATATGTGAGGAAATATTTGTTCTTTATAGCTAATGGTTCAAATTCTGGATTGGGATGAGTTTTTGATTACGAATCTGGTTAATGTTGGTTAATGTTTTGAAACTTTTTTTTGCTGGTGTTTACTGATATGTGAGTATAAGGGTTAGACAAGTAGACACAAAGAACATGTCTAAGATATAAAGAACAAAAATAACACATTTTTGGGTTTGAATAACTGCAAATAAACGGTAGATTTTTTTTTGGGGAATTTTTCTGAAAATAGCATGTTTTTGGGGAAATTTTTTGTACATGGTGGGGAAATTACACAAAGTTCATCTGGCAACCCTGGTCACAAACCTGATTAAAAGCTATTAGTCCACTCTTTTCTCCACTGTTATACCATCCCTGAGTTTTAAAACACAGTGTTGATTATCAGTTTTTTATCAACACAACTACCAACTGTTGAAAAAAATACTCTAATTATATATATTTTCTAAAGAGACGCGGTTTGCCAAAAGTTGCTCTCTCAAGATACAGATACTTTGACTCATGGAGGAGGTAATAAATTTATGATACCGAAAAATTCTACGGTTAGATAATTCCAGGATCTAAAATAACAACTGAGCCACTTAGAAAGAAATTTGAAAATAATAATGGTAGAAAATTTATATTGGTAGCATGCGTAAAGTAGTGGCATAACCTGCTCGGTCGGCATAACCAGTGCCAGTGACCTTATGCCTTATGCTATCGGCATAACTGGAACTGGATTTTGCATTATCTTATCAGTGTTATCACTATCACTTCCTTTGAACGTAAGAACTGATCAAAACAATATATTTAAATCATCATTCATTCTGCGCTGCTCGGAACAGTCGGAACACAGGTGCACATTCTGTTGGTGTTTCACTGACTAACCGGGCTAGTGACGGAAGTATTTTTGTCTTCCAAGGTGTTATTAGAGACGAAACATCCCAACTTTAGGATAACATGAATGCAGTTATCTTCAAAATTTAACTTGTGTTGTTAGTTGAATATTTGGCATATCAATATCATCAATCTTATTCATGTTTTGCAACATGTTTTTCCTTATTGTTTCAAGAATAAAACTTTAAGCACTTACTTTATAACATTCATATTATAAAACTTGTGTTCCTTCAGTAACAGTGATTTCTTTTGCCAATACCTTATTATTTAATAATTGAACAAATATTTAAGTACATTGATAAGGGCTTAGTGATTTCTTCCACCAAGTTTTTTTCAAGAACAATTTAAGAACAACGATAAGGTTTTAGTGAGTAACCAGTATATATTTGATAAGATGTAAACACCTACCTACAGAGAAAGAATCATTAATCTTATCAAAGTTATTAATTTTATTGCTCATCTGTTTTCTTCAGTATTTAATGCAATGGATTTTTGAAACTTTAATTTTCTTGATTAGGTACTCATTGAATCAAGAACAAGAGGCTTTGTTTAATCATTGTTCCCTTTCAATTTCAATGTGAATAAGATTGAGTAACTGAACAAATATGATTTTAAAACTGACAATTTTGCTTGCTGTTTTCTACTGTTTTACCAATTTTGCATCATCAAGGAGTATTGACAGCCGAAGAGTCTATCATGCAATATCATCTGGAAAAGGACTTTATAGTCCTACTGACAAGTTGACCATTTTGGTAGAGAGTAATTTCAAAGAACATGTGATTGGAAAATCCAATGCATGGCTTGTGGAATTCTATAACAGTTGGTGTGGACACTGCATACAGTTCTCCCCTATTTATAGAGAATTTGCAGCCAGTGTTGCACGTAAGTTAAAATAGAATACACCCAGCACTTAGTATGCACATTGATGGTTGATTAGCTAAGGCACTAGTCTGATAATCCATATAGACTGGAGATTTGTTGGTTCAGATACCACACTGTGCTTAAATTTGTCCAAGTATACTTGAGACTTTCAGATAATAATGACATCAAAATGAATGTCATTTAGTATTGATTATAAGCAGGCAATGTTAAGAAGCTAGTTGAGGTGTTTTTCCTTTGTTTTCTGCTCTTTTCTATTCATTTTTATGTTTGGAACTAATATCAATTATGAACATTAACAAAAATAAAAATTTACATGAGATTGTTGCATTGAAATTCTAGGTTTACTTGAGCAGTTGGGCCTCAAAATGTGCCCAAAAACAAATATCTAGAGGTCAATTCTAATATTGTATTATTTTCCATATTATCTCATCAACAAATATTTCCTAAATATGTATGTACTGATTATTCCATTTCTATAAAGTTCTTGCAAAATGTAAATACAAAAATCTCAATTTTGCCATTAGAAATTTGAAAAATGTTCTCCCGTCTTCTCAAAGAGTTTTTGAAATTTCTCAATAGTATGTCTTTTTAGTGAGTCAAAATGTGATCTCTTGGTCACACCCATATTCCCTTTGTAAAAATGTTCAACTTTTTTTTGTTTTATTATAATAATTTTACTCTAGAAAATTTCAAAGACTTCAATAGAAATGGAATTTTAAAATTGAGGAGAAATTCATTCAATAGTTTGAATTTTTTTTATTATGTATCTGGTTAATATTGGAACAAGTTTGTACCTTTGTACTAAAGTGTACTACAGTTTGCATGGATACCATTCAAATAAGAACAGTCTGCAAAGTTCACTTTGAAAGGGATTTTTTTATACTATGTATCACCTTATTTATACTGCACAACTAGGACTAATGAGTCCCATTTATTCCAGCAGTAAGACATTTTATTATATGGTCAAAATCCCAAATGTAAGGATAACTGGCCATGTCCCATTTGGGTTTCAAACCTGCAACCTTTGGATTACCAGACCACAGCCTTGACCACTTAGCTACCAGGACTGACATTTTCCCCATAGTATGGGTTCCCTCTAGAGAAACTGGCCAAATTAGGGGAAATTAGTTCAAATAAAGACAAATAAGAAATTTAGAAAATGGAAACTGAGAAAGATATGGGGTATAGTAACAGAGTATAGTAACTTGGTTGAAAAAAATATATTATTACTTTTACAGGCTATTTTTTTCATCATAAGAATCATAGTACTTGGCCCTGCTTTCAACAATAGTTTTTTTGGAGACTTTCAATGCTTTTTTATATGAATATTTATATTATGAGGTTTTAGGGAGTGGAAGTATTACATCAAGTTTAAAATTAATTTATTAGGTTTGTCAATTTGCATTTACAAGAATGCTGGGCTTTACAATTAAGAAAACAGATTGAATAATGTGCTTCTTAAAGTGACACTGTAAGATGGTAAGATAATATGTTCTTTTTTAAAACATTTATTAATATTTATTTCTAAATATATATAACTTAACTACGTTTCGCTAAAAAAAAAAAAAAAAAAAAAAAAAAAAAACATTTGAGGTTTTAAAAGTCTAGTTTTAATATAATTTTTTGAATTTAACTGTCTGCCACCAATCAAAATTTCAGCTTTCAAAGTAGATAATTTTGATCAATTTCACCCCCTAGACATACACTGCCTCTTTTGTTTACCATGCATATTTTTAGTTTTCTATATAATAATAACATAATTGGTACCTAGTAGGGCTGTAAAGCAAATTCTAATAGTATACTATTCAAAAACAGATCAAACACCTCAGCTAAGGTGTGAAGAACGCCCCATACAAAGAAAGAGATTTTAGAACTATTCCAATGATGTTGAGTGTTTCAAAGTGTAAAAAACTTACATGAGGCTTTTTTTCTATTCAGATGTAAAAAAAGATGCCAAACCAAACTGTAAAAAAACAAAGTAGTTGTTGCTAAAAACATCGAAATTTTGTTGGCTTTCTGCAGAATTGTTCAAAATCAACTCATCTTAAACAGGAAGAAAGCACTGACCTAAAGAATAAAGCTGAGTCGGGCTTTTCGGAAAGTTGCAAAAATTACTTTGTGCAGTAGTTACAAAGGCGAATCCGAAAAAACAGATTGCAGATCTGGGCTGTAAATATCGTTAGTAATCTACCATTAACCGATGTAAACGTTTTTTTTTTTTGGTCGTCCCTGTATACAAAAATTTACAGCTCTGGTTAGTTGTTGTGAAATACATTAAATTTGATGATCTGTTAATAAATTAGTCAGTCATCTGTCAATCTAAATATCCAAGATATTGATTAGTTTTACTAGACTTTTTTTTCCTTTATGTTGTTGTTTTATTTTGTCTACAGCATGGAACAATGTGGTCAAAATCGGCGCTGTTGATTGTTCAAATGAGGAAACAGTGACTTGTGTCGAGAATATGAGATCATGGCATACCCAACACTGAGATACTTCCTACCACATCACACTGTCCAAGACTATGGCAATGACATGGATAGGTCCTATAGTGCAACTGGACTGCGCAAGAAATTGATCAAGAAGCTACTGAACACCACTGCTGAGCCAGGGTGGCCCTCTTTTGCAGCTTATGATTCTCCCAGTGTGTTTGATGTGTGGTCCAAAGTTCCATCGTCAGTCAAATATGTATGCTATTTGTAGAAGCCCAGCCAACTGAAAATGAAGAGACTTATGCTCCCTGAGATTGAAGGTATTGAGAGCATCCTGGATATGAGTGCTGTGTCTGAAGTCTACGCCACTCGACTGTCTAGTGATAAGCCAGCAGCCCGACAGCTGAAACTCTCCCAGCTGCCTGGCATTGCTGTCCTCACCCGGGACAACGACATCATCCCCCTGACTTCAGACCTGTCTGACAACTCTCGTGATAACAGACTGGAAGCTGTGCTGAAATATTTGCAACTCCAAGGTGTGAACATTCCATTCTCGACGAGTGACAAGGATGAAGGAAATGATTCCGATGCTTCAGATGTCCTGAATGTGATAGAAGAAGAACAGAACAGACCAGATCAAGGAGACATTGTCTATCAGATCGATCTGGAGACAGCCCTCCGCTACTCACTGGAGCAGGATATTCCAATGAAAGGTGAAGACATAGACAGCGAGAGACTTGAAGCACTCAAAGCGTATGTCAAAGTGCTGATAAAATATTTTCCGTTTGACGACAAAGGACGAAAATTTCTGAACGTTTTGAACGAAACCGTCGCTGCTGCGAATTCATTCACTCCTGTTGAGTTCCAGCAGACTGTGACTAGTCTCATGGATGAACACAAGCCGTTCCTCGTGAACAACAAAGAAAGACAGGATTCATAGGATGCGCCAGCCGGTTCCCAGGGCTCCGAGGCTACACCTGCACACTCTGGACCCTGTTCCACACGTTGACAGTGGCAGCTGATAGCAAGCCCCATCTGAGCTCGGATCCGAAAGAGGTGCTCCACGCCATGCAAGGCTACATCAAGCATTTCTTCTCCTGCACGTACTGCGCCGAAAACTTCGCCAAGGAGATAGGAAACCTGGAGGAGAGCGTGAATTCTCTGGACGACAGCGTCCTCTATCTGTGGAAGACTCACAACCATGTGAACCACCGGCTGCATCAGTACCCCGGCAACATCACGGAAGATCCGGACCACCCCAAGATTCAGTTCCCGTCCATCGCGCACTGTCCGAAGTGCTACACCTCGTCCGGTGACTGGAACCAGACGGCTGTCCTGGACTACTTGAAGAACATCTATACCAAGATCAGCTTCAAGGCGATCACTGAAAGCTTCAACTCGCACACACAAGCAAAGCGGGAGGTCGGCAAGTCACGCGCGACCCCCCTCGTGATTGACACGCGCTACTTCAACTGTTCGACATTAGCCTGTGCGTTGTGCTGTACTTTGCTTCCGCTGGCATCCTCCTGCTGGTGGGGCTCAAGTTCTTCCTCAAGAAAAGTGTGAGGAGGAAGCATTACATCTACGATATTCTCTCCAGAGCTTGAATATTCCAGAATGATCATTGTCTACAAATACGTGGATTTTTTTTTTTTTTTTTTTTTTTGGCATTGGGCAAAAACAACCCGTACAGCCATACGTGGAAATTTACGAAACAGTGGATCGAAAATCTGAAAACTCTCCATGATAATGCTATCTACTTATACCAGTATACTTTTTTTCAATGATATTTATTTGCAGAGGAGACTTAACAAACACAGTCTTTGCTCACAGTATACTTTATTAATTAATATAATTATACAACTCAATGTCCTGTATTGTTTGTAATCTTTTACGCATCTCTAGACAAATAATTCCTTTCAGGATGTTATTTTTGTTTCGGAATAAGAAGGAAAAGAAGACAAATTAGTATTTTCACTTCACAATATTATTTTAATTTATACAGGCTGCTTTCTTAAAAAAAAAAAAAAAAAACTTATCACCCGTAAAACTCGAGAACCGTTTGAAATTCAGAAAATACGAAAACCTACGGGTGTCAAATTAAAATAAAAAACAATCGTATATCTTAAAAACATCAAAATAAACATGTTTTGACCTCACTTGTAGAAAACTTTATATAAACATCAAAGCAACAACAAAAAAAATCTTAGCAGGATAAAAAGAGGAATCGTGTTTGGCATCTGAATAACTTTCGGCCTCAGAGAAGCAATATCGATGTTGATAAAATAGTAGTTACTTTAACCGACCTCAGTAGCTTGATCGATAAGGCAGCGGAATTGTAACCTCGAGGTCGGTGGTTCAAGTCCCGGTTTCACAGTAGATTTAATGAAGCGAGTTTGAGTAGTTGTGATATCACGAAAGTGATTAACATAAATATGATAACTTAACTTGGTAATTACTTTATAACCTATTCAAGTGAAGAAATAAATTATCTTCTTTTCCTTCTTATCAATACTATACGGTAATATATGTTACTCTTTTGACTTACTAAAATGTAACAACCTGTATCAGAATAATTTCCAGGCTTCCTGATCGTTCTTCCTTCCTATGTCTCCCTCTCATGATGTCTGCTGTACTCAGTACAGGCAGGATCTATCTCATGATGTACAGGAGCTATAAGTTGTGTTCTATGATTAAAGCTATTACAATTTTGCCAGTTATTTTGAGTTATTGTAATATATATAAACTGTTGATGAAAAAAAAAAAAAAATACACTGCCAATTATAGACTCAATACTTCCTCGTGAATGGTTCACATTCATTATTGGCAATAAAACTTATTTAACATTCCATTATAGCTATATTCTGAGTTTTTTGGTACTAAATAACTGGTTATCTCCAAAAATTATCAACCATTCTCATCAAGTTTGTTTCAAATGTTAAAATATTGTTTTTCCTACATTTTAAATTCTACAAAAAAAATCTGTACTGGCAAGTTGAAAACTTATTTTTGTCCATATTTTTCTGAATTTTTTTTTATTATTATTTTTATTAAATAATACAAATGTATTATGAAAAAGGCTAATCTATACTTATAAAAGTATGCATATACATATAATTATACATACTAAATTTCATCAAAATCGGGTATACGGTTCACGAGACTTCAGTGAAAAAGTCAGTGGTCGTGCGCACGGTCTTTATTCCCAAACGCTATAGTTCGAAGTGGATGAATAAAAATAGCACATCTAAGAATAATACATCTCCTTTATGTACGTATACAAATTTTTGTTGAAATGTTAAGTAGTTTCTGAGATTTTCCCGTTGCAAAGAATGCAAATATCACAGACAGACCGACGGAAACACGCAAAACCAGAGTTATGACACATCCAGAAATATATTTTTTACTTTCCTTATTTGAAATCGGAATATTTTTTTTTATTATACAAAAACGAACACAAGACTTCCAATTTCTAATGTTAGAATGTTAGAAATTGTCTGAATATTTTTTAGATCAAGGAATATACAAAATGTACCATAGAATAATTGAAATAAAAAAACTTTTTAAAAATACAAAAAAGAGGTTTAGTAAGATTCACGAATTTCTAATAATATTGAATGTTTATAATATATCATTACCACCTACCTATTTATAAAAATATTCGTCTTTCAATTATACATAGATTGAAGATTAATTTACCTTGTTTCTTCTACAACATTTTTAAGATTCTAGATCTTTTTTTTCACATGACCGAAATTTGCAATTCTGATGGTATCAGAATTTTTTATAGTTCGACACTTTGACGAATGCTCAGTTAAATTATGATTATGTATGTATTTCTTCAGAATCAAAGTACCTATTTACCTAATTGTACCAACTTCAGACTTTTTATGTATACGCACACGTACATAGCTTGTTTATTTCCTTACTTAAAGCATTTAATTTTTTATGATGTGTCTATTTTCTTGTGTTTATTTTTAGCATTGTGTATCCTGTCAATTGCTTCCCACCATGTAACTTTAAATTCATATTCTTTTTCTTGATCTTCGAATGTGAGAAATGTGCTTTTTCAGACATCTATTTTATTTATTTATTTTTTTTGACAAATGAATGGTCTTGATATATAATTATGAATAAGTATTTGCTAATCTCATACCTGTTGAATTTTCTCATCTATTCTTTCCCTTTTCCTTCGAAAAACATGTCCTTGTCTTCCTTTCACCAATCATTATTATTATACACATAATATATTATGAATCACTGGTATGAATCACACATATAATGAATCACTGATTGGTATACAGTCGACTGAATACCAATCTGCGAGCTGAATTTAGTTCGAGCTGTACCTTGCTCATTTTGTTTTCTTGGCGTTGTAAAGCTATCGTTTAGTTGAAACTATAAATCTTGTAATAATAATAAAAATAATGTCACCTATAGTGAAGTTTAACCAACTAACCACAAAGCGAGGTTAATGCTCAAAGCATTTTTACTTTCCTTATCCTATAATAAGGAAAGTATTGTATTTACCACCTAACCCTCAGAGGCTCGTTATTATTTTTATTATTATGATTATTATTGCTATGGTCACTAGCTCTAATAAATGAGAAAAAAATCCGAGCATTGGGTGGGATACGATCCACAGTTCCATGCACTAGATTCTTTACAAGTCTAGCGTCTTAACCACATCGGCTACCGATGCTTGGAAATTTTTTGATTGCACTTTTAATTTGTCCAGTACCAGTATGTGACGAATTTTGCATAATTAGTTTTTCTTCTCAGAATATTGATTTCCTTATCTTTTCATTACATTTTACTTGCGCAATACTGAATTCTTTAATTAAAATTTATCCCTCAGATTAGTTATTATTTACAAAACAATTATATTATACAAAACAATTTATAGCTTCTGTTTTTCTTCGGAAAAAACAATCGAGTTCTTATCTGGAAACACATGTTCATCAGCAAAACCAAATTTTATTACGTACTTCAGGATCTTATTCCACAAGACTAAATTTCAAGACACAATTTCACTGAGGCAACATGTTGGAATCTGAAGCTTGCTTCAAGACCTTTGATCTTTTTATCAAAATTAACATAATTATACATTTAAAATTATTTTTCAAATCAAAAATCATGAGCCACACACTCAGGATTGTTTCAGTTTGATTCAGAAGGCACATTGCTTCATGTTTCAACGTTACTTCATTTCAAACGCACCAACATTGCTTCAAATGTTAAAAAGGGAACATTTCTCATTGTAAAATTCTTCATTTTACTGAATACTATCAATATTTTTCTGTCGTATCTCCTTTCTACTGATACCTTGCCATATATTGTTGGCATTGGAATTTTCTTTCCATTTTTATCTAACAAAAAATCCAATCTGTCTTTTTTTTGCACACAGAAAGTGTACAAAAAAAAAGACATTTTTGTCAAATGTGATAAGAAATTGTGTTTAAAGTTAGTAGTACCCTATCTACCTAATTTTATTTTTATTTTAGATATTATTTTATTAGATATTTTTTTTATATATTTTAGTTTAAATGTTTTACTTTGTCCATAGTCTTATCGATCTTATAACAATATTTTTCAGTTTTCTATCTATGCAAATAGATTAACAGAATCATTTACCATGCACGTACATAATAATATGTACATTTTCATCATTATTTTATTTTCGCTGAAAGTTTTTTCCGTAGTCGAGTGGTGTACCGCACTAGGTTTGCACTAGGTGACCTGGGTTCGATCCCCAGCAGCGCAGAAAGTTTCTGCTTTATACTCAGATGTCGAAGTCCGCACTCATACATCGTGAGGTATTGCTTTTATGTGAGTAGCGACTAGTTGCGGAATTATTGGCAATATGAGATATTAGGATATTAAAGTTACGGAAAAGTCCTATAATTCTTCTCTACCCACTAAAAAATAAAACAAATAAACACATTTTTTATTCATTACTATGTAGTTCTTCCCCGCTCTGATATTTTCAAGATATCAAGTAGAGCTAAAACCCCAACAAAAAAACCTAAATTGGTTTAATACGACATGACAAATCGCTGAAAGTGATTGATTGGTAGAAAGTCCTGGCCAACTTTGAGCCAGTGTCTAGCACAGCTATCTCCATACGGCTATCAGAGGACAGCGCGTGCTTCTCTGAATCTTAGCGGGTTCAATTCCCGGTCGGGGAAAAATAGTTTGACTAGTTTACTTCAAAGGAGGTATTCTGCCTTCAAGGAGGTATAATCGTATAATGCAATACTGAAGGAGGTGTAGATTTTTATCTTTTGTATCAGTAGATTGATTGATAAGGCGGCGGACTTGTAACCTGGAGGTCGGTGGTTGAAGTCCCAGTTTCAGCGTAGATTTAGTAAGCTAGTTTGAGTAGTTGTGATATCACGAAAGTGATTAACACAAAATATGATAACTTAACTTACTGAATCTTCGGTTCTCTTAGAACCAGGCACCCCCCCCGGAAGATTCAAAATCGTGAAGATTCAATACAGAATAACTTCTCTTAATGATCCTATACGGTACATGGTAAAAATATCTTAGAAAGTTACTTTACTTGAATTCTGTATTTTCCCTCTGGGAATGATTTTATAATTTTAGGAAATTTGAGCACTCGATCTTTTTATTCCATTAGAAAGAAGATAGACCTAATTCACAATTTGAATGAAGGTGATTGAAGTTACCCTTTACATTTTAACAAGGATTTTTTTATATACGTATTTATTTACAAAAATATTTTTCGACGACTGATAGACTTGGCCTGAATCAGTGAAGCAACATGTTGAACTGCGAGCTTTCTTTTATTTATATCTGAGTAAACTACATGTCAAAATAAAATATCTACATGTTGTCTCCGTTGATAATCTTTCTTTTATACCTGTCTGTATGTACTTATTATAATAAATGTCAATTCATCAGACGGGAACTTCACGATTCGGCCCAAATTACCTGAGTAGATCTTTTCCATAGCATGATTCGGCCCAAAAAACAACACGAAAAAACACAACATGATTCGGCCATAACCCGATTCGTCCCAAAACACACTATCAAATTTTGATCCCACACAAAAAATCCTACTTTTATTCTAACAAAAAGTCCCACTTTCATTCCACCAAAAAATCCCTATAAAATAGTATGGAAACATTGTTTTGAACCAGTAACAGTCATCTCTGTTATCAGTGTTGATTTGAGTGTTTGACAGTAGGGTTAGGTAAAATACATAGAAGGACGTGCCTCAAGAATATAGTAGGGTTAGGTAAAATACATAGAACTCATAGAAGGCCATGCCTCAAGAATATAGTAGGGTTAGGTAAATACATAGAAGGCCATGCCTCAAGAATATAGTAGGTTTAGGTAAAATACATAGAAGGCCATGCCTCAAGAATATAGTAGGGTTAGGTAAAATACATAGAAGGCCATGCCTCAAGAATATAGTAGGGTTAGGTAAAATACATAGAAGGCCATGCCTCAAGAATATAGTAGGGTTAGGTAAAATACATAGAAGGCCATGCCTCAAGAATATAGTAGGGTTAGGTAAAATACATAGAAGGCCATGCCTCAAGAATATAGTAGGGTTAGTTGATATACATAGAAGGTAATTTCGTAATTTAATGTTGAATAATAAAAAATCCCTCAATATGTACGGTACTTAGAATGTTGCACTGGGCCGAATCGTGTTGTTTATTTTTTGGTCAAGATAACGTTTTGGGACGAATCGTTCGGTGACTTTTTTTACCTGAAATCGAAAACCTTTTTCATAAACCTTTTTGGGCCGAATCGTAATGCGCCCCATCAGACCATTTCCACTGGTAAATTTCTGACAATTTTAAAAGAAACCATACCAATATTTAATCCGGAGAAGAAAATTTCAGGCCATGCTGTTATACCAAAGATGAAAATTATTATTGATTATTTCAAAACTTTTGTAATAGTATGATAAGCATTGTAAAATTATATTATTACATCTTGTGTTGGTTTCTTCAAAACTGAAAATTCAAAATTTTCGAACAAATAAAAGAATAATCGTTGATTTTAATTTGATATTATTGCCATTGATTTTTATGTGTTTATTTATCTTCTACTTTTTAAGCTTTCCCGCCCCCCGCCGTCTCTTTGAATATTTTTAATAAAAATGTAGTCAGCGTCAATAACACTTAATTCTAGGTACCATGTTATCTGAAGATCGTCGAAGTTAAACAACGCCCAGCGACGTTAAGGCTTGGTGGGTGACCACTGACTTTAAAACTGGCAAACACCAAGCTAGGTGAGCTTGATATAGGTTTGCTGGTTAGTGGGTTTCTTACAGATGGATGCAGTTTTCTGTGGACAAAATAACTTCTGGAAATAAAAGGATTTCAATTTACCTCTTGTAGGGAATGAAATGAAGAAGTCAGTTTACATTATTGGAAACACAACTGCTAGGTACTCTATGACATGTATTACTAAATATTCATTATAGTTAATTCTGAATAACATTATTAATGGCAGTTAAATATTTAGTCAAATAAATCTACCTATTTTTTTAAAAAATAATGCTCCAACTTTTCAAAGTCGTTGGTGTAAATTTGATTAAAAAGTTAACCAAACAGATAGAAAAATAACTCATATTGCATGGAAGAAATTTAATATGATAGTTTGGCCGAAAAATTGCTTTTTTCCAAGAAACTAGAATAACTAGTAACCTACATGACTAAGATCTGATTCTAGTAACCCTAGTAAGGGAATAACAGTTCTACTTTTCTTGGCTAAATTCTACTTAAAAAACTGCGTCTTTTAGATAGATACCTGTTTTAAAGGGGATACAAAAAAATAAAATGGGATTTTTTTACAAAGGTATACAATGAGGGTTATATAATAATTCTGGTATGGAGTGCTAGAATTTACAGATTAATTTTAAATAAGAAATAAAATAAACAAAAAATGTAAAGGGACTAGAATTAAAGATAATTACAATTGCAATGATTTTCAAAAACAACAGTTATGAACACAAATAAATAATACTGATGAAATATAAATACCTACATACATAATTTTTACTTTCCTTTTCCTAAAATAAGGATAGTATTGTCTTCGTCGAAAAATTTGACCTACCCAGTTTTTCACATTTCTGGACGAACCATAACATTTTGGTACCATAGCCTCATGATACCAAAAAAGTTGTTTTCCGCCATTGGTCCTTTGACATTGATTTTCAGCTAACTGTTACCTTTGAGTCACCACTGGCTCGAGGTCCTGTTCCCATTCCTAATAGGATAAGGAAGGTCGTGTGATGTTTACACCAGATTTTTTATTATCTATTTTTTTTTTTTTAATGGGTTAGTATTAAGATTGTCTCGAATGTTTTAAATGGGGGAATATTAAGAATTGTCTTGAATGTTTTGAATGGGGGAGTATTAAGAATTGTTTCGAATGTTTTAAATGGGGGAATATTAAGAATTGTCTCGAATGTTCTTAACCCAGATAACGCGGTGAAATTTTTTGTTTTATTTTTTTTGAGTGATATAAATTGAGTCCTGAATCAAAATAAGTGCTGTCAACTTATCACTCGGACTCAAAACAAAGAGCTTAAGGTGTCGCCAACTAACCTCAACAAGTTGAATTAATTATAAAAATCCACAACGTAGTACCTTTCACCAGATGGGGCTGACGTCCTTCCAGAAGGACGTCCTTCTGGAAGGACGTCAGCCCCATCTGGGTTAATGGGGGAATATTAAGAATTGTCTCGAATGTCTTAAATGGGGGAATATTAAGAATTGTCTCGAATGTTTTAAATGGGGGAATATTAAGAATTGTCTCGAATATTCTCAATGGGGGAATATTAAGAATTGTCTCGAATATTCTCAATGGGGGAATATTAAGAATTGTCTCGAATATTCTCAATGGGGGAATATTAAGAAGTGTCTCGAATGTTTTAAATGGGGGAATATTAAGAATTGCCTCGAATGTTTTAAATGGAGCAATATTAAGCATTGTCTCGAATGTTTTAAATGGGGGAATATGAAAATTTGTTTGGAATGTTCTCAATGGGGGAATATTAAGAATTGTCTCGAATGTTCTTAATGGGGGAATATTAAGAATTGTCTCGAATGTCTTAAATGGGGGAATATTAAGAATTGTCTCGAATGTTTTAAATGGGGGAATATTAAGAATTGTCTCGAATATTCTCAATGGGGGAATATTAAGAATTGTCTCGAATATTCTCAATGGGGGAATATTAGAAGTGTCTCGAATGTTTTAAATGGGGGAATATTAAGAATTGTTTCGAATGTTTTAAATGGGGAATATTAAGAATTGTCTCGAATGTTTTAAATGGGGGAATATTAAGAACTGTCTCGAATGTTTTAAATGGGGAAATATTAAGAATTGTCTCGAATGTTTTAAATGGGGGAATATTAAGAATTGTCTCGAATTTTTTACATGGGGAATATTAAGAATTGTCTCGAATGTTTTGAATGGGGGAATATTAAGAAGTGTCTCGAATGTTTTACATGGGGAATATTAAGAATTGTCTCGAATGTTTTAAATGGTGGAATATTAAGAATTGTCTCGAATGTTTTAAATGGGGAAATATTAAGAATTGTCTCGAATGTTCTCAATGGGTGAATCCGAACCCGTCTCATTGAGTTCGCGCCCTAATTTAACCATCATGGTTTGTTCAGCTTCAGTTTGCTCTCCGCAGGTTTCATGCTTACATTGACGGGCAGGCGTGAGGTGGTTGTGGTGGTCTTGCAACTCGCGTGGCTGGTGGATGAGGAGGGGGTGTCCAGGACAGAGGTCGCGTGATCGATCCCGTCCATGTCAACAGATAAACTGGATGGTCTCCTGTTGAGGGCAGTGTAGTCCACTTTGTGCTGTAGAAAGAAAAGTCGATACAAGGGTTAACATTTTGTAACTCTTTTTTTTTTGAGAGGTTTAGGAGAAGACCAGGGAGTAGACCAGCAGTCTGGCTGGGGGACTATAAACAGGGAGTAGACCAGCATTGGCTTGGTTCTGGGGGCCCTTGTCAATTATTAGCCTCCTTGTAAAGACAGTGGTAGAAGTGCTGAGTCATTCCATCACTGTCTGGCTACCATCGTTCACGATGACGCCACCCTATGATGATGAGAAGAAATAATCTTTAAAAGACACACGCAAAACCATGGGGAGTGGAATTTCCAGCCACTTAAAAACCTAGGTCTCTCTGGAGAAGATGATGCACCCAGAACCTTCTTAAAACCGAATTATAGAACAGGATTTTGGCGATCAGACAATCACTGCCATCAGATTTCCTGATCAAGTTTTTTACATATGTCTTCTCACTTTCAGATGTGTAATAAAGCCATACGATAAATAAATAAAACAGGATTAGATTTAATCTAACTGAGCACTGTGTCAAGATCCTCAAAGATGGAGGAGATATTTTATATTTTGTCTTAGAAAATGTTAATAAAATTTGATTATATCCCCTATTACAGGGGAATTGTGTGGTGTATAGTGGACACTATCCCTTAACACGGACTATACTACGCTGTGATTGGTTGAAAACTCTGTATTGGTGTCGTGTCAGGCTTAGATTAACTTTAATCCTGTTTCATAATGTGGCCCCAAGTGTGGGACGTAGATAATAATTGTTTACATAATAACTGTGCAAGTAGATATGACACGTTATTTGTGTAGGTATACAGAAGACCCATTAAGTTGGTACCCAGAATATATTCATTCCCTGGTGATAAGCCACAGCAATGAACATTGAATTCGCACGAACTGCAACTCCTATTATTTTTGCAACCATTAAAATATTTCCAGTTTCTGTTTATACTGACTGATATACTGACCTGACTTCGTGACTGCAGAACAAAATTTTGTCGCAAATTTTCAGTGAAAACCTTGAATTGTTATGATAATGTCAATCTGCTGTCAAAATTTGACGCATTATGTATGTATTATCTAGCGGGTCTAGCTAATGAGTCACATGATAACTAGATAATATACCTACTTACCTAGCATACAAAATGTCAAGTATACCTATTTTCACGAGAGGAATCAATAGATTCAGATACCTAACAGGTAGTCAAGTGGTTAACGCGCTAGTCTGGTAATCTAAGGTTTAGCAGGTGTTTTATGAGATTGGAGTATATTGTTTCTAGCTCTTGTCCTGGGTATCAAAGAGTTTGGCATTAACCACTACGGTGACTAATTCACTCTTACAATAGACATTAATTTAAATCAGCAGATGCCTTAACATGCAATGGTAGTCAAGAGCTTAAGGCGCTAGTTTGGTAATTCAGGTAGCGTAGGGATCCGTTGGTTCGAATCCCACCCAGTGCATGCATTTTTCCTCAATAATTTGAGTTTGTGACCACATAATAATAAGACTCTGAGAGTAAGGTGGTAGAAAATGCTTTGAGCATTAAGCTTGCCTGATAGTTGCCTTTGACTAAAGAGTGTTAATATTATTGAAAGAGGAAAGTAAAAAAAATGATATTCAGATTATCACAAACTTCTTCTTCTTTCACTTTGCCTTTTGCCAAACCTACTTGGGTCGACATTGTACGACCTTTTTCTTATGATGCAAATTGATTGGCACGTCTCCAGTGAAAAAGGTTTAACGTCCCTGTGTGAGACAGAATCAGATTATCATACTGAATCCTTCGGTGTCCCGGTAGCTCATTGGTAAAGGCGGCACTCTGTGAATCCAGAGATTCCAGAAGTCGCGGGTTCGAAACCCAGCCGGGACATGACAAGTTATCCTCCCATTTGGGATTTTTACCACATAATAATACGTCTTGGGCTTACTGCTGGAATAATGGGACTTAATCGTCCTAATCGGGCAGTATAAATAAGGCGATATTATTATTATTAATAATTATAATAATAATAATAATATCGCTCTATTTATATGCTGCCCAAACAGAACTAATGAGTCCCATTATTTCAACTGTAAACCTAAGACGAATTATTATCTGGTCAAAATCCCAAATGGAGGATACTTTGTCATGTCCCAGCTAGGTTTCAAAATTCAAACTGACGACCTATGGATTACTAGACCTACCGGGACACAAATGAATATTAAAAATTCAGTAGTACTTTTTCCTATTTTGAAAGAAAAAGGAAGAAGATAATAATAATAATATCGCCTTATTTATACCGCCCAATTAGGACTATTAAGTCCCATTATTCCAGCAGTAAGCTCAAGACGAATTATTATGTGGTAAAAATCCCAAATGCTGGGAGGATAACTTGTCTTGTCCCGGCTGGGTTTCGAACCCGCGACCTCTGGAATCTCTTGATTCACAGAGTGCCGCCTTTACCACTGAGCTACCGGGACAGACATAAAATAGTATTTAGGAATAATAAAAAAATAGTAAAAATAACTTCGCTCCTAATTGACCCACATTGCACCTTTTCATGCTTACCTTGAGAATGTCCACCCCGGTGAGGCTTTTGACCATCTCCGGCACTCTCGCCACAATGGTGAGTATCTCCCCGGTAAGTTTGGCGGCTCCTAGCTCCCCGTTACCGCTCGACACCATGGTCACCCGCTTGGTCTGTGAGAGAGGGGCTGCTACCTCTGCCGCCACCTAGAGGAGGAAATCGGTATTAGTACATTGGTATTAGTACAAGTCTGGCTGGGGGTCTATAAACAGGGAGTAGACCAGTAGTCTGGCTGGGGGTCTATAAACAGGGAGTAGACCAGCAGTCTGTCTGGGAGACTATAAACAGGGAGTAGACCAGTAGTCTGGCTGAGGGTCTATAAACAGGGAGTAGACCAGTAGTCTGGCTGGGGGTCTATAAACAGGGAGTAGACCAGCAGTCTGTCTGGGAGACTATAAACAGGGAGTAGACCAGCAGTCTGGCTGGGGGACTATAAACAGGGAGTAGACCAGCTCTGGCCTGGTTCTGGGGGCCCTGGTCAATTATTAGCCTCCTTGTAAAGACAATGGTAAAAGTGCTGAGTCATTCCTCCACTGCCTGGCTACAATCGTTCACGATGACGCCACCCTATGATGATGATGATTAGTACAAGACAAATTATAAGAATATAGCCTTAGTTATACTGCTCGATTAGGACTAATAAGTACCAATATTCCAGCAGTAAGCCCAAGACGCATTATTATGTGGTAAAAATCACAAATGGGAGGAAAACTTGTCACGTCCCGGCTGGGTTTCGAACCCGCGACCTCTGGAAACTCTGGATTCACAGAGTGCTTTACCACTGAGCGACCGGGACATACTGAGCAAAAGTGTGCTTCCTTACTTCCTTGTATTAAATCGATGATTTTTTATATGAGTGTTTCACAGCCTTTTTTATTTGGTGGCCATGAAACAGGAGCTAATGTAGATGCTTGTAGTCTGTTTTGTAGTCTACCTATCCCGTAGGATGCCTCCCCTATGATGGGCGAGAAGTGAGACAATACTTCCTATTTACGTGGTAGGTCAACACGAGTGCACCAGAAAGTATCCTTTTTTTCTCGGAAGCTTCGGAATCAAATTCAGAAAAAAGAAAAAAAATCATTGCAGTCGATAGCAGTGAGATCTATTCTGAACGTTATCTTGACATAGACAAGCGACTTTGTCCCATGTACTGTGTGACAAAGTTAACTTTTGTGAAAGAATTAGATTCGATTTGACCCAGCATCTAAATGGGAAATATTGTGTCACCTCTCGCCCATCAGAAGGGAGGCATACTACGGGATAGGTAGGCTACAACACAGACCACAAGCGTCTGCAGTAGCTCCTGTTTCATGACTACAAAATAAAAAAGGCTGTGAAACACTCATCTTTAAAAAAAAGTTTGTTATCATATTTGTGTTAATCACTTTCGTGATGTCACAACTACTCTAACTCGCTTTACTAAATTTACGCTGAAACCGGGACTTGAACCACCGACCTCCAGGTTACAAGTCCGCCGCCTCATCGATCAAGCTAAAGAGGTCGGTAAAAAAAACTTATTATTTTTGATGTACCTAATCCTATTTTATAATTTGGGCCCTAGTTTACCTTGGGCAGAGATTCCAGAATCATATCAATAACGGCCGCCTCCCGATACTCCTTCCAGGCTTCGGCCTTCTTCGTCATGACCTCTACTTCGGCCCTGGCTCGAGCTGTTATGGCGGCCGCTTCGGCCTCTCCTCTCAGTCGAATAGCTTCGGCCTCCGCTTCCGCTTCAATCGTTAACCTTCTCTTGTTCGCCAGGGCGAGTTTCTCTATCCTGTGAACATCAGGACGGAAGGGGTTAAATTTGTAGACAAGTTAAAGTACATTGCAAATTGTATGCCTGAAAATGTTATATTTGAGGGTCAAAATATAAAACAAGAATAAAATTAAGATAAATCAGAAAATCCAACTTGCGGCTTTTTTTTTAATAATCTTGTTTTATAATTCGGCCCGAAGACACGGTTAAAATTAGGAAGAAAGGGTATAATTCGCAGATAAACAGGTATTATTGTTGAACTTGGAACATAGCTGGTACGTTTTAGTGTATAGCGCATTGCCTAGATAACAAATACCGGGCGTGCATAGGATTATAGATCCTATTTGAACCCAAACCCAAATATTTTCCTTGCTTTTTGTATGAATACTTATACATACTCAAATCACAACTCATACATAGGGACCTATTTTATACTGAACGATTTTTTTTAATTTAAAAACACTGACTTGTCCTTTATAAACACATCCCATTTTTACCATAATTTTTACCTACTGACTTGTCCTTTATAAACACATCCCATGTATAATTTTTTAAATGGAATGGAATACAACATGAACCTCCATCTGCTCCTCCACTCTCCAAAACCTCCACCTCCACTCACCTGTACTTCTCCGCCTCCGCGGGTCTGTTCACACTCGCCTCCAGCTCTTTCTTCCTCCTCAACACCTCCTGGTCTTGCACTTGTATCTCCTGCCTCCTCCTCCTCCACTCACCTGTACTTCTCCGCCTCCGCGGGTCTGTTCACACTCGCCTCCAGCTCTTTCTTCCTCCTCAACACCTCCTGGTCTTGCACTTGTATCTCCTGCCTCCTCCTCCTCCACTCACCTATACTTCTCCTCCACCTCCACTCACCTGTACTTCTCCGCCTCCGCGGGTCTGTTCACACTCGCCTCCAGCTCTTTCTTCCTCCTCAACACCTCCTGGTCTTGCACTTGTATCTCCTGCCTCCTCCTCCTCTCCTCCTCCACTCACCTGTACTTCTCCGCCTCCGCAGGTCTGTTCACACTCGCCTCCAGCTCTTTCTTCCTCCTCAACACCTCCTGGTCTTGCACTTGTATCTCCTGCCTCCTCCTCCTCCTCCTCTTCCTCCTCCACCTCCACTCACCTGTACTTCTCCGCCTCCGCGGGTCTGTTCACATTCGCCTCCAGCTCTTTCTTCCTCCTCAAAACCTCCTCCTCCTCCTCCTCCACTCACCTGTACTTCTCCTCCTCCACTCACCTGTACTACTCCTCCACCTCCACTCACCTGTACTTCTCCGCCTCCGCGGGTCTGTTCACACTCGCCTCCAGCTCTTTCTTCCTCCTCAACACCTCCTGGTCCTGCACTTGTATCTCCTGCCTCCTCCTCCTCCACTCACCTATACTTCTCCTCCACCTCCACTCACCTGTACTTCTCCGCCTCCGCGGGTCTGTTCACACTCGCCTCCAGCTCTTTCTTCCTCCTCAACACCTCCTGGTCTTGCACCTGTATCTCCTGCCTCCTCCTCCTCCACTCACCTGTACTTCTCCGCCTCCGCGGGTCTGTTCACACTCGCCTCCAGCTCTTTCTTCCTCCTCAACACCTCCTCCTCCTCCTCCTCCTCCACTCACCTGTACTTCTCCTCCACCTCCTCTCACCTGTACTTCTCCTCCTCCTCCACTCACCTGTACTTCTCCGCCTCCGCGGGTCTGTTCACACTCGCCTCCAGCTCTTTCTTCCTCCTCAACACCTCCTGGTCCTGCACTTGTATCTCCTGCCTCCTCCTCCTCCACCTCCACTCACCTGTACTTCTCCGCCTCCGCGGGTCTGTTCACACTCGCCTCCAGCTCTTTCTTCCTCCTCAACACCTCCTGGTCCTGCACTTGTATCTCCTGCCTCCTCTCCACCACTCTCACCTTCATCTCCTCCTCCTTGATTCTCTGTTTAGTCTTAGCGGCCTGTAGCTCAAAAGCCAGCTCCGCCTCTGCGCGCTGAAATCAAGACGAACGGTTCGCCCAATTAAAAACATTATTTTTGACATCGTCCGTCGATGACACGTTGTTGTTGTTGAATACACCTAGTTCTCGTTCTGTCACTGAACTTAAGCAACTTTAAGCGAAGCTAAAACTTGGCTGGGTGACCAATTCAAACCGTCATGACGTTGGCTATTTCCGGCCCCACTCAGGTTGGGTGAGGTAAAGTTGAGTAACTGGTGTGTAAGTTTCCAGCGAATGGAGGGTGAAACCCCCGTCGTGAACTCGTGATAGTTATGACCATAACTGTATACTGTATACTATACTACTATACATTGTTGAAAGCGACGTTAAATCCAAATAATTATTTGTTTTTTTTTTTGTTTTTTACAAAATTAACGGGGTTTACCCATGTTTATTGTATATAATATTAAAATACAATTGTATAAAGTTGGAAAAATACATATAAAAGTATAACATAGAAATATATAAAAGTTAGATATACATGTAAAATATAAATGATGCTATTACGTATATAAATAGATAGTATTCTTAATTTACAATACCTACTCAGATATTGTTTAAGCTTAATAATTTTTGTTTTGTAGTCTCAACATTATCATAAAACAGATCTATCGAAGGATCTTTGTTACAAGCTTGATTGAAGAGTCGCACAATACGGTTGAATGGTTTAAAAAAAGCATAATTTTTGGTGCAAGATTTTTCATAGAGTAGATTCCTATTTCTTGTGTTTTTATTATTGGTTCTAAAGGATAGTTCTTCTAGAAATTCTGGTAAAATAGTTTTATTATTAAGAATTTTAGCGAGGAGTAGAATATCAATTGTGTCTCTCCTATGTTGTAAAGTAATAACATTGTTGGCTTTCATAATTTCGCTATAATTGTGATCTGTAATACTCATTGGTTTTTTCTGTTTGAACGCAAGGTTTCTAAGAAATCTATGTTGCACAGATTCGATCTTGGAGATATATTTTTCATAGTAAGGAGACCACACAGAGGAGCCGTACTCTAAGATGGGACGGACAAAAGCATAGTATAAAATGATGTATGTTTTGGGGTCTATGAATTCTCTGCTATTTCTATTAATGAAACCCAGAATTTTGTAAGCTTTTTTTGTTATATTAGAGTAATGTTCATTATAAGATAACTTATGATCGAAGATTATACCTAGATCTTTTACTTCGTAAATTCTCTCTAGAAGAATATTGTTGATGGCGTACTGGTAAATAACAGGGGATTTCTTGCGATGGAATGACAAAATTTTACATTTATTGATATTGAGCTCCATTCTGTTCATCTGACACCACTCGAACAGGGAGTCTAAGGCTCTTTGTAAAGTTATAGCATCTGACTGATCCTTTATGGTGAGTCCTGTTCGTTTGTCGTCAGCAAATAACCAGAATGTCGTTGGTAGATAAGAGTAAACGTCATTTATGTAAAGATTAAAAATAAGACCTGATAGATGGCCACCCTGTATACAGCCTGATAGCACATCAAATGGTTCGGATAGGTAAGTAGAGTAATTGTTGACCTTTTGATCTTGGTGACAGTGGCAGATATTGTTATCACTCTCTATCATTTTTAATTTTACTAGTTGAGTACGTTGAGAAAAGTAACTGTAGAAAAAAGATAGTAAAGGGTCGACAATACCATATGCGCGCAGTTTTGCGCATAATATGTTTGTGTTTATTTTGTCAAAGGCTTTAGAATAGTCTGTCATAATACAGTCAAACTGGTCCCCGCTGTCAATAATGTTACACACATGGTCAGTAAAGGATAAAAGGTTTGTGGTCGTAGATTTATTATTTACAAAGCCATGCTGTTGGGGAATTAAAAGTGTATTTAAAATAGGTTGTATCTGATTGTATATAAGTTTGTCTAATATTTTTGGAATGGTCGATATCTTACTGATGGGCCTATAATTCGACACATTAGCTTTCAAACCACTCTTAAATATAGGTGTAATATAAGAGGTTTTCCAGGCATCAGGAAAGATACCTGTTGACATAGACCAGTTGAATAGGAAACAGAGTGGAGTAACTAAGACAGATGAACAGTTCTTGATTAAAATAGGAGGGACGTTGTCAGGTCCACTGGATGAGTCTGATTTTAATGTTTTCATTATATCAACAAGTTCTTGAGGATTAAAGCAAATCCTGGACAAAGGTGATGCTAAAGTTTTTTCAAACATAAACTCAGGAGGGGCTAATTGTTCTTTAGAATATACTGATGAAAAATTTTGGGCAAAAAGATTTGTGATTTCTAGGGAATTACTTGAAGATTGTTCATTATAATTCATGACAGACGGAATGCCATTTTCTTGCTTTTTTGATTTTATAAATCTCCAAAATGTTTCAGGATTGCTTGAGAATTCTTTTTCTTTATTCCGAATGTATACTGAATAGTCGCTCTCTGATTTTATTTTACATTGAGTTCTTAAATTTTTAAATAAGTTTTGTTTCTCGGTAGACCTAGTCTTCTTGAAATTTTTATGAGCAATTTTTTTTTGTATAACCAAATTTTTAAGTTCTTTAGATGCCCAAATCGGAAATTTTAGTGTTTTAATGATTTTTTTTGGGATGAACTTTGTTATTTCTGTGTGTAAGGTCGAGTAGAAATACGAGACAGCAGAATTTAAGTTCTCACATTTCTGTAGTTCATTTATCCAATTAATTTGTAGTAATGCTTCTTTCAGTGCAATATAATTTCCTTTTTTATAACAAAAAACGGTCTCGTTACGTTTGTGGAGATCACATGTTTTATTTTTTATAGCTTTACTCTTGTTTTTTTATATTTAACTGTATTTCTAGTGGCGGGTGGTATTTATCTATGGGGATCGGAATGGGATCTGTGGAAATGAGTAGGGATATTTCATTGTTGGAAAAATTAGTGAAACACAGGTCTAGAATACCACCATGGGTATTTTTTATATTATTAATTTGAGCTAATTTATGGTAATCGGTGAGAACGGATATAAGAAGTTCAGAGTGGGGAGTGTGGTTGCCAATAGGGGTCAACACTCCAGAGCTTTTTGAAGGTTCCCATGAAATATTTGGTAAGTTAAAATCACCAAGTAGTACTATTTTGGTGTTTTTATATTTCATTTGTATTTCCTCAAATGATTCTAATAGATCGTTAACATTGGGTACAGATGGTCTTGGCAGATATGCACAACCAATTATAAATTTAGTTGATTTGATAAACTAAATTATATAAAAGGATAAATTATATAAAAGGTTTCAGATTGCAAATTTCCAGCACTCTGCGATTGTGCACGCTGCGGGAGTGCACTTGTCCAGGTCATGAGGTGTGCAGGTAACACCAACGTTTTGGCATATAAGAAGGTGAGCTTCATCTTGCACTTCCCCACAGTCACACCTTTCATCCGTAGTAAATCCCCATTTCCGTGTGGCTCTCGGCTAAGAATAAGACCACGGGTTGCTCCCCCTGTCGTAAAAGGCGACTAACAGGAACATCTCTCAGAAGCTGTTGAAAAGCTTCATAAAAGAGATTTATAAAACTCTCAGGAGCTGCTGGAAGGCGGTTCGAATGGCTGCTCAAAGCCATAGAGCCACTTTCCAGTAAAAAGCACCAAAAAGAAGCCTCGTTCAGAAGAAACCACTTTAGAGCATCAGGGTGAGAAGCTAATGGAGCAGAAGAGGCAGAAGATGCCAACAACCTCAACTATATTCTCTTGTAGAGATAGTTCAGAGGTGGCATTCGAAACCTCAACTACTTCTCAAAGCTTTATAAACGCCCTGAAGTCTTTAAAAGTGGGAGTAATTCTGAAGACATTCCCAAATGAGTCCCGGCCACAGGCAGGCGAAAATGTTCCTAACTTATTCGCCCAAAAGAGCAACAAAAAAAATGCTCTGTCTGAGCAAAGAGGAATCCTTACTGGCTTTTCAACAGGCCACTGTAGCCTCAAACACCGTCTAAACAAATGGACACTGCTCAAGACAAAAAATGCAGTCTCTCAGAAGCTGCTGAAAAGCTTCAAAATAAAGAGAACTTTTTAAAACTCTCAGGAGCTGCTGGAAGGAGGTTCGAATGGCTGCTCAAAGCCGTAGAGCCACTTTCCAGTAAAAAGCACCAAAAAGAAGCCTCGTTCAGAAGAAACCACTTCAGAGCATCAGGGTGAGAAGCTAATGGAGCAGAAGAGGCAGAAGATGCCAACAACCTCAACTATACTCTCTTGTAGAGATAGTTCAGAGGTGGCATTCGAAACCCCAACTGCTTCTCAAAGCTTTATAAACGCCCTGAAGTCTTTGAAAGTGGGAGTAATTCTGAAGAAGTTCCCAAATGAGTCCCGGCCACAGGCAGGCGAAAATGTTCCTAACTTATTCGCCCAAAAGAGCAAATGAAATGCTCTGTCTGAGCAAAGAGGAATCCTTACTGGCTTTTAACAGGCCACTGTAGCCTCAACTACCGTCTGAACAAATGGACATTGCTCAAGACCTAAAATGCAGTCTCTGTAAAGAGGCCCCAGAGACAGCAAAACACATTCTCTGTGAATGTGGAGCAGCCTCACACGCTCGACTGAAACACTTCTCAAGGCTGAGTCTAACACCTAAAGAAGTTACCGAAATCAGTCCTAAAAGAATCTTAAGCTACATTAATAGCTTTGATCCCTTTTAGAGTTACAGGGGCATGTCACAAAAGATCTATTTAAGGTCGCAGTGACAAAGAACTTTCGTAGCCGATAGCCCTACTTATACCAATACCAATACCAAATCCCCATTTTGTTAAGGTTTTCTTGCATCGGGACACTCCTACCCTCAGTCTATTCAAAGATCTCCTTGTGGCGTAAGGTAAGTGAAATCCTGGTGATATTTAATGTATAAATTATATAAAAAACCTGCACTCATACCTTGCACTCCACCTCAGCATCATAGGTTGCCTTCTTGATTTCAAAATCCCTCTGAGCCTTGGCTATCTCCGTGTCATTGACGAATCTGGCGGCCATCTTTTCCTCCTCTGCCAGGGCCTCCTTGATCCTGGCATCTTTCCGAGCTTCGGCCTCGCCTATGCGGGCGTCTCTCTTGACTTCGGCCGTCCGCGCCAGACCTAGGCACTTTAGGTAGCCCTGAAAATGGTACAAATTTAAATATTGTTAATGTAAAATTTGGGGCGAACTGAATAGCTCTGGAAGTGATAAAATACTTGCTTGTAAAAAGTCATAATTCTACGGTTCGTGTGTAATTTTAGGGAAAAATTACTAAACACCCCTATACAGGGTGTCCCACCAAACTTGGACACCTCAAATTACTCGGCCCCTGAAAGAGTTTTTGAAAAATAAAAAAATCTAGGGTACATGTGCTAATTATGCGGTTTCAGTTATGAAATTTTTTTTATACAGGGTGGTTCAAAAGTCAGAAATTGAGGTATCAACTTTCGATTTTTAAATGGATCAACCTGAATTTTATTTGATAATTTTACTTCTAAATGATTCTTGAGTACTTTTTTAAACAAAAATATTACATACAGGGTGGTTTTTTTCGACCAATTTTTTTTCTAAATCTTGAATAACTCAAGTTCGGTTAATTTTTTCGATAACAAGAAGAGAATGTGTTTGTGTAATGAGTACACGCACTTTCAATTGGCATCAAATTTTTTTATACAGGGTGGTTCACAAGTGAAATAATGACTTGATTTTTTTTAAAACCGAGTTTTTTTAATTTTTTATTTAGGATTAATAATTTTCGTCTAATTTTACACATTTTTCGTTAGTCATATCGAAAAACAAAACTAAAGTGTTGTACAGGGTGAGACATAATATTTTTGTAACACACTGTATATGGGCAGTCAAAGAGACGCAAAATTAAATATAAAGACTAAATATGCAAGAAAAACTTTAATTTTTAATTAAACTAAAAAGTTATGGTGTTTTAACTAATATTGTCGCATGGACCACCCTGTAGATATTTTCTTAAACCATCATATGGGTAGTCGAAACTGTCTAAAATTCAACGAGGAGTCCAAATCTGAAAGAAAAAAATGAATTCAAAAAGCCATTTTCAATTTTGTGTCTACACCTACCTACTGTTTATTTCTAGTTTTAAAATCATTCAGTGTGTAGACCAAATTGAAAATGGTCTACACACTCGAGTACCCACATGATAGTTTAAGAGAATATCTACAGGGTGGTCCATGCGACAATATTAGTTAAAACACCATAACTTTTTAATTTCATTAAAAATCGAAGTTTTTCTTGCACATTTAGTTTTTATATTTAATTTTACGTCTCTTTGACTGCCCATATACAGGGTGTCACAAAAGAATTATGTCTCACCCAGTACAACAATTTAGTTTTGTTTTTCGATATGACTAACGAAAAATGTGTAAAATTAGACGAAAATTATTAATCCTAAATAAAAAATTAAAAAAACTCGGTTTTAAAAAAAATCAAGTCATTATTTCACTTGTGAACCACCCTGTATAAAAAAATTTGATGCCAATTGAAAGTGCGTGTACTCATTACACAAACACATTCTCTTCTTGTTATCGAAAAAATTAACCGAACTTGAGTTATTCAAGATTTAGAAAAAAAATTGGTCGAAAAAAACCACCCTGTATGTAATATTTTTGTTTAAAAAAGTACTCAAGAATCATTTAGAAGTAAAATTATCAAATAAAATTCAGGTTGATCCATTTAAAAATCGAAAGTTGATACCTCAATTTCTGACTTTTGAACCACCCTGTATAAAAAAAATTTCATAACTGAAACCGCATAATTAGCACATGTACCCTAGATTTTTTTATTTTTCAAAAACTCTTTCAGGGGCCGAGTAATTTGAGGTGTCCAAGTTTGGTTGGACACCCTGTATATTCATATTTACTCATTTGAAACAATTTGCGAAGTACAACTTAAGTTTGACTTGAAAATTATAGGCGTGTGATAAATTGAACCTTTTTTTTAATTTAAAAAAGGTAGTTGTGCCCCGGAACCGCTTTCGCATTACTTCAGGGCACTTTACCTTTACATCCATGCTATTCTGGAAACGGAAAAATTCGGTCAGAATTTTCCGCTCCGGCCGGGATTCGAACCCGCAACATCCGGGTCAGCAACCAATGCTCTTAACCACTGATTTGAACTTAGCTGATTCAAACTTCTGTGGTGACCATGTTGACTAGATTCCTAGGATCTAGCACTTACCTCATCGTCCCGAATATCTTTCATCGTATAGGAGACTACTGTGATGCCCATGTTGACTAGATCCGAGGAAGCTATCTGGAAGACTTCCTTGCTGAACTTCTGGCGGTCCTTGTAAATCTCCTGAAAACAAAAAAACAGAATTATAATAATAATATAATAATGGTTTTTCTTTGTGTTATTATCTCACAATTTTAGTGGGTAGCGCAGAATCATAGGACTTTACCACTTTAATTTACAATATCTTGTATTATTTTTTTGCCTAAGATTCTGCCACTGGTCGCTGCTTCACATTAAAGCAGCTACTCCTTTTTCCTCACGAGGTATGAGTGGACCCCGAACATCCAAGTACAGAGCAGAAAAAATCCTCCCCCGCTGGGAATCGAACCCAGGTCACCATGTGTGCAATGCCTAGCGCGCTAACTCGCTCTGCCACAGTGACTACTGTAATAGTATATAATGCTTATTATGTCAAAAGCAGACATACTATTATGGGGTAAAAATCCCAAATGGGAGGATACCTTGTCATGTCCCGGCTGGGTTTCGAACCCATTACTGCTGGAGTAATGGGACTCAATAGTCCTAATCGGGCTTTATAAATAAGGCGATATTATTATTATTACTATTATTAATTAATTTTAATGTCTCACCTCGACAGTCATACTGCCCATGATGGCTCGCTGGTGTCCCTCCAGGGTGATCAGGGCAATCTTCTGGATCTCATCCTCCGACTTGCCTAGGAACTGTTCACACGCCGTCATCAGCATCTCCTCGCTCTGAGCTTGGATCTTCACCTGAGGAGAGGGGAAGGGAGAGAAAGGGATTTTAGAACGGTTTGAGTTTACAAAAAGTTATAGTATTAGAAACAATCTCTAGAGGAATTTGATCTTCACCTGAGGAGAGGAGAGAAAGGGATTTTAGAACGGTTTGGGTTTACAAAAAGTTATATTAGAAGTAATCTTTATAGGTATTTGATTTCACCTGAGGGGAGGGGAAGGGAGAGAAAGAGATTTTAGAATGGTTTGAGTTTACAAAAAGTTATATTAGAAGTAATGGGGTGGTATGCAGAGTCCTCACTGTAGGGATGCCTGGGTCATGTGTCCCTTCAGCTGATTTTGTTATGCAGAGACGTTTGTTTGAAGCGCCTGTGCACAATTGCACATGCGCATTCAGATGTCTCTTATGACAATAATTGTCAAGGTCAAAGATTTCCCTATAGCAAGCTCTGGACCACCCTAGAGTGAACCCTATAGGGATAAAAAAAACGTCTCTGCATACTAGCCTAACACATGCATTACATGTGACCATTCTGAAAAAGGTCATGTGAAATTTGATAGCCACTTACTTGAGCAACTCCCGTTACAGAAATGGGCACTCCCTGACTGGTGTAGACATTCTGGCTCTCCACCTGTAGAGTCATTGTGTTGAGGGAGATTCTGGAAACATAGTATTACTGGAATTAGAAGCCACCGTGGCGGAGTGAGTTAGCGCGCTAGGCATTGCACGCATGGTGACCTGGGGTTCGATCCCCAGCGGGGCAGGAATTTTTCTGCTCTGTACTGGGATGTTCGGGGTCCACTCATACCTCGTGAGGAAAAATGAGTGTAGTTACTTATATGAGTAACGACCACTCGCGGCATTACCCGAGTAAAAAGAAATTAAGGTAATAAAATAATTCGAAAAGTAAAGGAGACTCTTAGTAATGCTGCGCTACCCACAAAAATTGTGAAGAGGCCTTGTGCTTCACCACAGATAAAACCATACATACATAGTATTACTGGAATTAGAATATTATGTGTCTCAAATTACCTGGTTACAATCTTTTCTCGAGAACCATTATTTGAGTAAAAGTTTGAAAGAATCTGGAAACAAAAAATGCATTCCAAACACGGCCCCGATACCGATCTTATAAGGAAAATTATTTAGACTGGCTATCACAGGACTTCAGAGGGTAGATATCGGAACATTTTACTTCCGAGAAATGAATGGGTGAGTAGAAGAACCAGGAATGTCAAAAATCGACTTTTCAGGAAAGCAAAAATAAGATTTGTGTTATTTTTGCTTTCCTGATGCTAATGAGTATAATAAAAATTAAATTTTACATTCCTTGTTATTCGACAAGATTCTCACAACTAGGTACTAATACCGCTAGCAAAAGTGGTCAGTGATTTTGTTACGTTCCTTGTTTTACATCAGATTTTTTTCCCGCTTCCCCCACTTTAAAATCGAAAAAAAATATACTTTTAAGGGGTATTTCTTCTTCATATTCACAGAGATGATAGAAAATAGTACATTTCTTCTTACTCTACGAAGAAAAAAACACTGCCAATTATGGACATGAAACTTCCTCGTGATTGCTTCACATTGTAAACACGTGCCAATTTTGAGATTTTATAGAAAATTACTTGTATCTCCAAAACGGCTCAACCGATTTTCTTCAAATTTGTTTTATATGGTAGAATATTGTTTTTTCTACATTCTAGATTCCACAAAAAATTCTGTATCGGCAAGTCGTGGTCCTTATTTTTTTACTTTTTTGTCCAAAATTTCGGATTTTCTTAAATATCAGAGTCAAATTATAATTAATTTAAAAATAAATATAAATAACCTATGTAAAGCAATAATATGCATATTCTTACAAAATTTCATCGAAATCGGATGTACCGTTCACGAGATATAAGCGTTTAAGTAAAAAGTTAGTGGTCAGGCGCATGGTCTCTTTCACCCAGAACCGCTGGTATGAATTCGATGAATTTAAAATGGGACCATCTACAGAATGTCTCCTAGATGTGTGCAAAATTTCATCAAAATCGGTCAAGTAGTTTCCGAGATTTGCGCGTTATAAGGAATCGTTTTAACAGACCGACGGATCGACAGACCGACAGACCGACAGACGGACACAAAACCAAATTTACTCAGTAGGTTATGAAACGTCCAGAAATATGAAAAAAATTGAAATCGGAGCAAAAAAATATTTTTTTTTACAAAAAACGAACACAATACTTCCGATTTCTAATATTAGAAATTTCTCGGAAGTAAAACAAATCGATTTTTGACATTCCTGGTTCTTCTACTCACCCATTCAAATATCTAATATTACAAATCGGAAGTAATGTGTTCGTTTTTGTAAAAAAAATATTTTTTCTGCTCCGATTTTTTTCGTTGTTTAATAAATTGACCTAAAATGACTGTACTAAATTTCGAATGTCATGAAGCTTTTGAACCATAAATAAATCTCTTTACCTTTGCACACATTGGATTGAGGGCCAGACAAAGGCTCTTCCTCCTGGAACCAGCAGAGGTTTCGTGTGACAGCATCCTGCAACAAGGAAGAGTCATACATATTTTGGAAAGCTTTATAATTTTGTAACTGGGGTTATTCAAACCATTCAATAGCTAGGTCATCTCGAGACGGGTTGTTACCCTGCATTCGCAATAGGAAACTCACAAACCTGCTACCCACATTAACCTTGACCAGCCTGGGTTGGGCCGGAATCATGAAGTAAGAAATCTTTGCTTCTCCTTAACTTGAACGATCTTCCGAAAATTAGCAGGCGCGGCCGATGGGAAAATGTTTTGTGGTTGCTGCCACATAAACCGGAATAAAATGGGATTTATAGAGTTCTCTTTTAGTACCTACCTAACAAGTTTTAGTTTATTTACCATGTCAATCATTATAATTATAAATTAATAATTCTAGAAATGTGCATTGATTTTCATTGTGTACGAGCTATAACTTGAGAAAATCCTCTCTTTTTCTTTTTCATCTAGGGGTGCTGCAGTTCCGCAGCTCCTTAGCACCGGCCGCGTCAGTTCATTAGAACTTGATATCTCCTATATACAATATACATACTCCAAAACAACAAGACAGTAGGTACCTACATATCCTTAGAAATTATTCAATTCAGTAATATCCTCGTCAATCTGCGCATTCGCTTTACGTTCCGTGTAGATCAGGTTGTTTTTTATTGCCAAGGAAAGTGAAAAAAAACACATAAAATGAAACCCATAAAGCACGCATTAAAATAAAAGTGAAACACTCACTGAGAGAGGAAAGTGGTGGAGAATGCCTAAGGCATTAACTTCGCCCCGGATTACAAAACAATTGTCAACAAAGAGAATACAAAACTTTCCATATTATAGGATAAGGAAAGTAATAATAATGTTCTATATTTTTTTGTACATGTTCTTAGGTTTTTTGAAAATTATTGTTATAAGTTTATTGATTGTTGCGTATAAAAAATAAAGTGTAAATAGGTATATAGGAAATTTCATGTGAGAAATTGGAGACGAAGTACCGAGTCATTGCTTTGGGTGGTTATGACATGATTACTGAAATCCTAAATATGTATAGGAGTATGTATACGATCAATTGTACAATACAATGTACAATTTTGTACATACTTATTACTTACATAGGTAATTCAATCTTTAAGGTAGGTACCTGGTACAGGTAGTATTTTCTCTTAATCCAATTATTAGTACCTACTGTAGTACTTAGTCTGGTAATCGAGGTAGCGTAGGGATCCGTTGGTTCGAATCCCACCCAGAGCATGAATTTTTCCTCATTACTTTTAGTTTGTGACAACATAATAATAAGACTCTGAGGGTTAGGTGGTAGAAAATGCTTTGAGCATTAACCTCGCCTGGTGATTACCTTCTACTAGAGAGTGTTATTATTATTATAATAATATTATCGTCCAATTAGTATCAGTTAAATTAAAATCGTATTTTTAAATACATTTTTATAATAAATCTAGCCGTTTGCTCGTACTATACAACGGATCTAAAATGATCTAAGGCATGGCCGTAATACCTGCCACAACCAAGAGCTCCTTCATACTCCAGTCCAGGTATCCCCGTTCTCTGTTTTTTTTCCCCTGTTTCCCCATTAGTGTGATCTTTTTTTTTCATGTCTCCCCATTAGTGTTATCATGCGTATGACAAGTGACACAATAGCTGCTGCATAAAATATTAATAATCTCCGTGATGCGTAGAGGTGGGGGTATCGTGTACCTTGTCAAGTTGAGCCCTCTCTCAACCCTCTCTGATGCAAGGTAAGTATAAGTACTTCATTAGAGGAGAGCTTTCAAAGGGGGGGGGGGGGGGTTGAGACAATGGAGGTTTTTGTGATGCATGGGGGGGGGGTGGGGGGGGGGGTTGATACAATGGAGGCTTTTGTGATGCATGGGGGGTGAATCGGCAGCATGGAAATCAGATCGACTCAGGTTGAATTTTCTTATCGTTGAATGTTGAAACGATGTCCCTACTGCACGCAAATCTTGATAAATCAGCTGATGGTCCCAACTGGACGGAAATCTTGATAAATCGGGTTTCCTCTATGTTATATGATCTGAGTGTAAAAAACCCATTTTTGTCACTATCAAGCTCGCCGGTAGGCGAGCGCTCGTCAAGCAGCGCCAGCCTACCGGCCTATATTAACACGAAACAGAGTTTATATGTATTTTGTTTTATTGTTTTCGCACACTTCCCGCAAACTTTTATCAATTTTTATTTCAAATTCGTAATGAGACGCGAAAATAGATTGTGTTTCACGAAAGCGCGAGGTTCCTATTCCTACTTACAGTTAAAGTCGTTTTCTAGCCACGCCGAAAATCTTGAATTTCATGAAATTTTTCATACGGGTTTTTTTTTTTTTTTTTTCAGACCAATTTTCTGTCAAGGGTACAGCAACGTGTGCTTATCGTGGAAAGACGTGAGCTACGTTTTTGAATAGAGAATTTTCATCTCTGCATACCTTTTATAGTTTCAAGTATTTATTTTTTATAGGATAAGAGATATAGCCTTCTAAAATAAAACCGGAAAGTTGCACAGAGCCGCCCCTGGTTATCTTGGAGCTGCGATTGTGGTATTTTTCGAAAGGTCTTACCATAGGAAAAAATATAAAAATATAATTAAAGTATTACAATGGACCAAACTTGAGTTATAGCCTTTGAAAGGAATACTTATTATGGAGCCCAGAGCCGTCTATTGTTATCCTAGAGATGTATTTCTGGTGTTTTTAGAAAGGTCTAGTCAAAGGGAATGAGATCACTTAATTTCAGATGGTTGAAACAAGTAGAAAAGTATTTAAAGTCCTCTAAAGGAATATCTATAATGAACCCTGGAGCCACGCCTAGTTATCCCACGTGCAAGACTGAAGGTTCTTTCTAAAGGTCTAATTACGGAAAATTATAATATGATGTAAATAAAATTTCAGAAAAATCAACGACAGTGTGAGACACAAAAAGAAAAAACTGAATTAAGATTAATGAGAGTAACAAAAAAATCTTCGCCGCACATAGAACTTAAAATATGGGTGGGACCCTATCGTCTTTGCTTCATCCAAGCTGCCAACAGACCGCTTTGTTAGAGTGGGAATAATAACGTTTTATAAATTCATTAAAAGGTTTCTACATCAAGAGGTAAACTAGATCTATATTATTATTATGAGCAGTGTATAAAATATTGGCCAGTAAGAAGCAAAAATATTGATTTGCAGATCAAATGATAAATATAATAAAATATTATGTATTGAGCAGTCTCTGTGGTGGTCGTCGACTGGTGTAGGTAAATTACAAAGTTTGCAAGGTGACCTGGGTTCGAATCCTGGCTAGGTAGATTTTTTTTTACTCTGTACTTTGGATGTCCGTTATTCTCGTGAGAAAAAAAAACAGTAGTTGCTAGTTTGAGTCAACCTCCTATGACCGTTTAATTTCGAACGAAGTGAGTATGGTTTAACTCGATCAACATTTATTTGTCACAATCTAATTATCCATCTACCTATAATAAATGTCAAAGTCACTCACTGACCACTGACTGATCATCGCTCTACAGCCCAAACCGTAAGTCCTAGGAAGCTGAAATTTGGTAGGTAGCTTTGTCTTATAGTCTAGATGTGCAATAAGACGGGATTTTTCGAAATTCCCACTACAACACCTGCCATTGGCGAAAAAGGATTTTTTGCTTTCACGGCCATGCCTCGGCCCGCAAAGCGGGCGACAGCCTGCTTGTCTACCTATATATGAAACGTGATATAAGTTGCATTTTTGTCCGATCGTGCTGAAATTTTAAGGGTATATTCCATGGATATATGCTTGCCTATTAATTCATAATTATTAAATGTATATCTAGTACAATTTCTCACTTCTTCTGTTTATATCTACCGATTATGCTGAAATGACACCATGTTTAGCAACTCGAAGTTAGGCAAATATATGGGTCAACATTTCTGAACACATAATAATACTCGGCATTTTCATTTGTCTCTTTATTTTACCAAGATCGAATTGGTCATGTACGTAGGTACATAATATAATTAAAATTGTATTGTAAACAAAACCACGAAACAGAATTGTCCGTTTTTTAACGAGTTCATTACTAATTTTTCAATACAAGGTTAAAACACTAGTTGATTATTAATGAATTATTGTTAATGGATTTTAAGATTAAATAGGCATGTTTTTTTCTTCATTATTATAAACTGGTGTAAGTCCCACAAAAGAAGCACCATTTATCACACCAACCTCATTTTAAAACGATTGTGACCAGTTGATTGTATTTTGGTTTTAACGTCCTGATTTGAACTAGTCGGGGGAGGGTTTTACCCTCCATTCGCTGGGAATCGTTCCAGCTACCCACATTTACCTCACCCAGCCTGGAGGGCTGTGATTCGAGACTCACGTGTTTAGAGGGGAAAAAATATATTAGAAAAGTCTGCAACAACCGGAAATGGAACTCGAAATGTCTGGTCTACGGGCAGTAGTTACAACCATTACGCCACGGAGGCTGGCCACTGACAGTCTAAATAAAGCATTTATTTGGATCAATACTTTTGTATTTTGAATCGTAAATTACGTAGATCTCATTCAAAATTTACAAATAACTACCTACAAATACAGGGCATCCATAAAGTCTCGCCCAAGCCTGGGTTTCTCGAAAACGACTCAAAATATCAAAAAACGCTAAAACCCGTATATCTACACAGCCCCAGTCAGGCTGGAAATGGACCAACTTCAAAATCTTAAATAAAATGGTGTGTCTTGTGGAATATTGTCTAAAGGTGTCATTGAGAGAATTTCATTACAACAAATTTCAGTGAGCTACGACTTGCCATTCTTGAGATACAGGGTCGGACGTCCTGCGTATCCATATATTTTGACGTATAACTTGTTAACCGTAAATTATAGAAAAATGAAATTTGTCGATAAGAACTCCTTATGGCAAGACCTGTCGAACAATTTATAACTCGACATACACTCTTGATATTAATTTCTGGTCGGTTTCGTCAGGCAGCCGGACGAACAAAAAAATTTTTTTATCGAAAACACAAATTAAGTTTTAACTTGTTCGAAAGGTTTTACCACAAGGAGTTATTATCAACAGACTTCATTTTTCTGGATTTTATGGTTAACGAGTTATACGTCAAAATATATGGATATTAGGCAGGACGTCCGACCCTGTATCTCAAGAACGGCACTAGTTCAATATAAATTACCCAACATTTTATATGATAGTCTTATAATATTACTGCGTATCACAAAAACCTTAAAATAAAAGTCTTCTTTCTTTTATCTGTTGATTACTTTCTATTTCATCTATCAGAGGATTTCATCTAAATCAAAAAGTAGTGATATCCCCCAAAAAACACTACGTGTAAAAAAAGTCGTCAAGTGTTGGAATGATTAAAAAGAACTGATATCAAAAACGTCAATTTTCTATGTGTTGAAGAAATTATTTTTCACGTAATAAGTCTCTTGATAATTCAACCAAAATAATAGCCTCACAACAACAATACACCTTTGAGCAAACTTCGATTTGGTAATTTGAGAATTTAACCAAAAAATAGCCACACAACAAAACAATGCTCTTGTAAGAACAATGGTTCTGTAATTATGCAACATTGTTCTTACAAGAGCATTGTTTTGTTGCGTAGCTATTTTTTGGTTAAATTCTCAAATTACCAAATTGAAGTTTGCTCAAAGGTGTATTGTTGTTGTGAGGCTATTATTTTGGTTGAATTATCAAGAGACTTATTACGTGAAAAATAATTTCTTCAACACATAGAAAATTGACGTTTTTGATATCAGTTCTTTTTAATCATTCCAACACTTGACGACTTTTTTTACACGTAGTGTTTTTTGGGGGATTACATATATGTAAACACAGACCGACACGAGGACCTATGGCTGAAACTTTGGATTTAGGCTCTGGGGACCCTAAAACGTGTTTTGGCACTGAAAACTCTCCTTTTTAGGATAAGGAAAGTAAAAACAAAGATTTATTGATTTATCTGTCGCTTTTTAGTAGCTCATTGGTCAAGTGGTCGGTCGGTAACCCAGAGGTCAACCTTTATAAACAAGGCGATATTACATATTATTATCATCTTAGAAGCCAAATAAAAATGGCTTAGGATGGGTCCTCTGTATACAAAAAAAAAATATAAAAAAATAAAACAAATGATTTATTTATTATTATTGTTGTTATTAATGGAAAAGAGGGTGGTTGCATGTGAAAGTTTTTGAAACTGTATGCGTCATTGGGGATGTTATTTAACTAATTTGAGACAAGATATCTTAACCTTGTTTCATGTTGATCTAAAAAGATCAAAACTGTTGATGAAATGGACCGACTCCTTATCATACCAAGTATTTAACATACCTATGCTTTCCTACCGACCTACTTTTGTTGTTGTTGTAGACAGCTTGGCTACTGCTGGGGGAAGAATGGTCTCCAGTCAAACTCAAAAGAAAAGTTGGCTCGTCTTGAACCACATATTTCCATGTGTGATCAACCATCATGAGAACTTGGGCTGTTTCTTTGTAAGGCCATAAACCTACGTTGAAGGCAGCGGACTGGAAGTCGGTGGTTCGAATCCCATGTAAGGCGAAATTTGTAAGACGGATCAGGGTGTCTACTAAATGGTCAAAGTAAAATTCCCTGACTTTTCCAGGTTTTCCAGACCATTTTTAAAGTTTCTCCAGTCTACTTTTTTAAGGAGATATTATATGTATATTATATGACGTCAATCTGCCTTCTATTTTTTTTTTTTTTTTTTTTGCAAGCCCACCGCCACGCCACCCAACCAAACATTTTTTCTAAATCAATTAAATGAGTTTTCTGGTACGTTCTACGATATCAACATTTAGTACCTACTGGGGAAGAGACATCAGCAGGATATCGAATAGGTGGATATTATGTACAAATTGCTTACTCATGTACTATTTGATTATTAGTACACAATAGGTAATACATATTAAAATAATAGTAAATATGCAAATTAGACAAGTCATATTTTTAGAAAACGTGTTTAGCTCCTTGCTTTTAGAAAACATGTTTACCTCCTTGCTTTTTTTTTCAAATAAAAAATCTAGTGTGATCACCACAAGACTTTTCTTACCTTATTGCTAAGAAATCACCAATTCTTTTCTCGTAAATTTGATAAAAGTTCGCTAACGGTAGCTCCTACCAAGAATGTGTTAGGAATGATAAAAAAGAAATACACAAATTATATTTTTATATTTTTTAAAATTTCGCCGAATACAATACTTTCCTGATTATAGGATAAGGAAAGTTAAAACTAAATGTAATAAATCAACACACAAATAGGAACCCTAAAGAAAATTGAAGAACTTTCAGGGAAAACCCTGAAAAAAAAACCTGCTAAAACTTTGTTAATCTTATCAAAAAGTGGTTAAGAGTGTTTTGTGTTTCTTACCAAAGAAGTATTATCACAATGCCTGGATTACAGTGGCGCCGCAGGCGATTTTTTTTTTTTTTATCATTTTCATGACAAAATTGGATCTTGAAAAAAAAATTCCCTGACTTTTGGTGTTTTTCCCAAAATTCCCTGACTTATGGTGTTTTTTCACAAAATTCCCTGACTTTTCCCTGACTTTTTTGGTCTCGAAAAATTCCCTGACAATTCCAGGTTTTCCAGGATTTCCCTGACCAGTAGACACCCTGCGGATAGGAGTGGTTTTTTTGTAATAATAATAATTCTTTATTGACAAGAATGCCAGCCTCCGTGGCGTAACGGTTGTGACTACTGCCCGTAGTCCAAAGATCCTGAGTTCGATTCCCGGTTGGAGTAGACTTTTCGCACAGAAAATTCTGTCAGGACGTTAAAAAAAAACCAAATAGAGTCAATGGACATTGAAAGGAGCCTAGAAATTGTATCTAGGCGTCCATATAATCCTCTCACCACCGTGATTTAAGTATCAATACCTACCTCGCGGACACGGAATTATTATTATCGACAAGAATAATATTGACAAAGGGCGTGATTATTGCTTGAGGCAATCTCTGCCATGTTTTAAGGTATGTAGGTAAATTTGGACAACGTATTATATGTATCAGGTTTGTGATTCAGGAATCAGGGCAGCTTTTAGAGATGAAACTAATAAAAAGAATATCATTAAGGAATTCAAAGCCTAATACCCAAGTTCTTGATAGTTTTTTTTTAAAAGTATATAGTTGTAGTTGTATTTATTTTAAAGTAAAATGTTACAACGAGGTTGGCAATATTGTTATTATTTTACGGCAACAACGTTTAAATTAATTTATTAAAAGGCGCCTTATAGTTGTTACCTACATCAGTTATTTCCCAAATTAATTACAATAAGAGCTCAAATAGCCATGCTATCTATACACCTGTCGTTCTATTCAAATTTACAAATTTGTATTGTTTGTGTCGTTTGTATTGTTCAAATTTGTATTGTTTGTGGTTTAAGCTCGCAACAACACATAACTTTTTACCGATCGATCGATCAGTCAACCGACTCGTAACCTGGAAGTCTGTGGTTCAAGTCCCAAGTAAGGCGAGTTTGAGTAATGCTAATATCACCACTGTGATTATTTGATTAACTTATTCTAACTAGTGGTTCTATGAACTGTAAACCTCACACAGATTCTATTATCGAATTTAAAAATGTCATATCAAGCATGAGGACATCGAGACTTTTCATTCAATACCCCACTCGATGCGTTTCAATTAAAACATGTCAACCGGCCCTTTTTTTGGCCCTTTTTCGATTTTTACCACAGTGCGGCCCCCTTAGCTTTCACGATCACCAAATTACATCAACTTACCCGACACCACGAGAGCTTCGTTAGGGCCGCAAGTCACGAATCCCCACGTCATTTCTCCACTGTCAACTCACACAACTGCACTCAAAACTTCGGAAGTGCCCTCACTTCTTCCATCATCTTTCAAAATATCTTTCACAAATTCTTGATTTAAAACATTTAATCAAAGATTTTAAACTGTAATTTTTACTTAAAAAGTTTCGAAATTGCTAATGGAATTCGTATATCTAGGTATTGCTAGTAGTATGTATTTTTACTTTACATATCCTATAGAAAGGAAGGTAATGGAATCACGCGAAAAAAAATTAATCTATATTCTTTTTAATGATCGACTTTCAAATTTAATTATCTTGTTTCTTTTCAAAACCACAACAATCGTTCGCCGGTATACGCGTCGCAGATGCATCCCATCTCTGAGCTACGTCACTTCTCAAGCTGGAAAACGCACCCTCGGATCCTACTTCCGCTTTTCGAAAGCGTCTTCTCCTTTTCACCCCCCCTCTCTCACTCTCACTCTCACACACTCTCTCTCCCTCCCCTCCTGTAAAACTCACCCCTTCTCTCACCGACAGCAACCCCTGAACCCCCTGCTATTCTCATACACGCTTCTATGTTGGACAATACACTCCATGAGATTTTTGCTGTCTCTCTCTCTCTCCCCTCCTTCAGTTTAATCTCACTTCCCCTCTCTTCATTATCTTTCCCCTCTAACCCCACCCCTCTATTTACTTCAGTCTTCCCCTTTCTCGGTTCACTAAAGCTAGTAATCAATTTATTGCTCTCATGTAGGGTCTAAAAGTTGCGGAAAAATCCCACCAGAATGCGATGAAACTGGTGTGGAGAATATAAATTTTCCGAACATCTCTTTTGCAATTTTCGTATGTTTACGCGGTTGGAGGGAAATTTGAAACCTGTCCAATCAACCCTTTGCCCATAGTTACTCGTCTTAGGGCTAAATTAAAAAAAAAAAAAAAAAAAAAACAGGATTAAGATAAGCCAGACCTTCCTCAAGTCCAAGTTTCAACCAATCACAGCACAATGTAGCCCGACTTGAGGGACAGTCTGGCTTATCTTAACTATAATCTTTATAATTCGGCGTTTTCGCCGTTATCTCTTCCTAAATCTACAGCCTTTTGTAAATTTGTACCTATACGAATATAGGTACGTGCATGGTACGTCCTAAATGCGGTAGTCAAGTGGTTAACGCGCTAGTCTGGTAATCCAGGTAGTACATATAAGGATTTGTTGGTTTGAATCCCACCCAGTGCATGAATTTCTCATTAATTTGAGTTTGTGACCACATAATAATAAGATTCTGATGGTTAGGTATTAGCAAATGCTTTGAGCAATAACCTCGCCTGGTGGTTACCTTCCTCTGAAGAGTGTTATTATTATCTATTATTATGTTAGGAGAGTAATTTCCATATAAAATTTTATGCGTCGTAAAAGAAATTGGTTTAATGTTCAAACACAAATTTTTCTCTTCATTTTTTTTTTTTAATATATATTTACCTAATCGATGTACATCTGTACTGGATGTACAATAAATTATTGTACATCTATAGATATACCTAATTAACTTTACAATTGTATCTATAGGTACAATTGTATCTATAGGTACCTAATTAACTTATATTAATCACAAAGCTCTGGAAGTATATAATTTACGAGCTGTAATTGAAAATTATTCTAGGGTTGCGGGTGAATAATTAATCGACAGTGTTATTCTTTCCTTTTTATTAATTTTTGATATCAACTAGCAGTGTTCTCGCACTTCGTCCAGAAGCTAGGTTCGGAAATTGTGATTGCCTCTTGTCTTTAATCTTGATACATCGTGACGCTGGCTTTTCCCGGCCCACTCAGCTGGGTGAGGTCAATGTGAGTAGCAGGTTTGTGAGTTTCCTGCGAATGGAGGTAAAACCCCCGTCGTGATATGACCATGGCAGTTGAAAGCGACGTTAAACCCACTTCAAAAAATCTTGATACAAAAATATTTTAATTAGATGATTAATTTATAATTCTGTCTGAAACCTTTTATGACTCTAAATATACAGAACTGGTGCAAGTAATGTATTTGATTCATCAATGTCTTGATGAAAATTTATTACAAAATATAAAAAAAATGTTTAAAACAAAATTATAGAACCAGAAATGTGAAAAGTGGTAGGTCAAATTTTCGACGAATACAATAGGATAAGGAAAGTAAAAAAAAAACATTTTTTTTTCTTCATATTTTGTAATAGATATTCATCAAGAGCATTGATAAATTCAAATACATTACTTGCAACATGTTGATAGGTGATATGAATATTACTACATTACAAAATAACATAGAAGATATAGGACAAAAATATTTAGACACACTAATTATACAACACAATTTTATTTTTTGTACAAATCAACCTACAAGATTCGATTTAACTCAACAACTCCCTTTTCTTCTTCTTATTTTCCTTTTTCAAACTTTTTCTTTTTTTCTTTTATTTTTTTATGTTCTTTACATTCCTAAATTATAATTCAAAACAACCCACACCAGCATTAATGCTGAAAGAGTTGTTAAAATATCAATTATTTATGATGTTGTTGATAAATTATTGTGAATATTAAATAAATAATGAAAATAATAATAATAAATAAATGGAAAGTCTGTTTTCTTATCACGAAATGTAGATACGTAATGTAATGTAATACGTAATGTAATGTGACCATCATTGTTCTTAGTGAATGTTCTTTCGTTTCCTTCTAGAAAATAAATTACCTTCGTTATACTATCAGGACTATCAATTTTGTTTTGTACGATCTATAAAAATAACTTAATATTTTTTAAAGTTCTATGGAAAATTCATTTTAATTTTTAATTAAGTTTAGATTTTTTTAAATGTAATAAATATCTATTAAATTTAAAAAAACCTTCATCCAATACAAAAAGCTCATTAGTCAATTTTAGAGATGCCTGCCTTCCTGGTTGCACACAGGTCTCTAGGGCTCAAATCTTTGTTGCTTACAATTACAAGTGGTTTGTTTGCATGTTTGAAGCCCACCAGCCCAATTCTCATGGAAGATAACTAGAATTTTGAATTGAAGTAATAAATTTTTTAAATCCTCTCAATGGTGTCTCTCAAAACCCTTTGCCTGTGGCTACAGAAGTTCGGCATGATGAACTTCCATCGGTTCCCGACTGTCTGGCAGGACTGGCGCCAAAACATGTACGTGTCCTTTCACTTCAGCATCTACATGCTCGTGGTGCTGTCTCATCTATACAGCACCCTGACGCGAGCCATCCGCTACAGACCCGAGTTTGTGCAGACACTCGTGGAGGACGCGATATTACTCTACCAAGCCTACATTTTGTTCGTCATGCGCCTGAAACACCAAGACATCAACTACAGTGCCGACTGTCTGGAGTATTCCTTCAGCCATGCCTATCCGCACATAAACGAGCAGTGCGCGCGGGAAAGTCGGGTGGTTGTAGGATTTTTCTTCACGCTGGTCTTGGCAGCCCTCTTGGGAGGTTACTCTGAGGCTTTTCTGCCCTTAAGCGAATATGAATGGAGCATCCGTCGCGACATCTATCCCACAAAACCCGGAGCGGCGTCTGCCGTACACACTGCATGTTCCGTACGTCGACGAAACGGAACTGTACGCGTTCGTGATGCTCTACGTCAGCACTATCATCGCCTCTGTTTACTTCCTCGTCTTTGCCACCATCTCTGTCAGCATGGTGCCCATCATGGTCATCCACATCCGCGGACAGTACAGGATCCTCAGCCAGTACGTGGCCCTCATAGGATGGCCCCACAGGGACGCCCCGGGGTACCGCATCTACTACACGAGCATCGAGAGGAATGATCACGTGATCAAGATGTACAATGGGGTGAGGCGCAGTCGCATGGCGCAGGTTAGGTTGGAGCGGCGCTATGAGCGACATTTTCTGCGCCTGATCATTATCCACCACAACAAACTGGTCTCATTCAATAAGCAGGTTTGTTCATAAATGATTGTATTTATATTTTAATACAATTGAACTTACTTTGAAATTAAATGACCTTTGACGGTAAATCAATAAAATTTGAACTAAAAATTCCGAGTATACCAATAATTAACTGTCCCACAACAGTATGTTTTAGTATTCTCAGGAGCCGTGGGTTTTGGTTAGGCAGTCCCACACTTTTCGGTATGAGCTTTCCCCTCCTCAAAAAAAAGAAGAACAAAAGTATGTATTATTTTTTCTTCAAAAATGTCAAAAGCTAACTGTCAGGCATTTTACATTCTTTACTAGAATGGGTTCAAATAACAATCAATTTGTATATGTTGCCTGAGTGAAATGGCTCCTCTACTACAGAAATCTCTTTCTTTCACAGTTGGCTGTCACCGTTAGGCCACTCGTGTACGGTCTCATGGTTGCCAACAACATCATAATCTCCCTCTGTCTCTATCAAATAGTGGTCAGTCCGACCAAACTATCCCCGATAAGATACATCAAATTCATCACTGAGATATTTGCTGTCTTCGCGGAGTACTTTGTCCTTTGCAACGTCGCGGAAATATACGAAGAGTGTCACGAACTTCTCCGAAGAGCCCTCTTGCAGGCTCGTTGGGGTTCGTGTTCGAGTAACTTGCAGAAAGATTTGATCTTTCTGATAAGGCGCGTTCAGCTGGAGAATCAATGGCGGTTCTTCAAGGGAGCGGTCGTTTTGAACAGACGGAGCTTCCTGAATGCGATTCGTTTGGCGTATAATTTTGTGAATTTTATGCGGTTATCCATTCAACGTTGAGACCTGAAGTTGACAGAGATTGCGACTCTTTGTATTAAAAAAAAAAATATTTTATTGTTTTGTAATTTGTTAATTTGATTTGTTTAATTTTTTTAGAACCATTATTATTGCATACCTACTTTTAATGGGATCGTCTGTTCAAGTGTTGAAATTAAATAAATAAATAAATACACCAAGGTCAAACAGTCGTGGTGTTATCTTAAAAAGTTTTCATTGTTTTGTCATTCAATTGAGGACTGATACACTCCATGCATTGGGTGGAATTTGAACTAACCAACGGCTTCCTACGCTACCTAGATTATCAGAGAACAACTTGACAACTAGGGCTATTGTATGTATGAAGTATTCCCTGAAGTAATGCAAAAGGGGTTGCGGGGCAAAATTACCTTTTTTTTAAAAAAAGAAGAAAAACAATGTTTTTTCCAACAATTTTTTTTTAAACATCTATAAAAATTGTTGGAAAAAACATTGTTTTTCTTCTTTTTTAAAAAAAGGTAATTTTGCCCGCAACCACTACCTGTATGAAGTATTAAACAGAGGAATAAATTAGGTCTATGGTTTTCAGGAGCAGAAAGTGGCCAATAAATACTATAGGTACATATTTCATTTTCCTTTTTTTATGGCCACTCAATAATATACAAAAGCATAAATCTTTAATAATTTTTAATATTCTAATACATACCCCAATTTATTTTTATTCAAGTTTCAAAATTATTGTTCCGTCCGTCGTCCATCTTGTACAACAAATGTACAAATCCACAAAGGACTACAAGTTTCTCAGCGGCAGTGTAACCTAAGGACAACTCAAGAGGACCCACCTACAAGGAAAGTGATTGCAGGTGAAAGCTCGTACATACATTTGTGGTATGGTAAGGAGAGGGTGGTTCAACACCATTCACAGGTATTTCTATTTGAATCAAATATCATGACGCTTTTCTCTTTTCTGGTGCGGACAGCACAAATCGAAAGGAAGAACCAATTTAGTCAGCGTATGATTTCTTTAATCTTTTTTTTGTTTTTGTTTTTTTACTCTGTCTTATCCCGCTCAAGCAGGGTCGGTGTTGTTCAACCTCATGGTTCAGGTTGGTTGGTTTTGGCACATTTTTTTACGGCAGGATGCCCCCTTCCTAACACCAACGATTCTATTTGATTTAACGTCCTAGATTAAGACGGGGGTTTTACCCTCCATTCGCTGGGAATCGTACCAGCTACCCACATGAACCTCACCCAGCCTGGGTAGGACCGGAAATGCCAGCCTCACATGAACGGAGGGAACAGAATTTTCTGTGTGAAAAGTCTGCTCCGACCGGGGATCGAACTCAGGATCTCTGGACTACGGACAGTAGTCACAATAACCGTTAAGCCACAGAGGGTGGCGTGAAGCATAAAACCTCTTGACATTTTTCGTGGGTAGCGCATCAGCATTATTAAAAGCCTACTTTACTTTATGAATTAAATTACATTATTAATACTCTGGTAATGCCGCCAATGGTCATTACCCATACAAGTACATTCGAACACTGCAGAATAGTGACGGTATAGCGGTAGCTCAGTGGTCAAGGCGTTGTGTCGGTCGGTCGGTCGTCGGCTGTTAATCAAGATGTCGCGGGTTCGAAACTCAGCCGCGTCACCCTCCCATTTTGTGATTTTGAGCACATAGTAATACGTTTTGGGACTCTTAGGCTTACTAAGTTTTAATGGGGTATTATAAAATATGGCGATATTGTTATTATTATTTTACCAGCCACATTCATTCATAAAAGGTACAAGATGGAAATTAAAATGAAACCTAATCAAACACCTCGGCCGAGGTGTGAAGAACGCCTATACAAAGAAAGAGATTTTAGATATCTGCTGATATCTTGTAGGATGTATTTCATGTATGTATTGTAATGTTTTTTTTGAAAATAAACAAAATAAACTAAAGTTTTTTTCAAACCAAAATATTTTTCAATATTTTTTTGTATGGTTTAATTATTTTAACCATGCTTATAATATCATTAAAAAATTGGAATAAATTCATAATATTATTTTCCTGCAGTTGTGGATCCAAAATTCAAGTTCATTTTTCTTTTCATAACTTATATTCTCAACATTTCAAAATTACAAAGATGTTGAACACAGCCGTTTCCAACAAGAAAGAAGAATGATAAGTTTATTGTCCTTCGTTCCTTACTAAGGTAAGTGAATTTAAATTATTTTGAATCTATGCGATAATTGCGATATGCATCAGAATAGGTAATTTTATTATTTTATTTTGAATTTTCAAAGAAATAGTTCCTTGGAAGAAGGGATAGATAATTTTATTTTAAATGTAATGAATATTATCGTATTTTAAAATATGTTGATTAAATAATAAATGTTCTGATCATAAAAAATATCGTATTTTAAGAACACAATTATGCTAATAATGCACATTTAGATTTCCTTCTAGTTTTTCGAAGTGGTGCAATATCATGTGTTGGGTGGTAGAGATTGCCTCAGGCAATAATCCACCGTTTGTGATTTATGTAAATAAATTTCAATAAAGAGTTTACTACTAGTTTTTAAAACTTTAGCTGATACATGAAAACAGGATGTCTGTTGCTGTTTATCCTATCATCAAAATAGCCCGCCCCAAAATACAAAAACAAAATGTATTCAAAATCCATTTTAGTCATTTTACAGTTCTTTTCTGTGATGATACGTACTAAACTTATTGTATCTGAACAAGCGGTCATTTTGTAGTCCCCTTATTCTGTTGAAAGCCACAAGGGTTGGGTGGGAGACAAGGGTTGAGTGGAAGAGATTGCCATAGGCAATAACCCCGCCCTTTAGTTAGGTTTTATATATTTTCTATTCTTTTTCATTTTTATTGTATATATTGTTTCCATTTTTTTCATTGTTAAAATAATTTTTTTTAATGCACATACCTAATGTCCATTTATACCTAATAAAGCGTTGTTTAATAATTATAATTATCTGACATTGATTCTTCTCGAAATTTTATGAACTCAACTTTCTCGTCTTTTATTTCAGAATTGAAATGATCACTCCATCCATCTACGCCAATGAAATTAAGAAATCTCTCTCCTCGCTTTAAGAACGAGAAACTGTTAAGATCTCGAATCGTAAAGACAGCGATCTGATGAACTAATGCCAACATTTTCAACTACCAAACCAATGATAATAATGTTTAAAAAGTCACCATTTTATTTTTTGTAATTTTTTAGCAACATAGGTAGTAAACCGCTTCATATAAGAAAAAGTAAGTACCTAGTTACCTACCTATTGTTGAGGTTTAACATTGCACGATTTTGTTTGGGAATAGAGAACACTATACCTAGGTATTTTTAAATAGCTCTCTTTAAGAGACTGTGAGAGTAAAGGGACAGGATAAACAGAGTATTGTACTGTATTTAAAGTACCGATTACAAGGTATACCGCAAAAGATTCTGTCAGTCGACGAATTACAAGAATAAGAGACTACATTATCTGCCAATGAACACTTTTCAAGCCCGAATACATCAATGAGGATCCCTCAGATATCCTGCTTTAATTCCATGGTCTGTAAACATAAATTCTTTTATGTGTATAAGAATTAGCAGGAATAACAGGGATATTAAACGCCCAATGTTTTAATAATAATAACAATCTTTAGTGGAAAGTAACACCAGGCGAGGTTATTGCTCAAAACATTTTCTACCACCTAACCCTCAGAGTCTTATTATTATTAGTATGTGGCCACAAACTCAAATTAATGAGGAAATATTCATGCACTGGGTGGGATTCGAACCAACGGATCCCTCCCTACGCTACCTGGGTTACCAAACTAGCGCGTTAACCACTTGACTACCAGTTTTCTGTACGCTAGTGTTGAGTAGTGATCTATTTCTGAGGTTTACGAGAAAATATTGTTTACTATTGCTGTATCTCAACTGGCATTTTCTAATTCCATCATGTTTTCTCTTTCTTCTTTCAGTGAAAAATCTAGAAGTCAAAATTCCAATGTTCAAAAGTTAAGTTCAAAATTCTACGTCCAAGGACAAATCAAGAAGTCACATGTTCAAATTCCTACGTTCGAAGTTCCAAATTCTACGTTTCATTATTAAATTCTTCGTCATATCAAATCCTGCGTTCCATTACAAAAATCTTCTTCGTTAAAGTATCAAATTCTTCGTTGTATTCAAATTCTTCGTTGCATTACAAAATTCTACGTTCCAAAACAAAATTCTTCTTATCATCAAATTCTTCGTTCAGTTACAAAATTCTACGTCATCTCACTAAATTCTTCGTTCCATTATAAAATTCTTCGTCAGCAATCAAAATTCTTCGTCGTATTATCAAATTCTTCGTCAAATTCTTCTTCGTATTATCTAATTCTTCTTCGTATTATCAAATTCTTCGTATTATCAAATTCTTCGTATTATCAAATTCTTCGTCGTATTATCAAATTCTTCGTCATATCAAATTCTTCTTCGTATTATTAAATTCTTCGTTGCATTACAAAATTCTACGTTCCAATACAAAATTCTTATCATCAAATTCTTCGTTGCCTTACCAAATTCTACGTTCCAATACAAAATTCTTATCATCAAATTCTTCGTTGTTTTATAAAATTCTGCTTATCATCAAATTCTTCGTTGCATTACAAAATTCTACGTTCCAATACAAAATTCTTATCATCAAATTCTTCGTTGCATTACAAAATTCTACGTTCCAATACAAAATTCTGCTTATCATCAAATTCTTCGTTGCATTACAAAATTCTACGTTCCAATACAAAATTCTTATCATCAAATTCTTCGTTGCATTACAAAATTCTACGTTCCAATACAAAGTTCTCTTCATCAAATTCTTCATCACATTATCAAATTCTACTTTCCAATACAAAATTCTTATCATCAAATTCTTCGTTGCATTACAAAATTCTACGTTCCAATACAAAATTCTCATCATCAAATTCTTCGTTGCATTACAAAATTCTACGTTCCAATACAAAATTCTTATCATCAAATTCTTCGTTGCATTACAAAATTCTACGTTCCAATACAAAATTCTCATCATCAAATTCTTCGTTGCCTTACAAAATTCTACGTTCCAATACAAAATTCTTATCATCAAATTCTTCGTTGCATTACAAAATCTACGTTCCCAATACAAAATTCTTCGTCAAATTATCAAATTCTTCGTAGCATTACAAAATTCTACGTTTCAAAACAAAATTCTTCTTATCATCAAATTCTTCGTTGCATTTTTTCTACATTTTTCATCAAAATTCTACGGTTCAAGTTCAAAATTCTACGGTTCAAGTTCAAAATTCTACGGTGCAAGTTCAAAATTCTACGGTTGCAAGTTCAAAATTCTACGGTTCAAGTTCAAAATTCTACGGTTCAAGTTCAAAATTCTACGGTTCAAGTTCAAAATTCTACGGTTCAAGTTCAAAATTCTACGGTTCAAGTTCAAAATTCTACGGTTCAAGTTCAAAATTCTACGGTTCAAGTTCAAAATTCTACGGTTCAAGTTCAAAATTCTACGGTGCAAGTTCAAATTCTACGGTTCAAGTTCAAAATTCTACGGTTCAAGTTCAAAATTCTACGGTTCAAGTTCAAAATTCTACGGTTCAAGTTCAAAATTTACGGTTCAAGTTCAAAATTCTACGGTTCAAGTTCAAAATTCTACGGTTCAAGTTCAAAATTCTACGGTTCAAATTTCAAATTCGACGTTCTCCATCAAAAAGTCATAAGTTGTTCCAGCACACAATTGAAAATTAAAAGGTAAGGAAACTATTTATTTTTTTAATGGTGACTTTTTAAACTTTATTTTTATCAATGTACCCTACCAATACCCATGTCAAAGATGAGTTAATTAAATTATAAAGTGATAACATCAGATCGTTGTGTTAAGGAATTCGATACCAAATATAATTTTGATAAAAATATTGTGAAAAGATGTGAAAGATTTTGCAATTCGTAATAAATATATGAATCAAGTATTGTAATTGTTCTGTATGTTTTCTTTACATCTTTACAACACATCTAGACACTTATACCCTTAATATTGACAGAATGCAGTCAGTAAGGAGTAAGGCAATAAAACAGGAAAAAATTGAAGATAAGCCATGCTCTCCCTCAAGTCAAAGTTTCAACCAATAACAGCGCACTACAATAGTAACAATAGTCTAACATGAGGGATAGTCTGGCTTGTTTTTCACTAGGTAAGATCCGGCACTTCTTGGTGGCCGTTAAGGTTTTTTTCCATAACTTGAAAAGGGTAATAGATATTTTAATTTTGATAATCTTCTAGGTAGTTTGACGGTGGTTTAGGGGTTGTCAACTCTCATGAAAATTTCAATGTCTGTTACCGTTTGGGCTATGGTATTGTAAACAGACAACCATTGAGAGGACATAGTCAGAGGACTCTTTCTTTCTTTTGTTTTCTCTATCTCTATTTCCATTTCCCTATGCTCCTGCTGTTTTTGTAGTTGTCCATTTCTCTCTCTTTCACCAACTCTTACTATCTCTCCATTTTTTATTCCTCCTATATCTTTTACATTCTCTCTCTCTCTCTCTCTTCGCTCTCCTCTCACTTGCATAATCTCTTCTCCTCCTCTCCTCTCTCTCTCTCTCTTTCTTTGCCTCCTTTTCACTTGCACAATCTCTTCTCCTCTCTCTCCTCTTTGATCATTATCCAAATACTTGACCAACTTCTAATGACCTTCTTTCTTTTCCTCAAAGGAAAACTTTCATATCTCAAGGGGACACACAGACGGCTTACGTAAGCACTTTCTTTGTTCCCGCTGAGATTATACGTCTTTGTTTTTAGATGATCTTTTGCATGATGGTAGAACAGTTTGAACTGCTCTCGTAGACACACACAACGACTGTGTAAATACTGTAACTAGAAGATGGAAAGTTACAAGGAAATGCTTCTGTAAACAGGGAATGGCTCTTTAAATACGCATGTTACACCAGGGAACTACTGGATAAATAGTTGCAGACATAGTGAGCTATCCCTGCTATCTAACGATCTCTCTCTGAAACATATTAATTTATTATGTATCTTGAGTCGAAAACATCAAAGTCAAGAAAGTTTTTAGGTATTAATAATAATAATATCGCCTTATTCTTATATCGCCCGACTAGGACTAATGACTGTAATGAGTCCCATTATTCCAGCAGTAATCCTAAGACGTGTTATTATGTTGTCAAATTCCCGAATTGGAGGATAAATTGTCATGAAACCGCGACCTCTGGATTAACAGACAGACGCCTTGACCACTGAGCTACCGGAACAGACGTTTCACATTAGCGGGTGAGGGTAACATAGCATTACGAGACACCTGATATTATTTTTTTTTTTTTTAAAGACGAGTGTTTCACAGCCGTTTTTATTTCGTAGCCATGATCACTGAATATGCAACAGTACATAGATGTGAAAAGTTGTGGAACCTGGCCGGTGGTGTTGGAGGTGTGGATATATTTTGCAATAATTCTAATAAAATACTACAATTATTAGAATCAGGCAATTTACCTTTTACCATTTAGTTTATTTAGCTTTTAGCTTGTAAGTTAGCATATAATTAGTTTTATATTAGTTGTAAGTTTTAATAATGTAATCCCGCGTTTTATAAAATGGACACGCAAGTTCGTAAATTCAAAAAAAAAAAAAAAAAAAAAAAAAAAATGAAACAGGAGCTTGTGGTCTGTGTTGTAGTCTACCCATCCCGTAGTATGCCTTCCCTCTGATGGGCGAGACGTGACACAATACTTATCATTTGCCCAACTAACTCATTGCTTACTCGCATTGCCATCACTGATCCCTGCAAATATGTACTCAATTTTCCATGAGTGGACCCTGGACATGCAATTTTTAAAGTTTTTTTTATGATTTTCTTTGTGATGAAGCACAAGGCCTCTTCACAATTTTTGTGTGAAGAGCCTCCTTCACATTTCGAATATATTACATTAATTTCTGTTTACTCTGGTAATGCCGCACTGGTCGTTACAAGTAACTACTCATTTTTCCTCACGAGGTATGAGTGGACCCCGAACATCCAAGTACAGATCAGAAAAATCCTGCCCCGCTGGGATCGAACTGAGGTCACCATGCGGCAATGCCTAGCGCGCTAACTCACTCTGCCACGGTGACTACAGCAATGTTTAAAAATTTCTACCAGCTGCAGTAGAACCCGGGTTCCTGAGTGCAAGCCTAGTGCGCTACACCACTCGGCCGCGGTGACTTCTACTTTTTTGTTTCGGCCACCGTAGATAAAAGAAATACGAAAAATATTTGGCTAAAATATTTTTTTCCGTTCCTGTTTTCGAGTGTTTTCTTGGCGGAATTTCTAGCATTTCACCAGTTTTCATAGTAAGTAATGTTACTTCTCTTATAAATTTGGCAATTTTAAATAATACACTCAGGTGACTAAGGTACATAATTTTCTAACAAGAGGGGAATGCGGATAGGTCTAAAAACAGGTGCCGCTCCCCGAAATCACGCTAGATAAAAATCTATAGCTACATTAAATCGCAATTAATTGCTACAGAGTAAGTATTTCATAATAATATGTACCTATGTTATAATTTTTAGTGGCAAAACTTTAAAATGGGGTCTCAACCATGGTGAGCCAGACCGTCCCTCAAGTTTGAGTTTCTATCAATCACAGTGCACTACAGTCACACGGTCTGGTAAGCCAGACTGTCTGTTTATTGTAATTTTTACTTCCGTTAAATTTTTGTGTGTGTTTTTTTTTTTTTTTTTTTTTTTTAATCTTTTTTGCTCCGATTTTTTATAGTTCGGTCTTTAGGACGGAATTAATAGACGTTCCTGTAATACCTCTAACTCACGGATTGCGTACTGTGTAAGATAGGGAAAACCCACGCTTAGCAATAACTTGTGATATAGAAACTGTCAATAATTTCGCCCTTAGTCTCCCACCGAGCTTACACTTAAGTTCAGTATTGGCTTTGACCTGACCGTTTATTTTAATTCTACTACCTTACGATCCCATGCCTTTTTTCAAATTCCTGCAAAGGTCTTCACGTGTAGGGTCGTTCCATTCAACTTTTGACTCGTCTAATTCTCCCCCTATAAACCCAACGAGGAGAAGAGAAAGAAAATCGATGAGTTCTCCTCCAAAGCTCTCCATCCGTTATCAGAATCATGCGTGGTGATAACAGCCCCTGGTGGTCAGAACGCGAACTAACTGATAGTAGCCTGTACGATTTGTTATCAACTCAATCGCTGTCCTGTCAGTTTTTATCAATTAATCGTGCCCGCTTTATGTGTTCTTAATCGTAACTTTCTGTGTAAAAATTTTAACGTTATTTTTTCAAAAATTCAAAGCTCCGATCGCGTTTGGATAACTAAAAATATCGCTTTAGAAATAAATATTATTTTCTCTCAACAATCGCGAAGTGTTTGAAATAATTGTGGTGTTTTATACTTTTCACTTTAAAAAATATTTAAATGTGGTTTTTAACGAAAATTAAAAGTGCTTGGATTTGTTCAGCGGATTTGGATAACTTTCTACCTCCCAAAGGATAGCTAAGGTAATTGGAATTGAATTTAGAAAAAAATCCTTCATTATTTATAAAAAATCATAAAGTAAAGAAATATTTAATTTGCTATGTATTAAAATTAAACATTAGTAATTCCTGGCCCACACCCCTTACAAACCAAATTCACCCCTTACAAACCGAATTCACACCATTCAATTTTTTTGGACAAGGGCATTTTGAAATGAGTAAATTTGGCCTAGATATTTTGCACCCATGCTTTTGACCCAGTTTCGCCACATTTCAAGTGTTGATGATTGCGCTTCTGAACGCTTTTTAGGGAAAATGTGCTTCAAATTATTATCAGGTATTATTATTAGTAGATACATGCTTTTATTTTACATTTTTAGACTTTTATCTACTTTTAGGTTATATGTACAATTGTACATTGTACATACTCGTAAATATATTATGTATACTCGTAGGTACTTATGTATAATGTGTGCCCCAGGGAAATGAGTTGGTTGACTTGTTTTATAGATAGTAAAATAAATATTATTTGATAATTATATTCTAATAAAAAAAAATTGTAAAGGTCGGTAAGTACCTACATACATTTTACTTCCGAGAAATTTCTAAAAATAAAAATCGGAAGTGTATAAATACTAATTTAATTTAATTTATTTCGCCTGAAAATTTCTTCTTTGCGCCCGTTCTCGCCTCAAAAGTTTCCAAGTTGAGAAATTTCGAAATGATTCCAGGAAATGAAATAGACGCCCATTTTCCAGCGGATTATTTTTCCCTCTTTCACAATAAAATTATTCGACTTCCTTTGTTTTCGTAATTTCGTTCCACTGCATGTTGATGTAGGTGGGTGAGTTGATACATTTTTATTGCAATTTATGCTTTAAGTGCATTTTGCTGTATAGGTAATTTAGCATTTTGTATTTTTGTTGCTGTTCGGAAGAGTCTATATTTATTTATCTTTTTTTCACTTTGGCAAAGTTATGATGCCTTTGTCTGTAGATTTTTTTTCAGTATCCGAATGATCATGTATATTATAACAACCACTAATATTTATTTTATTTTACTATCCATAAAACAAGTCTATAGTGATAATTTTCTTCGAAGTAGGCATTTTTATTTTATATTATTTCCGAGAAATTTCTAATATTAGACGGAAGTATTATTGTGTTTTTCTATACCTAAAAAAAAAAAAAAAAAAAAAAAAAAATGCTTCGCTTTCATGAACGGTACACCCGATTTTGATGATATTTTGTATGTATATGGGTATTAGTGTTTATATAGTGCATTTGTAATTATTAAAAAAAAAAAAAATATCAGAAGCTCTGATATTTAAGAAAATCTAATTGCCACGTCTATACAATGTGAACCAAACACGAGGAAGTATTGTGTCCACAATTGGCAGTACCTACCTGCGTGAATTGCAATAGCTTATTTTAAATTGTGCTGAAAACAAACATCAGGAGAGAAAAATAGGTAATTGAAAAATTTGTTTAACGTGAAGAATTAGGCTGTCCTGATTCCAAAGAAGTACCTACCTATATGAATAATTATAAAAACCTTTTAGGTATACGTATTTGACATTAATTCCTGCAGTTTCTCGTCGTAACTCTAATCGTAGCCTACCTAACTTATTTTTTATCACTTCTTGTTACTGTTCGTTACTTAATTATTGTTCAAACTTCTTAATTCATGAGTCTTTAATCACATTTTTAATTTAAAAAAAGAAAGTCATTAAATCTTTTTTTTTTACTGGAGAATGTTTATGTGACAACACATAACCACACATTTAAATTCAAGCATGAATGACAATTAACCACCTTTCTACACTAACATGTCCAAGAATTTATAATGAAATTCCAACAAGAATTTATCTAAATGTATCCTCAAATTAGGCTCCTGTACGATTAGGTACTAAAACGGATTAAGGCAGTAACACCGCTAGTAAAACAGAAAACAAGAAGTTAGTCAAATTAGTAGGTAGGTATGCTGATAGATGTACATTTTACTTGGGTTTTGGAATTCCACAGTCTGTTTATCAAATTAGAATAATTCTAATGTATTCAAGATTCTATATACGAGATACCTGTTGTTACAAAATTGATACCATAAAAATACTATTCGATAATATCAATCGTAGTACCTATTCTAATAAATAAATAAATGTTTTACTTTGTGTTATTATATCACAATTTTAGTGGGTAACGCAGAATTATAGGACTCTTCTGTATCTTTAGTATCCCAATATCTTATTTTTCCCCTAATTCCGCCATTGGTCGCTGCTAACATTAAAGCAGCTACTCATTTTTCCTCACGAGGTAGGAGTGGACCCCGAACACCCAAGTACAGAGTAGAAAAAATCCTGCCCCGCTCGGGATCGAAACCAGGTCACCATGCGTGCAAAGCCCAGAGCGCCAACTCACTCGGCCACGGTGACTACGTTATCATATTTGTGTTAACCACTTTCGTGATATCACAACTACTCAAACTCGTTTTACTAAATCTCCGCTGAATCCAGGACTTGAACCAGCGACCTCCAAGTTACAAGTCCGCCGCCTTATCGATCAAGCTACTGAGGTCGGTTGTCGAAATTTTGAACCTACAATGTCGAAATTTTGAATAAGAAATGCATCCTCTTCCATGAAATAGGTTCAGAGTTTGAAATATTAGTGTGACGGTTAATGAAAGGGAGATTTGTGGATTAGGGGTGTGAAAGAGTACTTTACAGAACGGGGGCTAGAGCTCGTTCCAGAAAAAACTCTCACTCTTATAATCCCCAAATCTCTCTTTCAAGTTTCAACGTCACACAAAGCACTCTGATTGGTTAATTTCAACGAAATAAACAATCAGAGTGCGTTGTGATACAGTTGAAAGGGAGATTAGGGGATTATGAGCGAGAGTGTTTTCTGGAAGGAGGGCGAGATAATTTCCAAGTACCATCTTGAGTCAAAAGCTAGACGATAAATTAGGTACCTATATTGAATTATTATTGCAATCAGCTATTTTAATTGATCAGAAATAACATTAAATGAGCAATAACGTTAAATCAAATGTTTATAAATATAAATAAAAAAAAGAATTGTTTTTTTTTTTTATAATACAATATAAATTTACATAAAATGACACCTCCTAAGATAATTCTACCTTATTGTGAAAGAAATAAATAAATTTACAAATAAATAAATAAATCAATATCTGTTCTTCAAAATGTCATCGATAAGCCTTCCTAAATGTATAAAAATTGCCCTTAGTTCTTAATGAACATTATAAATGCAAAAGGCATTGAAAATGCGATTGACATTTTACTTGAACATATTGATTGTCTAAAAACTGTGAGGGGCGCTTAGCTTTTAAGTTATCAGCCGTTAAAAAGAATCTTCACTCTTCTCTCTCATTTTGATGACTCATTCCATAACTCTTACGAGAGCTTTCACTTTATCCTCGAATTCCGTCAGCGTCTCCTTGGTGATACAAGATATCCTTACAGTAAAAGTTGGTACATAAATCATGACAGCAAGAAAACGCCTCACCACAAGTGTCAATCAGAGAGAATTACACAAGATATAATTACGGAACAATCAGTAACTGACTGACTTGAGGATCAGAAGAGATTTAGAAGTCACCGAAACCACAACAGTTTGATCCCCGGTGAATCTGGTGATCCAAGATGACTAGGAGGTAATCAGTATAGGTAATAACACTAAGAACTAAGATGTGCATAATGTTGTTATGTCATAAGTTCATAACTCACAAGTCAGAAATTTTTAAGGCTTGGAAGTAACTTTATTAGAGATAATATGTATGTTATAATTAAAAGAAAACCAAGGGCAGTAGCCCACTAGGCGCTACCATTTCTTACCCTAACGTGGCATAAGGCAGCCAATATGAACAATGGCTTGTGATAAGACAGTATCTACTGGGCAGCCACCATTTCTTGCCCCAGCCAGGCATAAGACAGCCAATATGAAAAAATGCTTGTGATGGAATAGAACTGCATCCTCTAGGAAGCTAGGATTTCTTGCCCCAGCCAAGCATCTAGCCAATATGAACTATAAATCGTTTGTGTTTGTAGAAGAAAGAAAAAAATCTTATCTTATATTTTGTTAATATTGTAAATTGGTTATGTACCGTAAAATATACAATACCTAACGGTATTTATTATTATTATTTATTTGTAAATACAGCGTCCACTAGGCACTATCGGCAGCCTCAATTTCTGGTCGCAGACCGGCCCTAGGCAGTAGCAGGCAGCCAAGATGAACCATTGCTTGTGTTGGGCTAAAAGAAAGTCCTTAACAATATTTCTTGAAGTAATGATATTTTTCGTTTTTTTTTTCTTCGTATATTGCTCTTTGAGAGGAATATACCAGATGCGGTTAGCTCTTTGAGAAGGTGGGCTTTTAGTGTGTGGAAATCCCTCACCCCAAGTCAGGATGACCTGGGTGTCTTTAAAAGATTTTTTCCTGCCTTCAACCAAAAAAAAACCAAGTTTCAGAGTCAACCATCGAATAACGAAAAAAAAAGTTGACAGTTAGGTTGTCGACTATTTTTAAAACATGCAAACAACGGGAGTCAATCACCGCTTCCCGTCCTGAGGAATTGTTTCTCAGAAGTCTAATGTAATCAGTAAGTTATCGCCCCGGTGGTAATGAAGAGCATTAACTAGGTTATTTATTGTTTCCGCTTCCTAGATGCTATTTGATCCTCTTGATATCGCCTCTCCTGGCTCGCGGTGCAGTGGTATAACTTGACGCGTAACCGTTTGGTTTAATTTCTAATATTGCTAAATTGACACTTCGGGCGGAATTAATAGACGTTTTTGTGACTTTACCTGAATAGAATGTGAACAAAATAAAATTATAAAAATTTAAGATGATTTTTATTTCAGAATTTTCAAACCCCTTTTACTTGAGAAAATGACATGACAATGTTAATGAGAAATGTATACAAAGATAATTATTATGTTTCCAACATATCACACCTTTCGTACGCAAACCGTCTTCGTGGTTGTGTTTGCTATCTGTTTAGTATGCTCTACCAAGAATAATTAGTACCTTCCTTGTAGATGTAGAGGAAGTCAGATTTCTAATGAGTTCCCAATAATTATCAGCAGTGGCGGACTTTGGGATGTTTTTTTTTTTTGAGGAGGCGAAAGCTCAAGTCGAAAATTCAGACATGGACCACCCGGTATCCATGGCTGTCTATACTAACTAAAACCCCGGCTCCTTCTAAACCATACCGTTGTGCCTACCCAATGCCGGATGAAGGCTACGCGGGGCCCTTGCCATTTCGAGGCTCGGGGCCCCAAAATTCTAATCATTTTTAGAACCTTGAAACTGAAGCCAAGTGCCCTGAACATCGATCCAAAACCACTTTTATAGCGCCGCAGGCAACATTTTTTCCGATTGATATTAGAAAATAATGTCTAAATATGTATTATGAAAAGAAAATGTTAAGAAAGATGTCATTAGGTAAGATGTGTAGAAAGTAGATCATCGATTTATGTAAGCTGCCTGAAGCGCGGGGCCCCCCAAACCGCGGGGCCCTTGTCATCTGCCAAATCCGCCATATGGGTAATCCGGTAGTGTGCCTACCCACATTCACCACATTGATCTTACCTGGATAATAATATCACCCAGCCTGAGTTTTGGGTCGTAATAACAACAGGAGAACATCTAAAGATAAATGGATTCACATAACAAGGAGAGATAGGGTGAGAAACGAGCTTAACCAGGGATACAGTGAAAGTAGGGCCCCTGGCAAAGAAAATACAAGAGAAATAAGGGAGAGAGAGTCTAGCTGGGGGACTGAAAACAGGGAGGAGACCAGCAGTCTGGTTGGGGTAATATAAACAGGGAGTAGACCAGCAGTCTGGCTGAAGGACTATAAACAGGGAATAGACCAACAGTCTGGCTCCAACATATGATGATGATGATGATGAATAGATGGTTTGGACATGTAGAGCGAATAGAGGAAAACTATAAGAGAATACAAGAATTTGAAATGGGCACTTGGGCGGTAAAAGAAAGAGAGGGAGACCAAAGACGAGATGGAGAGATCAATCTAAAGAAGATGTAAAAGAGAAAAACTAGAGAAAAGAGGACGGACTAATTAGAAGAAAGATATGGAAGGAAAGGATTCATGGAATAAATGCCGCGAACCCAAGTTTGGTTTGGGAAAATGCAAAGTAAAATAAAAAGAAGAATAAATGGATTGACAATGTTGAAAAATTCTTCTTTTTCATTTTGAACGGATTAGTTTTTTTTCGATTAAACAACATTTCTTCAATTTCTTTTTCTACAAAATCCCCCACTGATCTCATTCATACTGATTTGACTTGGCGGCTTCTGCTGTTCTCTAGACATTACCTATTCTGGCGGCCACGCCTGACGACCAGACACTAACAGAACCAGACAGCATCGGACATGAGAAACTTCGAGGTGTTGTGACGCTAAGTAGGCATGGCCTTATTTGACTCTTGATGTTTACTCTTGACGCGAGATTCAATCGACGAACTAACATTATATTATATATATTATGTATAATATTGTACATAGTTGAAGTGAAATCAATACAACAAGAATCGTAACAGTAGGACAATCACTTCTTCTTTCTTCTTCTTTTACTCTGTCTTATCCCGCTCAAGCAGGGTCGACGTTGTTCAACCTCATGGTTGTGGTTGGTCGGTTTTGGCACATTTTTACGGCTGGATGCCTTTCCTAACGCCAACGATTCTATTTGATTTAACGTCCTGGATTAGACGGGGGCTTTACTCTCCATTCGCTGGGAATCGTACCAGCTACCCACATTAACCCTTCAAGTACTGGCGTTACAGCCGTTACATATATGTAACACGAAACACGTGTCAGCAGATTTCTTTTTAATATTATAAACAATATATTAGTACTCATATAACACGTTTCTTAGTGATTCATAATAGTCGGTTCAACCTATAGCCAAAGAAAGTTCACTGTTACAAATATGTAACGCCAGGACTTGACATTAACCTTACGCCAGCCTCACATGTACGAAGGGAACAGAATTTTCTGTGTGATTTTTTTTTTTTTTTGTGTCCAGTAGTAAGCCCAAAACATAACGGGAGCATAACTTGTTATGTCCCGGCTGAGTTTCGAACCCGCGATCTCTGGATTACCAAACAGACGCCTTGACCACCGAGCTACCCGGACAAACTAAAGATCAATGTCTGAAGATTGTAAGTATACAAGGTCAGAAGAGTACCTGTCTCATCCATCTTAGTATCGTGTCGAAGACGACACGTAATGGAAGGCTGTGATTGATTCCACCATATCGTGACTGAGCTCACCAACTCACCATTGAACAAATCGATCAACCGGTGAAATGTCGACCACCTGACTGTCTGGTCCTTCTCCTCTCGTGACTGGACTCACCATTGAGCAAAACGGCTTACCGATAGTACGAGTATGACCACTTTGACCAGTGTACACCATAAATAATATGTTACCTATACCATTCATGTACAATAATTATACATGTACTATCCACTCTTATACTTCTCACTTTTTTGATTTGACTGACCACTTAATGGTTAGTTCCCATGTTGTATGTAAACCACCGCCGTGGTTAAGAGCATTGGTTACTGACTCAGAGGTTGTGGGTTCGAATCCCGGCCGGAGCGGAATTTTCTCACCGAAATTTTCTGTTTCCGGAATGGCATGGATGTAAAGGTAAAAGAGCCCTGAAGTAATGCGAAAGCGGTTCTGGGGCACTATCACCTTTTCAAAAACAAAAAAAATGTAGACCACCTGATAGTTAAATTCCATCATTGAACAAATCGGTTAACCAGTGATATGTTGACCAACTGGTGGTTGGTTCCCAACTCTTAACTGCGCTCATCAATGAACATATCGTTTGACCGATAGACCGGTGATATGTCAAGCACCTGATGGTTAGTTCCAAACTCTTGACTGAACTCATCATTGAACAAAACCATAAATAATTTACATAATATATGTTACCTACCATTCATGTACAAATTGTACAGTAAATTATACATCTACTATCTACTGCTACTTCTCACTTCTTTTGATTTGACTGATCACTTAATATGGTTAGTTCCCATCTTGTATGTAGACCACCTGATAGTCAAATTCCATCTCGTTACTGAACTCACATTTGAACAGATCGGTTAACCGGTGATTATGTTGACCACCTGATGGTTAGTTCCATCAAACTCTAGCTTGACTGAGCTCATCATTGAACAAAACGATCAACCGGTGATTTGTCAACCACCGGATGGTTAGTTCCCATCTCGAATGTCGACAATGCACCTGATGGTTAGTTTTTAACTCTTAACTGAGCTCATCCAACTCATTTTTTTTTTTTTTAAAAAAAGGAATGAGTGTTTCACAGCTGTTTTTATTTCGTAGCCACGAAACAGGAGCTACTGTAGACGCTTGTGGTCTGTGTTGTAGCCTGCCCGTCCCGTAGTATCCCCTCTGATGGGCGAGAAGTGACACAATACTTACCATTTAAGTGCTGAGTCAACACGGGCGCACCGGAAGCTATTCCTTACAAACAATTGTAACCAAATTAAAATACAAACTTTTGTCGGCAAGGGGGATCGAACCCGGGACCTTCCGCATGGCAAGCGAGTGCTTAACCACTGAGCATTAAACCGGTGATATGTCAAGTCAACCACTAGATGGTTAGTTCCCATCTTGTGACTAGGCTCACCAATACACAGATCGGTGGAGCGGTGATATGTCGATCACCTGATGGTCAGGTCCTTAAACTTTCAGTAATTTATGATGTAATCTTGGTGAACGTTCTACGAACATTTTCCCATCTTAATTCAAAGTTTCAAAGTCATAAAAATATCGACATTAATGGATTCAATTTAATGCAGTGTAATAAATATTCAATACAGTATTATGATTTCTTTTATATTATAACACTTACCTATCAATACTTTCTGTTAGAACATTGAATCTTGAGAAGGTCAATCTGTGTTCTAGACCAATGCATCATGTTCTGTGGTCTAATTGCAAAAGAAAAGAAAATCGACTGAAAATTGTGGATTCTGTAATCTATAAAATGTATTGCACTGATGTCTTCACTTCTTCAGGTGAAAAATCTATAGGTCCAAGCTACTTTTAAATCTGCAATATTTGTTTGAAAGTTTATGCTTTTTCGTTCTTCCACGGTAAAACAAAGAAGATCAGAGAAATAATGGATAGATTCGATTGGCTCTTAAACTTAGCTCTAAACCGTGGGCTTTTTAGAAAAGAGTGGTCCCGAAAACCACATGCGGCTTAATTGATGTAATGACTGGTACGTAAACCCCTGGGTTTGTAAGATGTGAAATTTCTGTACACTAAACCCTTAAGCTTTATTTCATGTGTTTCTAGGGATTATAATTGTCTTGAACAGAGCTAAAAGTGTAAACAGTCATTTTGGTTGAACAAGTTGCACGACATTACACATATAAATATTCGGGATGACGTGGTTAATTATGAACGGTTGATTCAAGCAAGAAAAGTGTACTTAATAGAAGTATTCAAATCTATCGAAAGTACGGTAAATCTGTAGTACTACTCAGATCTCGGACATTGGTAAATAGTTTCATTCAGTGATGTTTCCATCCCATCCTAAATGTATCTTAAATTCGCTATAGATGATCTTGAGTCGATTGACTTTTGACATCGATTTGTCGATAAAACGTACGAGCAAATGCTCGTGGTAAGCAGAGATTGAAAATGCCATACAAACTCACTGTGTTTCATACATTACGTATTCGAAAATTTAAATTAAGACTTAGTATTTGAATTCGATGTCACCTTCAACGTCCTGATAGTCAAGTGGTAACTCAAATATCTGGTATCAGTAGCGTAGGACGACGTTGATCCAGTGCAGAATTTTCTCATATGATTTGGAAATATATAAGATTTAGTTAGTGTGAAATGCTTGAGCATTAACTCGCTAGTACTTCTAAAGAGTTTATTTTATTAATATTCACCTTGTGCGACAAAAATGTATTTTGTACAATGTTTGAAAGGTTCCTTCCGGTGCTCTTGTGACCCACACTAAATGGGAAGTATTTTTACTCGCAACAGAGAGTGACAATACGGATGGGCAGACTACAACACGGGCCACAAGGTCTATAGTACTCTGTTTCATGGCTGCGAATAAAAGCTGTGAAACTCATCTTTAAAAAAAAAAAAAATGAATAATTCAATTTGTAATTTTATTGAATGAAACATTTTCTTTTTCATTCAAAAAACCGGTGGTCGGCTTGACTAGACAGCTAGACACCACACATAAAACATCGAGCCTCCAGCTTCGTAAAATTTACAAGCTATAAATTTCGTTCCATTCCAAACCATTTGGCACATTTCATCACGTACGAAACTGAAGTGATAAAATTTATGCAAAGGCACTGCGGTGGTACTGCTGCACGACCTAGTTCCTGGGATTGGAATGTGGAATAATGCATTTATGGGCCTGAACTTATGAAATAGACAGTTGCCGCCTAAATGTCTATCGGATTTCCATTTCTAACATGCATGAAAATTTGAAATGACAGGTCGATGTCGCGTTGAATGCACCGGTTCTCGTGGATCACCGAAGTTCAACAACGTCCAGCGAGTTGAACACTTCGTGATGCTGGCATTCCGGCCTAACCCAGGCTGGGTGAGGATGTAAAATTTTACGCCGCCCCACGTCGATTGGTGTAATCAGATTTAAGGTAACTTGAACGCTTTCCGCTGGAGAGCACTTTACTCTGTATGGGTACACATTTCTCCATGGGTTCTCTATGGGTACAGTGTGTAGGTTTATAATCATTATTTTATTGAATTACTTTATAACAATTAATCTAGTAGAATGGTCATTATGTCATGTATTTGAAGGTAGAAAATTATTGTTTTGTTGCTGAGTACTGAATTGCATTAACACAATAATAGTGATAACCTGATAATAAAGAATAAAGTAATAGCGTGATAAGCTGATAAGTGATAGAAGACTGATAAGACGATGTTTTCGACCTGGGTCTATAAATTATAGAGAAGAAAGGTTACTATGTAACCAGCCTCCGTGGCGTAATGGTTGTGACTACTGCCCGTAGTCTGAAGTTCCCGACTTCAACTCCCGGCTGGGCAGACTTTTCGAAGAAAATTCTGTTCCTTCAAACGTGAGGCTGCATTCCGGCCTACCGAGGCTGTGAGTTAATGTAAACGGACGTTAAATCATATAGAATCGTTGGTGTTGGGGAGTGCATTCAGCCGTAAAAAATGTGCCAAAACCAACCAATTGCTTCGACCCTGCTTGAGCGGGATAAGACAGAGTAAAAGAAGAAGAAGAAGAAAGGTTACCATGATTAATTCATTTTGTTATTTAACCTATTCTATTTTGTATGAGTTCATTGAATATATGTATTTATTGTTTTTTATTTATTATTATTTAAAAGATGAGTGTTTCACAGCCTTTTTTATTTCGTAGCCATGAAACAAGAGCTACTGTAGACGCTTAGGGTTTGTGTTGTAGCCTGCCCGTTCCGTAGTGTGCCTCCCCTCTGATGGGCGAGAAGTGACACAATACGTCCCATTTAGGTGCTGGGTCAACAGCAAATGTTTCTTAGCTCCATTTTTTCCTACATTAGGTGGGAGTTTTTGATTCTGGGGCAAATTCAAATGTTTTCATCTCCTCCTTCTGGAATTTCACAGGGTGTTTTGCCATTTTAGACATTACCTACAAAAATTATAAAAGGGGAGAGAGAGAAAAAAAGGAAGTCTTTCATAAAGAACAGCAGAAATATCCCACACAAGTGATATTAAAAAATAAAATATTATTTCGTTTGTCAGAGATGCTTCCATTTATTTGACAAAAGATAAATTATTACAATACAAAATAATAGGAAGGTATACCCGTCTTCAAAGTTAAAGATAATTAGGCACTTGCTGGTTATACACTCACTCCTGTTTAAACAGATGTAATAGATATTAAAATTTACGATGCATAATTTTAAATGCTATCTTTCACCAAATAGATTCCTCATTCCATGGGAATCCAGGGAGATTAAAGATCTTATTGAATACATAGTGTAGATCTGCCTTCATTACCTAGCTAACATGGTGTGGAGTGCATGATTATTTTCAGCGTAGCCAACCAGACAATACGTAATTTGAACACCGTTTGAATTACGGCAAATTAATAGCAAATATACATAATAATAATAATAATATCGCCTTCTTTATACTGCCCGATTATACATGAGATCAGTCGAAATAATTATGAAAAAAGTTCTAAACTATAACTTATACACATGGGTAAGTATTATATCAGAGTTTATGACGAGGGGTAAGTATAACGAGAAGACAGGGCCAGTCACAGGGAGGGGTAACCCAGGCACAATGCCCTCAGAGGGGCGGGCCCGGCGGACAAAAAAAGTTGGGGCCTGAAACAGTAGCATATTGTAAAATGTAAATCCAGGTTGCTTCAAATGAACAAAAAATTCCCGTTGTACTTATTAACAGTTAAGAACACAGGGAAAGAAGGATGAAGGTCCAAAATTTCGAAAATTGAGTTAGATAATTATGGATTAGAGGTCTTTGATACTGTAAAAATACGTAGACATGTTAAAAATATGTAATAAGGTTGAGGGTGAGTAGATATTTACGTTTTTAAAATATGAGGTCAGGGGAAGAAAGATGAGAGTCCATGATCTTGAAAGATGACAGTCGAAAAGGTAAAAACTTAAAATTGAATTATCTCGAAATCAAAAAAATGGACATTCATCTTTTTTCCCCTGGCCTCTTCATACTATTAATAAGTAGGTAATTCTTTGTATCGATATTTGTGTAAATTATCCCAAGATATTGCTAAGCTTAACACCTATTATGCTAAACAGTAATTCCTCAGTCAAAGATTAAACATTACAAAAAATATCTAATGTACCAATTTACGTCAACTGTTTTTCTTCTTTACGTTGGAGATTTTCCCCCACATCAGGTTTTTCTCCTTGTTATATTATTGGGTTTTCTGGGAGAACTGATCAATACATTCAATATGATGGGAGAACGATCAACAGGAGAACCTGTCATAAAAAAAAATCTTTATGACGGATCATTTATCATTATATGTCAAGACCGTCTGTCAAAAAAAATATGTAGGTACAATGGTACATAAATTTATTGATTGAATTTGCCTTTTGGACCACGGAGCTTGAAGACAAGTTCTTCTTTAGCGACATGTTGTTCGAGAGACGAGATACGAGTATATCTTTGTGTGAATGAAGTGTATAGCATGTGTATGCAATAAGAGAGTAAATCTACTTACATCAGAGAAGCTTTTGAGGAATATGCCTCATTGGTTGATCGAAATCATAAATTATTGGCATATAATATATGCAAGCACTGCCTTTACCTGTCTTGAGCTGTCAGTCTTTAAATAAAGCACTACTAATAATATATTCAAACATTTCGATGTTTCTTCAAAAACACTAGTATTTCATTTAGATTAGAATGTCTATTAGTGCATGGATGCCATTGTTATTATAGTTATAATAATTATGTAGTAGTTATTAAAATAATAAAGATGATATAAATAAAATAAACCTTTATTTGGAACAAAAATAATACCTACATATTATATCACAGCAAAAAGTATAGGTACATCAGAACAACTGATTCCAATTCAACTTATTTGCTGAGATACTCATATTGATGGAATAAGTGCCTAAAAATAGCAATGACTGTAATCTGTATATTTATGTAACTTCATGCTTAGAGGTCATTAGATGCTAATAAAGTACAAAGTAGGTACTTAATTTTGACCCGTGTCTGCATAAACAACGTCAACAATTATTTCACCAAAGTCACTTCAGATTTTGGTTTGATTTCCGCATGTGTGAATTGATAAAGAAAGCTTTTTAAGAATAAATTGTCTAATTAATTAATTAATAAGATGTTTGTTTAGGTATTACATAATGTTGTTTTCAAATTCTTGAGACTATTAGATCATCTTCTCATTTTAAAATTTCCTTACAAGAAAAGCAAAGCATTCAAAGATGATTCGGCATTTGCGAAAACAAATGCCTAAGATAAAAAAAACAGTGCCAATTATGGACACAATACTTCCTCGTGATTGTTTCACATTGTAAACACGTGCCAATTTTGAGATTTTATACAAAAACACTCGTATCTCCAAAACGACTTAATCGATTTTCTAAATATGGTAGAATATTGTTTTTTCTACATTTTAGATTCCACAAAAAATTCTGTATCGGCAAGTTGTGGTCCTTATTTTTTGACTTTTTTGTCAAAAATTTCGGATTTTCTTACATATCAGAGTTAAAATATAATTAATTAAAAAATAAATATAAATAGCCTATGTAAAACAATAATATGCATATACATACAAAAAAATTGGGTGTACCGTTCACGAGATATAAGCGTTTAAGTAAAAAGTTAGTGGTCAGGCGCATAGTTTCTTTCACCCAGAACCGCTAGTACGAATTTGGTGAATTTAAAATAAGACCATCTACAGAATGTCTCCTATATGTGTGCAAAATTTCATCAAAATCCGTCGAGTATGTTTCCGAGATTTGCGGGTTACAAGGAATACTTTTAACAGACCGACGGACCGACATACGGACACAAAACCAAATTTGCTCAAGAGGTTATGAAACGTCCAGAAATATGAAAAAAATTGAAATATTTATTGAAATTGAAATAGAAAAAAATCAGAGCATAAAAATAGGTATTTTTTTTTTACAAAAACGAACACAATACTTCCGATTTCTTAGAAATTTCTCGGAAGTAAAATGTAGGATTACTCGTAAATAAATTTTGTACTCCGCTACTTCTTCATTTTTCGCTTTTGCATAATATTATGCTCTATGCAAAATAAATAATTATTAGATTCTACTCATCTTGTCCGAATGGGTAGTAATCAGGTCGCATTCAGATGATCCGGGATCGATCCTCAGTCGGGTAGAATTTTTTGTTCTTTGGATATTCATTGTCTAGTGTCCACTCATGAGGAAAAATGAGTATTTCATTAGCATATTAGCAGCAAGGTGAAATAAATTAGTAGATACCTAGTGGTGGTGCTTAATTTAGGATGCGATGCGAGACAGGCAGGCGTATTATGAAAAGTGTGTGTATAACAATACATGTGAGTGATAGTTATTTCTTGCAATCTATGGTTCCATCCATTATTCAGGGTGTCTACTGGTCAGGGAAATCCTGGAAAACCTGGAATTGTCAGGGAATTTTTCGAGACCAAAAATGTCAGGGAAAAGTCAGGGAATTTTGTGAAAAAACACCATAAGTCAGGGAATTTTGGGAAAACACCAAAAGTCAGGGAATTTTTTTTTTCAAGATCCAATTTTGTCATGAAAATGATAAAAAAAAAAAAAAATCGCCTGCGGCGCCACTGTAATCCAGGCATTGTGATAATACTTCTTTGGTAAGAAACACAAAACACTCTTAACCACTTTTTGATAAGATTAACAAAGTTTTAGCAGGTTTTTTTTTCAGGGTTTTCCCTGAAAGTTCTTCAATTTTCTTTAGGGTTCCTATTTGTGTGTTGATTTATTACATTTAGTTTTAACTTTCCTTATCCTATAATCAGGAAAGTATTGTATTCGGCGAAATTTTAAAAAAATATAAAAATATAATTTGTGTATTTCTTTTTTTATCATTCCTAACACATTCTTGGTAGGAGCTACCGTTAGCGAACTTTTATCAAATTTACGAGAAAAGAATTGGTGATTTCTTAGCAATAAGGTAAGAAAAGTCTTGTGGTGATCACACTAGATTTTTTATTTGAAAAAAAAGCAAGGAGGTAAACATGTTTTCTAAAAGCAAGGAGCTAAACACGTTTTCTAAAAATATGACTTGTCTAATTTGCATATTTACTATTATTTTAATATGTATTACCTATTGTGTACTAATAATCAAATAGTACATGAGTAAGCAATTTGTACATAATATCCACCTATTCGATATCCTGCTGATGTCTCTTCCCCAGTAGGTACTAAATGTTGATATCGTAGAACGTACCAGAAAACTCATTTAATTGATTTAGAAAAAATGTTTGGTTGGGTGGCGTGGCGGTGGGCTTGCAAAAAAAAAAAATAGAAGGCAGATTGACGTCATATAATATACATATAATATCTCCTTAAAAAAGTAGACTGGAGAAACTGGAAAAATGGTCTGGAAAACCTGGAAAAGTCAGGGAATTTTACTTTGACCATTTAGTAGACACCCTGATTATTGCAAGTGCAAGTGTAGACTACTAAAAGAAATGTAAAGTTTTTAGAAAGGTGATAGAAGTTATAATCGAATATATTTAGAAGTAGATGCGGATAGGTCTAAAAACAGGTACCGCTCCTCGAAATCACAATAGATACAAATCTAGCTACATTAAATTGCAATTAATTGCTACAGAGAAGTTCTAATCACTCACATGTTATACACACATAGGGCCAAAAATTATGAAACAAGATTATGCTGGTTCCACACAGGTGCAACATGCAACACGTTGCTGCAACATGTGTGTGGTAATTGGAACACTGTTGCAGCATCGTGTTGCAGTTCGTGTTCGTCAGTGATCCATTCTGTTTCTATGTTCAGGTGCCGTCCACACACGTGCAACAATTGCAACATAGTAGCAACAAAAATCAAAGATGTTCGGTAGAAAACCGACATCCTCATGGATAATTTTTGAACATTCATGTTCGTGTTCAGAAGCCGTCCACACAGAGTGAATTCATGTTGCAGCAACATGTTGCTCCTGGGTGGACCCAGCATAAAGATAAGCCAGACACGCCCTCAATTCGGAGTTTCAACCAATCACAGCACACTATAGCCCGACTTGAGGGACAGTCTGACTTATCATAATTTGGCCCTTAGTAAAGATCTTTAAGTACCCACAAAAATTGTGAAGCGGATCTTGTTTCAAAACACACTGATAATTCATACTTTACTGAATATGAGAGTGTGAAAACAGCATGCCGAACCAAATAATAACCTTATGCAAGCTTCAATCAACCAGTAAGGATTTGCAAATTGCTAACAAGATTTACGAAGAGAATTCCTGGGAACTATTTTGTTCTTAGTGAAGATACCGTATCCTGCATACTCGCATCCTGATTCCATTCATAGATTTATTCCTACTCTCAGCTCCATAGGCTATCATAAATGCGCATACCGACAGTAATCTATAGGGTGTAACAGGCCTGATTTCATTCATAGATTTATTCCTACTCTCAGCTCCATAGGCTATCGTAAATGCACATACCGACAGTAATGTACAGGGTGTATGTAACAGGAATGCCTGTAATAAATTGTAATGACAAAATCGAAGGCAGTCGACTAGGAATAGAAATAATAATATCCCCTTATTTTTACTGCCCGATTAGGACTATTAAGTCCCATTATGTGGTCAAAATCTCAAATGGGAGGAAAACTTGTCATGTCCCCGGCTGGGTTTCGAACCCGCGACCTCTGGATTCACAGAGTTACGCCTTTACTTAATACAGTCAAACCTGGGTATAAGAGAACTGGATATCAGAAAAACCTCGTTATAAGAGAACAGTTATAACAGGTCCAATTTAGCTCTCTATAAGCCAAAAAAAACCTCTTTATAACAGAAACCTGGATATAAGAGAACAATTTTCAGGTCCAATTTACCTCTATAAGGGAAAAGAAAATCTCTATATGAAAAACTTTGATATAAGAGAAGAAAAGTCGGGTCCTCTGAGTTCTTTTATATCCAGGTTCGATTGTACTCAAGTATTTGCGACCTATACCAACGAATGAAAGCGATTTTTTCCCAGAGAATAAACCCCTCCAATTAGGTTAGCAAAAAAAACATAATAGGAAATGAGGTAGGATTTATAAATAAAATAATTTGTGTTTCACAATTTTAGTTATATCACAATTTTAGTGGGTAGCGCAGATTTGTAGGACTTTTTCTTTTCCTTGAATATCCCAATATCTTATTTTTTGCCCTTAATTTCGCCATTGGTCGCTGATCACATGAAAGCAGTCACTTATTTTTCCTCACGACATAAAATTTCAGAGCAGAAAAAATCCCGCTCTCGCCCTCTTGGGGTTTAATCCAGGTCTCCGTGCACTCTCCTGTTATATACTGTATACTCACAAGACATATGTAGGTAGAATTACAGCTTGTTAATAGATTCCCAGACACGTAGAAAGAACTGTTCTTTGTAAAAAGACCGTCACGTCCAATACGTCCATGCAGTTTTACAGAGGTGGCATAAACGTCAAATCTGAATACGGTATTAAGGTATGACACTGATGTATCTAGTATATCGAAAGATACCCAATTACCTATACAATATGAATATGAAAACACCGATTGAGTATTGACTGATCTCTGTAAGCGTTTTTTTTTTTAATTGAACAAAAAGCCTGAACGAGACCGAAAAGTCACCTCTGGTCAACCAAAATTTGAATAATAAAAAAAAGTGATTTTTGGAACTCTGGTTTGTTTACATTAAAAATATCGGTGTTTGTTTACATTTTGCATTTGAAATCATCCACTTCTTCTTCTTCTTCTTTACCGAACCGAACGCCATGACCGAACGAACGAGCCGGTCCACTCTGGTCAGGATTTTTCGGTCCGGTCAAATAAAAAAAAGTGAATTTCAGTGACCAGGTCAGCTTCGGTTCGCTTCGTTCACATAAAAAAACCGCTTTATATCTCTTTAACGGTAACACTGCCGACCTCAGTAGCTCGATCAATTAAGTTGACAGACTTCCAACTTGGAGGTCGGTGGTTCACGACCCATGTTCGGTTAAAATTTAGCAGTTTGAATCGCGAAAGTGATTAACACATACACATACATTATATGATGACTTTTTTTTTATTAAGAGTAGGTAACCCTTTTTTTTAAGAGTAACACTAAAATGTTTTACAACTTGATTCGGGTGGGGCCGAATTCAGTTCCCGAAGCGATGTACGGCAATGCCTCATTGTGTAGAGTAGTTTTAGGAAAAATAAATATACGGCCATGCCTCGGGTGCTTTTTTTGTATTTTTATAAATTAGATTCTGTGCAACTTACGAGTATTATTGTGATATAATAATTAGCAAATCGTAGACGTAACTTTTACTTGCTCTCTTTCTTTAAGATCGATTCATAACAATAATTCACAGATTAGATACTTCAGCTGTATTTGTCTGACAGGTATTTGGCAATCTCCTTTGTACTTACTTAAAAATGTTATACTTGTGACCCTGAGGAACTTCCTGAGGAATATCGTCCCTGGTAGGTTGCACTTCTGACAAAATGCAAATTCAGCGTTGAACTTTTCAGACATAAGAAAACCATTACCTAAGTTTTGTAATTTCATAATTCCACTGGTTTGATTTGAATTAAATCTGAGGTAACTCAGATGCCTGAGTTGGTCACAAGCCTTGTATCAATCACAGAACGCGTTTATGTCATTTATTCCAACTAATTCGAAATTCTGTGCAACCTGCGAGTATGTGATATAATAATTAGCAAATCGTAGACGTAACTTTTACTTGCTCACTTTCTTTAGCAGCGACGAGGAAGGTTTCAGTATTATTCACACAGGTACAAATATGGAGACTTGAGCTAAGCACTGTCTAGTGTCTAATTTTGTATACCTACTGAAAGTAAATTTCAACTATTATTATTATTATTATTATAGTATGCTTTATTTGGTAAGACAAAAATATATATACAGTAAAATACAATGAAATTATAAAGAAAAAATAAATAGATTGAGCAAATAAATAAAATCAAAAAAGAATAAATGAAGCTAATGTCCTACCTAAAGGGCGGGGTTATTACCTGTGGCAATCTCTTCCACCCAACCCTTACTGTTACTGATTATCATGATATTACAGCTAGGTACACGGATATCTTTATTATTGTACTGAAGCATAGTCAGTTCAAGGTCTGGGGAGTTTGTACCCAAAGTTCCTGGTAATTAATTTCTCTCCAATTTTAGAGCACTTTGTTTCATTGACAATAGTGTAATTATGATGTACTTATCTGACTGATCATAAAATTCTTTGGTTAGAGTCCCAAAATCTGGTGGTAATTTTAGTATGACGGGTTTGAGTATAGCGACATCAAGCTTGTGATTAAAACAAATTAATATGATAATTAATAATATTTTTTTTAAATTAATATAACTTAATTCTAAGGGGATAGACACACACCATTATTTTTCATTAGGGTCATGCCTAGACCCAGAGCTGAGGATTTAAAATCGACATCTTTACAATCAGCCTAATGCAATTTGTAAATCGAAGGATGTGTCTTCTTAAAGATCTCGATTGTACAATTGTACTCGTACAGTAATTAGCCTTATGACCTACGACATACATATGTGAGCTCTAGCCTCTAGTATCTGACGGCCTTGCCGTTATTTTCCATATTCTACAATATTCTACATATTGTTCATATTCTACCTCACACCAAACTAACCAAACCAAACCGAAAACATTTATGCGCCAAACTAAATATTTCAAGAATGAGAGACGAGAAAAAGGGTGATGGGAGTTATTGGTGCTTGAAACGCGTAGCACGAAGAGCAACCTAATATTTTAAATGGATACCAAATCCAACGAGTTACAGGAATGTGGAACAATCAGTCCAACCTATCATTATAATTAAGGTTTCAACCCAAATTATACCCCATATCCAATAATCAAGTACAGTGAGGGGTCAGACTTACAGACACAATCTCAAAAATAATTTCGTTCGTTAAGCAAAGGTGAATGTCCCTCTGTCGAACGAAAAAAACAGAGTTAGGGCTAAATTATAAAATAAGATTAAGACGAGGATTAGGGAAGACGTAGGTAATCCGAAGTGTTTTGATGTGATTGGTGGAAAGTCTTCTCTTATCGTTGTTTATAATTTGGCCCTTAGTATCACCCCGAATTGGAAGACACAGTGCAATAAGTCAGCCGGCCAGGGAACAAATATTTTGGATATTTTCAAGAATACAATTCATTCGGAGGGAGTCAAACTGAAGACCTGAAATTTAAAAATGTTTTTAAAGTTATCATAATATTATTTGTGTTATTAACAATCATGATACTAAACACTTGGCGGACTTTGGAGTCGAATCACCGACCTCTAGGTTATGAATTTGCCACCTTATCGATCGAGCTAAACTGTAGGTCGGTCAAGACCTGAAAGTTGGAAACATAGCACAATTCTCGTGGCTTTCCTAATCAACCCTTTCGTAAGTTGGCGGCTACTTTGCATTGCAATTTTGAGGACAATTTTACACCAACACGTGAAAAAAGTTTTCAACCATTAAGACCAGTAGTAAAAAAATTTCAACAACTTTCAAATATCAACGTTTCTGCCCCATCTTGTTTCAACACCCCGCACTTTCTTCCTCATCCCCCTCACTCTCATTGACACAGCTTTGATAATAGACATCTAGACTTTAACCCTCAACCATCCAGTAGTAAATACCTAAAATTTTGGTAAAGTATGAAATTTTCATCTGTGAAAAAAAATAATAAATAAATAAATAAAAAATCACTAACTGAGAAACACTTGCGAAAATGAAATTTTACCAAAAAATGTTCCTCTTTGTTTGTCTAGATGTGTAGTAGGAAAGTCTTTTTCTCTGTCATATTACGTGTCCAACCTAATGAACCTAACTGGAGTTTCAGCATTCCCCAAAGAAATTCACAAAAGTTTTACCAAAGTAGGAAAGAAACTTTTTCCGCTTTTCCTTCCACAATCATCTTTCTTGTGAACCTCAGTAGCCTCGATCAATGCGGCAGCTGACTCGTACCCTCGGTGGTTCGTGTCCCAAAGTAAATTGATAAGTTCTGGTTTAAAAAATTGTGATATAACTTCTGTGAATCAGCTGAAAGAAAGAAACATGCAAAATATGAAAGAATTAAAGAGAATCATTTGTTTCTTCCTTTTCGTCACGTTCTTACCTCGTTGAACGTATATCTCTTAATCCAATTCAACGTGGGTAATTAAAAGACTGAGTTATATCTGTAGAAAAGTTGTAAAAATTAAAAATCCTTCTTGATCAATCCTATCATCATCCAATGTCTGACATCTTGTTAGAAAAGGAAAGCATTTAGCAAGTATGCTCATGGTCTCATGAAAAAACATCTATGCGATAAATCAATATGCGAAACATACTGAATTCGTAAGTAGCTTACAGGTAATGAAGGAAAGTAATGATTGTAGAAATTTACTGGTAGAATTTAACAGTTATACCTTCTAGCTAAAATAGACAATTTATCTTAATAATCAAAATGAAGCCATGACTATTAATAAATGATATGAATACATGTGGTATATGATAATCCTAGTTGTAGAATAAGTGTAAATTAGTCTTACAAATGAGTTAATGCCTAATTTGAAAGGAAAAAAAAAAAAAATAATAAAGAATACTTTATAAGAATGCAAAATTATTGTAAACAGTGTATAGTTTTCAAGTAAATGAGAGAGGGAGATGGTCAGTTAATAACCAACATGTTCGTCCTTCATTAACATTGGAACCATTATCGAATGATCTTAATATATCAAGTGCGTGTACATCATGACCTCAGGTTTACTGATTTGATTTTAATATTTCGAGCTTGGCATTATACAAATTCCAGGCCAATGCTGTTCCCAATTGCCAATAAGTTCCAATAACACACAAATACCTGTCCGGAGAGTGTTGTTATACATTCCTGAAATGATGGGAATGATGCCACAGTGCTTCGCGATCTAATGGTCAAACCAGTTCAACATTATGCAACCCATGTGTGTGCTGACCGAACATTTCAATGTGGACATACAATATGTACAGATAGACTTGGATGTAGTATGTTATAGACATAGTAAGTTATGAACATGGAAGTTATGGAAATATAGACATACTATAATTTAGTATGTCAGGCGAGACATGCTCTATCGGAGATGCAATCCGTTCAGCAAACATGGCAATATAATTATTATAATCAAGATGATAAACAATGTGAACATGTTACTCCAACATGCTGTAGCCACAGTGAACGCGAACATGTACTGCATGTGTATGACATGTGATGTTTATACTCCAGGTTCAATCACTTGTAACGCAGATAGCCAGGGCCGAACTGTGAAACCTTCAGGACACAATGACCATCCGCGAAACTAGATAAGTCGAACATCTCGATCTAGACGACAGTCGTCTTGAAAAAAAAGAAGAAAAAAAAAAAAAAAAAAAAAGATGAGTGTTTCACAGCTTTTTTATTTCGTAGCCATGAAACAGGAGCTACTGTAGACGCTTGTGGTCTATGTTGTAGCTTGTCCATCCCGTAGTATGCTTCCCCTCTGATAGGCGAGAAGTGACACAATACTTCCCGTTTAGGTGCTGGGTCACCGGAAGGTATCCCTTACAAACAATTGTAACCACATTAAAAATACAAAAAGAAATTGCTTTCAATTTGTGTTTTTCCAAACCTACTTGGGTCGGCATTGCTCAACCTTGTGGGTGAGGTTGGTTGGCCGTGGCATATTTCTTTTGGCTGTGTGCTCTTCCTAACGCCATAGACCTATTTGATTTTATGTTCTGATTAGGACGGGGGTTTTACTTCCATTCCCTGGAAATCGTACCAGCTACCCACATTAACCTCACCTAGTCTGGGTGGGGCTGGAATTGCCACCCTCACGTGTTCGGAGGGAACAGAATTTTCTGTGTGAAAAGTCTGCTCCAACCGAGAGTCAAATTCAGTATCTCTGGACTACGGGCAGTAGTCACAACCGTTACGCCACGGAGGCTGGCATCATCTCTACTAGGCACGACATTTGTCTCTACAGACCAGTTATTTGAATATGTTTTGTGCTCCCATATTGTATACCCTTACAAAAACAATGATATTAACAAGAACTATAAGAAGATCATTAGTAAAAACTAAATTGTGGTCAACAACTTTGGCACTTATTCTTGAATCTTCCATTACCTTGTTAGTGGTGTAATGGTGAGTTAGTGGTAAGAGCTTAAATTTATTTTATTTTATAATTTTTTTGTACTTTGCAATTTGTAAACATACAACTTGTATTATTACAATAAATATTAATTAATAGTGCCTCTAGTTTCAAATGTTCACATTCTAGAGAGGAAAGGATAGTAGGTACTTCGATCAAGCGTACTCATGAAAAATGTTGCTTTGTCGACAAATCGTTTGGTGAACTTTGGTTCTGTTCTAGAACAGCTACTGTTTGAATTTTGTCTATCCTTTAGTGACTTATGTCTTCCAACAATCGTGAGAAACAATTGTGGATAGGATAGTCCCAATTTTGACTTTAAACCAATTTTCTTCACATATTAGAATTATAGTGGATACAAGACCAGACTCAAGACTATTTAAATCAGTTACCTTACCTAACAGATTCTTACCATCTCTTTTACAGTTTATTATAGGTAAAATTCGACAGTAATTGGTACTTTACTCGTATGTCTTTACCCGTCATCTACCGAACTGTTAGAGATAATTATGATAAAGGTAAAACAGACGATTTATGCTACCTCGGCACCATTATAACTTCTCTCCTGCAGCTTTACAATTGTCAGTAAAAGTTACCAACCAATCCTAAGATCATCATGATTATTATGCTATGAGTATATTACAGTATTATCCTATGATAACTGTTTTGTGATAAACTTCTGTTAGTTCAGATCCCAGCATTCTATGTATGCTCACGCCATGTTATCTACATCCTACAATATGTACATTTATTATAAACCCCGCAAGTTAAATAAATTCATCTAGGTATTCTAGGTATAGTTACCTAGGTAAATATGGCTTACAAAAAATGCTCCAAAGTCTTCACATTAAGTACCTACTACAGTCATTAGAATAATATTGGTTAGTTATTGATCTTCACTTTAAATATCTAATTCTTAACAACTATGATAGTATGGTATTAGGTCAAACTCATCAAATTCTCAACTGCTCATGTATCATATTATTTAGACAATCGTTGATCCTCTAGAAGTCTAGAAGGTGTTTTAGTCGAATACAAATCTTATAGTTGTTATGAAGATCCCATTGGAACTGCCCTATTCTAGTTCAAGAATTCAAGGATCGAAAAGATGGGTTACCTATGTATGGTTACCAGGTTACCTATGAGCATTGTAATTGGGTAAATATGTGTTGAGTATTATTTATTTTCATGAAGTCCTCTCGAGCCCGTTATATTCTTCAACAGACATTAGAGTATTTATAATTATTTATCCCTGAAATACTTTCCAAACTATACTTCCCTGATTGTTTCAATGTTCGTGTTGTTAGAATGATTGGTATAGGATCTTCGCTACTTGGACGCCCAGGAACGGTGTTTTCAGGTTCTTTTATGCCTTTGACTATGTTTTAACGTGAGACTTAAAATAAACCGGAGGGACCGCCATGCGATATCAGAAGAAGATAGAATATTCATTATCTAATTTAAACATCAATCCAAACTGGTACAGCTTTTACAATTTACAAGATCCTTCTTCTTCGTTCACATCTCTTTTTTCTTCATTTTCAACTTCTTCTCAACTTTGATTCTTGGTGTCAGCATTTTTTCCATGAAATCTTGTCCAATTCGTTTACTAATGTACACTATTTCCACCATAATTTCCTAAAATTATAACTCATTGAATTCCATTGGGTCAGCCCATTAAAATATTGTCCTCCATTTCAATATATCCATATTCTATCTCCTCCATTAGCTATACTGTGGAATACATAGCTCACTGAATCGCATGAAAATAATTCTTATGCAACATTCATCCTCTCTGCTAATGGTTCTAGGTCTACCTTGCCCGTAGCTATTGCTGCAATTACTTGGACCGGAATATTTATTACAACCTGGCATGCTGGAATCTTCTTGGTTTTTTTTTTTCTACGTCAGTTTCAAGTTCAGCTCTAACGACCTCAAGGTTCTCCATGTTGCGGTGAAACACTCGGTGCTCATTAACAAACATGATTTTTTGCAAACGGTTCTTTATTTTACTTCCGATCATAACTGAAGTTATCAGAAAGGTTGTTCGTTTTTGTAGAATGATTTTTTTTGCTCCGGTTTCAAGGCATTCAATTCAATTTGTTTGGGCATCACGAAAGCTCGTAGCATTTTTGTTTTTTGATAGAAAGTTTTTTTTTTTTTTTTTGTTTCATATAAAACTGAAATTACTGAAATCTGTTTTTCTTAATTTTTAAGAATACATTTAGAAGAACTTTTCTTTTTAAATACCTACTTTTAGCTTGGTCAGATGATATTTAAGAAGAGAACTCCATATTTTTTTCGCTGCTGCTTGAAAATTCGACACCAAATCCTAATAAGTTTCAATAATGTTTCTACCTAATTCTTTATCAATAAAGGCAAACCTACTAATCTTACCTACTGTCTTCATTTTAAAGGAAGGCGGATCAGACATCTTCTCAGAGATCTGAACAGAGCACCGGATATTTATTGTTCAGATGATTACTATAATTATTCACCACAAACTAAATCTCTCAACATCAGACACCAACACCAAAGCTATTGTTAACAAAATACCGAATAATTCGATTATGAATGACAGAAAATACTGAATTTGGTAGACAATGGCACGAATCTAGCCCACATTATGAAGAGCGTGAAACATGCTTAACCAAAGAGGAGACAGAATGAGACCAAGTTCTGGGGCGTTGCGTTTTGCATCCTACTCTTTGGAACCAAGTTCATAGCTCACTCTGCTCATTAGTTCATTTAGTTCACTGTCGTTCTTTTCAAGACGGATGTGCGGTCTATTTTAACATCCATTTTTGACGTTCCGTCTCCAATGTATGATGGTAATAGTTACACATTTTCTATGAAAATTGATGCACTCGGTTATTTTAGCTGTCACTAATTTCCGTGCCCATCGGATCTAGTAACTATTTTACAATTATTTTGGGATATAAATTGATTGTATATGTATGTTCATGACATATGAATATATGTGGAGTTGGTATGGTGACTACACGTGGAATTTTATGGATGTGGACAAATCGATTTGATAGTGCGATACAGGATCCATAATAATTGTTATTGAGTGATGAGGATGAAGATGCAGTTGATGATAGTGATGTTGATGATGATAAAGTTGATAACGATGGAATATAATATGATAAAAATAATTGTAACAAAAACAACAAAAATGTATCCTGCATTCCAGAACTCAATATCCTGTCCGTGTCTGGTAGAACCACTCTGCGGTCACCGGGCCTAATGGTTTAACCGCAGGCTGAGGTTCGCATCCAGTCATGTGGAAGAAAAATCACCTGATGTGGGTGATCACTGGTTTTGACGCTAACTGTGATGTGAGAATTTCTCCGAACCGAACCAACGGATACTGATGAACAATTAAATTTCAGTTGTTTTGGCAATGAAGAAAGATACGTTAAATAGGTCCGTAAGCTCCCGATTTATCACTGAAGATAGCAGCTCCAATCATGACAAGGACTTGATTAGTACCCGTTTGTTATCGGATTATAGTGAATTCATTTTCTACAAGTCCCACTAAAGCTGGGTGAGGTTAACGTCGGTATTTTTACAGGCGAATGGATGATGAAATCCCTGTTACGAGTCACGATAAACGTTCAACAAAATTCGTTGAAAGTGACACCAACAAATCAAAAAAAGTTTTCTCATCAGAGGACATTTACAAAAAAATCTAACTATCAGAGAAAAGTTTCTAATTATGAGATACCGAATTATCATTGTTTTTTCCTTCTGTATCAAGGAAAATCAACAGGTACCTACCGAGTGGTTTTTTCTGATGGCCAATAATGCCAATTTACTCTGTATTGATTCAATTGATTGCAAACTGCAAACTATGTATTCGAATTATTTCCCCTCATTATGTGCTCATCCGAGCATGCCTCCAAGGATGTCTATCGAACCATCCGATAGTGTCGTCAAGACAACCTTATCAGACTACTAATCCGAGGATAGTGGTATAAAATGATTGACTGGTAAGCACTAAAACAATAGTTTAAATTCCTGCCAATGTGTCAAATTTTATGCTGAAATTAAAAGAAGAAAACCTAAAAACAAATAAAATTTACAGAATAGTGAAACATCTCAGAGAGTTTTTAGAATACCAAACAAGATTTTTGAATACCCAAAACAAGTTAATGTGTTTTGACAATATGTACGTAGCTTGACCGTTAAGGTGGCGGACTTGTTGTAATCGGAGGTCGGTGGTTCGAGTCCCAAGTTAAGCAAAAATTTATCAAAGCGTGTTTGAGTTGTTGTGATATCACGATTGTGATCAACACAAATATGATAACTAGTACCTACAATCCACAAAACATGGACATTCGGTACCTACTCACGACAACCTGTCTTGAGTACTACGCACTAAAGTACCTAATTATGATAGATCCACAGATCTAGTACAGATTGCCATTCTGGACAGCAGACAAGTACTATTCTAATGTCAAAAGAACTTGTCAAAGCTTTCATGCAATGGCTCAACAATTCAACATGAATAAGTAATTTCATATGTTGTAATTTCGCAGTTGGACTTCTGTTACCTTGGGAATACCATCGTCTTGTCATGTCACGATCAAGTAGCTGTAAAAACAGCACTAGACTTCATTTTAAAATCAGAATAATAGATAATAAAGTAAACATATAGAAACATGCAGTTATTAAAGACCTTATTATACTTACCGACAGGCGCGGCCTTTGCTAAGGAGCTGCGGAACTGCAGCACCCCCAGACGAAAAAGAAAATGAGAGGATTTTCTCAAGTTACACAATGAAAATCATCACACGTTTCTAGAATAATTAATGCAAAATTAATATGATTGGCATGGTAAACTAACTCAAACTCTTTAGATACTGTAAGAGCTACTTTAAAAATCCCATTTTAGTCCGGTTTATGTGGCAGCACCCCCAAAATATTTTCCTACCGGCCGCGCCTGTTGACCGATTAATAACTTAAAGGTCTTGAAGTTACGTAATCCGTTTCTAGCAGTGATTTGGTTGGTGCTATTGACAATGTTGCTGACTTGTAAGACTTAGTTGGTACTTTCAACTTTTTTTATTGTAAACACTGTTAGGTTCAAAAAATCCCCTGACAGTACAAATAATATCTTTTCCAACCAAAGACGATTATCTGTTGTCTTTTCAGCTTTGAAAGCTGAAAATAAATACTTTTTAAGAAAGTATTTATTAAAATTATGATCACATGAATCATGTTGAATTACATGCGGAATTTAATTTTTTCTAATTATTTTGTGTTTCATTAGTGGTTAAATAGTGCCTTCGTAGCTACTAATAGTAGTTACCTACCAAGAACCAAAATGTATGGTTTTACATTATTGTCAATAACCCAAAACCTTATATTAGTATTAGTCATAGGTTCATAGACCTACCAGACAATTTTAATTTTATACGTACATAAGTACCTACACCAACGAGGTAAAATCCCTATACCTACATTTTTATAGGTAGGGATTTCTTTTTAGTAGTTAGTTAATATACTTGGTTACCTTATTTCATAGAGAATATTTTTTTTTCTTCTTCTTTTTACTCTGTCTTATCCCGCTCAAGCAGGGTCGACGTTGTTTAACCTCATGGAAGAGGTTGATTGGTTTTGGCACATTTTTTACGGCTGGATGCCCTCCCTAACGCCAAGGGGTTTTACCTTCCATTCGCTGGAAATCGTACCAGCTACCCACATTAACCTTACCCAGCCTGGGTAGGGCCGGAAATGCCAGCCTCACGTGTTTCGGATGGAACAGAATTTTTCATAGAGAATAATAATAATAATAAAAAAAAATGTTAATAACAATACCTAATTAACATATTAAAATTGTCTAATGCTTTCTCACCTCATTCGTCTTTTCTCACATCTCTGATCATTGCAATGGAAATACCTAGGAAGATGGAATATTCCGCAAAGTTTACTCTTGACGTAGAATATTTTTCCGCAAATACTTACTTACTTACCTCTGGGGTTGGATCAGAGACCAACCCATGGACAAAAGATCGGTATAAATGGAAAAGTGAGAAGTTGTACTAGATACGGCAGCAAAGTGCTGGGTTCAAACTAGTTTTCTAAAAACTCATTGGGAACTTCAAAAATTAAATAATTATCATCATTTTCTCGTCATGAAGTCTTAGCACGAAGGTGTATAAGATCAAATGGATAGCATCTTGTCGTTGAAACTAGTGTCATGTCAAAAATATTGTAGCATGTTTCCATTTAAATAAACATATTGGGTTTAAACCTAATTTAAAATATTATACTGAATGTTACCTACATATTATCTTGAATAGGTTCATATTATCTTGTTCCTTCTTTTCTATCATAAACTCTATAACCTAAATAAAATAAAAGAAGTAAACCGACCTCAGTAGCTTGATCGATAAGGCGGCGGACTTGTAACCTGAGGTCGGTGGTTCAAGTCCCGGTTTCAGCGTAGATTTAGTAAAGCGAGTTTGAGTAATTGTGATATCGCGAAAGTGACTAACACAAGTATGATAACTTAAAATAATATAAAAGAAGTATACTTCTATAGGTACCTATACTACCTATAGGTATTAGTTTTGACAGGTCTACAATAATTACAATATCAGTGATAAGTTGATAACTGATACGGGCTGATTGATACCAATATTATTATACCGTTTAATATACATAAAAAGATGTAGGCACAGGGTACACGTACATGTATAACTCTTCATTAAAACTTCAATCGCAGGCTCTATTTTCTTTTTTGTATACCATTTGCATCTTTAATTTGTGATTGCATCTATACTATTCATATGTAATTTCACACATGTTCATTATGTACTCATAATTATTGTAAATTAATGCTGTTAAATATAACCTACCATTTAGTGGTGAAAATTGTTTCGTATAGTAATTTCATTACACTTATATTTCAACTATTCTTGAAAAAAAAAAAAACTTCTTGAAGTCTCATTCTGAGAACTTACATTTATGTATGCTTTTTTAATGTTATTATTTTTTTTTTTTTTTTTTGAAAAGAAACCAGACCTTGTTAAGACCTCTGGAATAAAAAGCTCTTCTAATAAGCATCGATCAATGTTAAAGTTTCTTGTTTTTATCCAGAAACCAGAAACAAAATCACATTTTCTGTTTTGACCAAATAATTGATGATCAGAGCTCAGGCTAAAAAAAATCAGGTCATACGTATTTTATCGTAGTTAACGCTAATGGTAATGAACTCTTATCGGACTAACTAATGCTACAAGACTTGTCTTAACCCAAAAAACCAACCGGTCTGAGGAACGTAACATCTTGCGGATATTTGATTTTTTTTTAATGTCTCTCTATACTTTCTCTAAGTCATTCCAGACGTCGATTTTCTTCCTCCAGAACAGAAACTCATAAACCAGCGAAGCACAGTAACCTCACCGTCCTCACCAGCCTGGGTTGTGCCGAGGAATAGCCAGCATCACGAGAGGTCAATTTGTTTTTTGCCAAACGTCTCTTAAACAGTTTTTTTTTGAGGAGGGGGAAGCTCATGCCGAAAAGTGTGAGTCTCAGACATGGACCGTCACTATAACTGTCTTCATCCCTGGATACTTTTGTTTTCATCCCTTAGTCCATCTCATGCTACCAGTCAGTGTTGCCAACCTGACGGTTTTCCCGTCAAAATTGACGGGTTTTTGAGGCCGTTGACGGGAATAAAACGACTTGACGGTTGACGGGATTTTTGACGGTTTTTTAGTCTCACGTTGACGGTTTTTGTTCAGGACTCGTTGGCAACACTGCTACCAGTACACTCTTGCCGAGACGAGGTGAGGACAGCCCAGCGCCAGAGTGTACTTGTGCATCTCGCTTGCAAGTCTCGGGTACTTTTCCCGGTCCCTCGCCTCTGGTGGTCTCGCTGCCGAGCGCCTCGGCGAGAGTGTGCTGCTAGCATCAGGGTAGACTAGATGGAGGAAATGAACGAGAGGCAAATGCCAGAAGTGTCCCTATGCCCTTTTCAATCGCCCACCAGGGGTGGTGAGTGGTAGTGGGCTTTACACTAGAAAAGGCCATCGCTACTGTGTTGTTTCTCATTACCTGCATTCATATGTTTCAACAATCAGAAATAATAATTATATCGCTATATTTATACTGCCCGATTAGGACTATTAAGTCCCATTATTCCAGCAGTAAGCCAAAGACGTATTATTATGTGGTAAAAATTCCAACTGGGAGGACAACTTGTCATGTTTCGGCTGGTTTTCGAACCCGCGACCTCTGGAATCTCTCGATTCATAGAGTGCCGCCTTTACCACTGAGCTCCTGCGACAGACGAGAAATCTATTTTTTTTTATGAAATTTTATACTATAGAAGGACTTCAAACTGTTTGAGTAGAAATGAATTGGTACTTGGAAAAGATATACTTTTGAATTCAGACGGAGAAAATTGAAACTCGATTTTTTTTTTTTTATATAAAAAAACTAAAACTCTTCGAATTGCTGAAATTGCTGAAAACTAATAAAATTTCGCTTCACTTTCCTTCATAAATACCTGTGGCATTCGATTTGCGAGGGTAATAAAGTTAATGTGCATACTCAACACTCGTTTTATGAATTGAACTTATACTGGGTGACTCAAAAAAGGGTGAGTTAAAACTCACCTCTAAGGAAGATAAGATGGTTTGTATCAAATATTTTGTGACTAAAAGGACGGTCAAAAGAAGATGATTCCAAAAGTTCTGACCGTAATGTGGATATTATTCACATTAATCTAGATAACCGACCTCAGTAGCTTGACCCATAAGGCAGCGGACTTGTAACCTGGAGGTCGGTTTTTGAAGTCCCGGTTTCAGCGTAGATTTAATAAAGCGAGTTTGAGTAGTTGTGATATCTCGAAAGTGATTAACACAAAAAATATGATAACTTAACTATTTAATCTAGATAATATTTCTTTATTTGTCATAGGACTAAGAAGAATGATGATAAACACAATATAACACAACGTCTCCCTCAACCCCCGTACAAGCATGTACCCAGCCGGGACATGACAAGTTTAGTTATCCTCCCATTTGGGATTTTTACCACATACTACATAGTCATACTCTTACGTCTGATGGCTGGGGGACTATAAACAGAGAGTAGACCAGCATTGGCTTGGTTCTGGGGGCCCTTGTCAATTATTAGACTCCTTGTAAAGTCGGTGGTAGAAGAGCTGAGTCCTTCCTCCACTGTCTGGGGCTACCATCGTTCACGATTACGCCACTCTATGATGATGATGTATACATCTTGGGCTTACTGCTTGAATAATGCTCTTAATAGTCCTAATCGGGCAGTATAAATAAGGTGATATCATTATTCTTATTATTATTATTACTATGTTAAAAAGGAAGAAAATAAATATGAATATTGACACCTTTTCCCCATTTTGATTTCCCATGCGAATCGAAAAAGTTCTTCCTCATTCACCCCAGGTTCTGTCAGTTAAAAAAGCGCTTCACGTTACACCCTGTTATTTTAATTCAAATAATGAGTTTTACAACGCGAATTCAAAATTTTGTGCAGAAAATTCTTCGATCATCAAGAATCAACAGTTGTTATGTATGATCAGTTATAATGGTTTTTGTAATTAGTAATTATATTTTGTGGTGCATAATAGGGCATTACCTATTTTATCAATGATATTCTTTGTTTTTATTAGGTGTGATATAATTAAAATTTTATTCCTTACTTCCTAATACATGTACGTACAAGCTTACTGCGGAATCCGATATTAAAATTAAGTAATTAGGTAAGTTTCGCGTTTCACGAAATTTGATTCCACTTCCTCCACCCTTTCGGTTCCACTCTGCAACTGAAAACACGCCAGAATTACTGCTTTGTACTATGAATTGATTGTCACAGTACACCATACTACTTAAGTACTTTGGAATAAAAGACAGCGAAAAATCGAAATTGAGAACAATTTATAATAATTCTTTACCAGTATTTTTTTTGTTGGTTTAAACGTCGCTTTCAAAACTGCATGGTCATAACACCACGGGGACACGGGATTGTTACCTTCCATTCGGAGAAAATTCACGAACTTGCCACCCAGCCTGGATTAGGCCAGAATGCCAACATCACAAAGTCTTCACCTCGCTGGACGTTGCTTAATTTCGGTGATCCTATGAGAACCGGTGCATTCAACGCGCCATCGACGCTGGCAAATTACAATATCTCTTGTCTTGGTATTAGACTCGTCTTAGTAGACGCGGGGCGGAGTGCTGCCGCGCCAGCTCAAAAAGTAAGTCAAAAACTCCATAATAACACCTTAAGACAATGTTCCTGCTCAGTTGCTCGGTCAATAAGGTGGCGGACTTGTAACCTCGAGGTCGGTGGTTCGATTCAGAAGCATAACGATTTTTCCAAGTGATTTTTTTAATTTTACTAATTTTGACATCATAAACTGATAGTTAATAATGTAACACAAATATGGTAAACTACCTCCAAACAAAAAGTAAGATAAACAGATAAACAGACTGCCAATTATGGACACAATACTTCCTCGTGAATGGCAATCATAATTTTCAACTTTCCATTATTCCAAAATGAGGAGGGGGAGGAGAAGAAGCAGAGCACCGTGACGAAGTACGAGTGAATCGTATAGTTCTATCCTTCACTCGCTACTTCCTAGTAGATATTATATCCGCCCCTGGTATTATATCCGCCCCTGATATAACTTGGAAGGCCACTGGTTTTCCCATCCGGCCGACACACATTAAAATGTATACCATGTTTACATGATCATTGGTATTATTAAAAATGTGAATTTATATTATTTTTTCGGCTGGATATTCTGGATAATAACTTTGTCCTCGTGAGGATCGGAACTGCTGTCATTCTCAGAGGTGGCTCGTGTCTTCGGTCATTAAAGTTATCATATTTGTGTTAATCACTATCGTGATATCACAACTACTCAAACTCGCTTTATTAAATCTACGCTGAAACCGGACTTGAACCACCGACCTCCAGGTTACAAGTCCGCTGCCTTATCGATCAAGCTACTGAGGTCGGTCAGTAGTCACTGTGGCAGAGCGAGTTAGCGCGCTAGGCATTGCACACATGGTGACCTGGGTTCGATTCCCAGCGGGGGAGGATTTTTTTCTGCTCTGTACTTGGATGTTCGGGGTCCACTCATACCTCGTGAGGAAAAATGAGTAGGTGCTTTAATGTGAGCGGCGACCAGTGGCGGAATTATAGGCAAAAATAAGTGTATTAGGATATTAAAAGATATGGAAAAGTCCTATAATTCTGCGCTAACCACTAAAAATTGTGATATAATAACACAAAGAAACACATTTATTTTTATTTTATTTACTGAGGTCGGTCTTCAGGCTAAAATGAGGCTCGTGCATATAGAAGAAAAGACACATTTTTACTTTCCTTATCCTATAGAAAGTAATGGAATTACTAAAAGTTTTCGATAGTTAGTTTTCAGTGCCAAAGCACTTTTTGAGGTCCCTAAAGCCTAAATCTCTCTCTTATCTTCCACCCAACCCTTATGTGTTATTGTTTTTTGGCCTTACATGGCTGGTACTCTCTCTCTATATTGTCTCCCCCAGCGAGGAAATGCTATACTTTCATGTTATAACATTACTTATTTTCTAGTACCTATCTAGCTAGTAACATGCATGATATCAAATATTAAAAATTATCGAAAGTAAAATTAGAATAGATCTAAAAGAAATCAGGATAAACATGTCCCATGTGAATGTTGATGCATATTACTTACTTTAGTGGAGTGGTATAACGTCCAAGTTTATTTACAAGCTAGTGTGCTAGTCAAGGATCCAACATATAGGTAATGTAAATGACTATTTGCGTACTATGAAGAAGGAAACACTGGGTAAAAATATTTACAAGTTAATGATGCGAAATTACCAGCCTTATTGTTACTCAGTGTCGAACAGTAGGTATAAGAAGCTGTCATCGACCTCACTTTCGTTGCAGAAAGCACCCCCACTCTCATAATCCCTAAATCTCCATTTCAAACTTAAACCGTCACACAATGCACCGTCACACTTCCACAAAACCGACAAAGGGTTGGGTGGAAGAGATTGCCACTGACAATAACCCCGCCCTTTAGGTAGGACATTAGCTTCATTCTCTTTTTTGTTCTTGTTTCTTTGTTCAATCTATTTATTTTGTCTTTATAATTTCATTGTATTTTACTGTGTATATATTTGTCTTACCTAATAAAGCATACTATAATAATAATAATGCACTCTGATTGAACCGTTCAAATGAACCAATCAGAAGGCGTTGTGTGACGGTCGAAAGCTGAAAGGGAGATTTGGGAATTATGAGAGCGAGAAAGCTTCATGGAACAAAGGATTCACCACCTGATGCAGTAGCTCGATTAATAGTGGACTCTTGACCGGGCGGTCGATGGTTCGAGTCCCAAGTACGGCATATTTTAGTAAGGCGTATCTGAGCAATTTATTATGATCAACACAGAAATGATATTTACATATTTTTTAACTAGGTAGATATTTTTACAGACCTATGTATAAGACTTGGTCCGTGCCACTTACATACGACAAGCACTAGGCTCATTATAACCTTCTTTGTCATGCATTATTATCGTGTATGTTTCAAGCTATCTTGTTGGACGTGCTGAAGGTCACGGCCATGGCTTAGTCCTTATTCTCAAGGTCATCATTTTGGTCATACTCGTACTTTGGTGTACCTCCCTCCCAAAAAAAAGCTGTGTTGCAATATTGTTATTGTTGTTCAATACTCATTGGAAGTATTTTTCAATTTTTGAAAATTAATAAATAAAATCTTTTAAATTTCAATTCGGAATCCGGCTAACCTCGTGAGGAAAAATGAGTAGTTACTTGTATGTGTAACGACCAGTGGCTTTATTAGGTACCAGAGTTGTAAAGAAAATAATGTAAAATAATTTGAAAAGTGAAGGAAGCTCTTAATGCTGCGCTACCCACAAAAATTGTGAGGAGGCCTTGTCCTTAACTCTTTAACCACAAAGAAATCATACTTTAACTTTTTTTAACTTTTAATTTTCAAATCTAATACATATAAAGTAGAGTTTAAAATATAGTCTGTACCTATGGGTGGATTTGATATTTTGAGCCCTATACCTGCCATCTAGATTTCAGCCAGGCCTTTATCTATTGAGACAATTTTTAGTTTCCAACTTTATCCTATCTATATCTATAAAAGAAAGCTGTCTGTATGTGTGTATGTGTGTATGTGTGTATGTATGTATGTATGTTCTTTATACAAATCCACACCGTTTGACCGAGAAACCTGAAATTTTGCACATAGGTCCGTTTGGATCAGGAAATTCTTCTAGGCTAGATTATATCTCCCTGAGGTTAAGCTACAATGAGTAAGGATAAAAATGGATGGGTGACGATCGCGAATTTCTGATGAGCCGTTCTTGAGCTACGCCGGGTAAGGTTAAAAAATGGATGGGTAACATGTAAAATATTCACGTTTCTTGACCTAAATGACATTTTTTCTCGAAATTTGAAGTGACGACCTATCAACTCAAAGCAAGAAAGTTTTAGGCAAGGGTTCAGGCTTTCATTTGACATATTGATCGCGAAATTCTGATGAGCCATTCTTGAGCTACGCCGGGGAAGAACAGAAAATAGATGGGCGACAAAAAAAAGTCAGGTTTTTTTTCGAACCTAAATGACATTTTGTGTGTGTGTGTGTGGGTGGGTGTGTGTGGATGGATGTGTGTGTGTGGATGGGTGTGTGTGTGTGTGGATGGGTGTGTGTGTGTGTGTGGATGGGTGTGTGTGTGTGTGGATGGGTGTGTTTGTGGATGGGTGTGTGTGAGGGTGTGTGTGGTGTGTGTGAGTGGGTGGGTGTGTGTGTGTGGGTGTGGTGTGTGTGTGGTTTGATGTGTGGGTGTGGGGGTTGGATGTGTGTATGGTGTGTGCGTTGTGTGTGTTTGATGGGCTGGCGAAGCGGCGGGTGTAACCCGCTAGTACAATATAATATGTACATTGTACATAATAATATAGTATAGGTAGGTATTAGTACATTAGAATATGGCAACGTGCTCATTGCTCAACCTGCACAAGATGATTTATAGTAAGCGTCTTTGCTGACGTATGTCCTCATATCTTTATCACAATATAGTCTCCTTCAAACAGATACCGCCTTAGTCGTGAGAAATCACTGAATGGCGAAGTCAGAACTCTGTTATGGTAACTTAGTTCCTAGGAAGATCAACAGAGATAGGAAGTGCTTATTCAAGAAAAACCTACATACATAAGGGGTATTTTTCTTTTGGATAAAAAAAAATCCAGGTTCTATATTTCAAAGTATTTCCATTTTATTCCAAATATTTCCAGTTTAGCTTCCCCACTATTCGTGAAAGAAAAATGCGTTTCGGTACTTTTAAAGATAAACAATGGACTTAACCTAATATAAAAGAACTGGAAGCAATAATTTTTTTCTTCCAGTTTGGTTAACCAAACTGGAAGAAGATTTTTCCTCTTCCAAAAGAAAAATGACTTGCTTCCAGTTTGTTCATTTTATTCCAGTTGCGTCCACTTTGGTTAGAAAGAAAAAAACACTGCCAATTATGGACACAATACTTCCTCGTGATTGCTTCACATTGTAAACACGTGCCAATTTTGAGATTTTATAGAAAATTACTTGTATCTCCAAAACGGCTCAACCGATTTTCTTCAAATTTGTTTTATATGGTAGAATATCATTTTTTCTACATTTTAAATTCCACAAAAAATTCTGTATCGGCAAGTCGTGGTCTTTATTTTTTTACTTTTTTGTCAGAAATTTCGGATTTTCTTAAATATCAAAGTCAAATTATACTAAATTTAAAAATAAATATAAATAACCTATGTAAAACAATAATATGCATATCCTTACAAAATTTCATCGAAATCGGGTGTACCGTTCACGAGATATAAGCGTTTAAGTAAAAAGTTAGTGGTCAGGCGCATGGTCTCTTTCACCCAGAACCGCTAGTATGAATTCGATGAATTTAAAATGGGACCATCTACAGCACGTCTCCTATATGTGTGCAAAATTTCATCAAAATCGGTCGAGTAGTTTCTGAGATTTGCGCGTTACAAGGAATCGTTTTAACAGACCGACAGACCGACAGAACGACAGACAGACAGACCGACAGACCGACAGACAGACACAAAACCAAATTTACTCAGTAGGTTATGAAACGTCCAGAAATATGAAAATTTTTGAAATCGGAGCAAAAAAATATTTTTTTTTACAAAAACGAACACAATACTTCCGATTTCTAATATTATTAGAAATTTCTCGGAAGTAATACGGCTATAGATGTAGTGCATATAATTTTAACTATTAATTTCTTGCACCGATCTCAGTAGCTCGATCGATAAGGCAGCGGACTTGTAACCTGGAGGTCGGTGGTTCAAGTCCAGGTTTCAGCGTAGATTTAGTAAAGCGAGTTTGAGTAGTTGTTATTCACGATTTTTCATTTCGAGAAAATTAAAATTTAAAGTTCAAAGCTCTGTCGCGTTTAAATAATTAAGTTTTACTGGATCTTTTTAAAGAATAAAAAAGGTTGTACCTATAGATAGAAATAGTTCAATATTAGGTGCATCAGTCACGGCAAGAAATAGTATTTCTTGACGTGACTGATGTAAATACATCATTCTTTCCGTGTATGGGTATTTTTTCGATTAAGATATCTGAGTACCCTCATTTTTTTTGCAACTTTTGAATACTACACATCCAACCTACAGTAGGTACCCTAATATCGGAAATTAAAATTTTGTACAAATACCCTACTCAGTGATTCATAATTGATATTTAGATATTGGGCATAAAAATATAGGTATTTTCAAGCACTCTTACTTGAAAATACCTATATTTTTATGCCTGGAGTATGTACTTACCTATACCTACAATTATATAGGACATAAAACAATGTAATACATTACCTAAACTAAATACTTAGTTGAGTATTTTCCCGGTCTGTATGTAGGTAGTACCTATTCCTATTAATTTAATAAGTACCTAGAGTTAACACCGTGAGAAATATGAATAGGAAACCCTCTGCCGCGAATTCCTTTCCTTATCATATCAAGGTCCTTACTAAACTGTGTACCTATGTACTATAGGTAAGTCTTATAGTCATGAACCAGGTCCTTAAGTCATGATCTTGAGGAGGCCAAGAGCATAACTATTGTATACCCTCCCACTCTGACTTAACAGATGATCACGAGCCTAAGTTTGCATTGAGCTGAGAATTAAATTGATCAGATTCGACGAGAAGAGGTTGTTCTTCAATTTCTTACTAACCATCTTTTCAAGTTATCTTTATTTTAATATTTTTTTTAATCAAGGGTGGTGTGGAAAAGAGTGCCGTTGGCATTAGCACCGCCCTTGATCAAGTTTTGTTTTATTAATTTCAATTTCTATGTAAATATTCTGTGTACTTTATTGTAAATAAAATTTGATCTAACATGTTTAATAATAATAATAACTAATATGTGGTCCAATGAATCCTCAGTGAACTTTTAACCATGTGAATCCTGGTTAGAGCTTTTGTTCCTGTAGCGTTTTTAATCTATCTCAATAGATTTATTTACGAATCCATAGCTTGGTTGAAGGATTTTCAATTAAGAAGGTGGGTAGGTATTTTAGAGAAAGAAATTAAAATGTAGGTATGCAACTTTATGATCAAACTGATTTCAAAATAAGTACGTAGGCTCTAGGTATTTTAGCAAAAGAAATTTAAATGTATGGAACTTTATGATCAAACTGATTTCAATATCACGCACATTTCACGGTCCAAAGTACCTGTATTTGTCTGTGGTGACAACCATTCCCGTTGATCATTGCCTCAGGGAATGATTCCGCCCTAATTTAATGGTAATGGTAATGGTGTTCAAAGGCACTTTTATTAACGGAAAGAATCCAATATAAACATTTAACAAACTATTGAACAAAAATTTAACAAAAATTTAAAGAATAAAAATAATAAAATAAAATACATTCCTACAATATTCGGATAAAATACGCCCGCAAAGTAAAATGTAGTTAACAGGAGGGGAAAAAAAAGATTTATGTAAATAAATCTCAATGAAATTGAAAAAAAAAAGATAAATTCTCTGTTCATAAAATCATAAAAAATAATTTTGTGCGTTATGCATCCATTGATTATGAATCACTTTGGAGAGTGATAAAGATAACTGGTAACTCACTGATTAGACTATTATATCTAAGTATACTCCTATTATCATAGGATAATAATCCTTATATCATACTGCCAGAGCCAGTGATGAGAAAATGTATCTGTGTGTAATAACGTTGTCTTGGGGCTTTGTCTTGCCCGTGCAATTCAACACAAGTCTTTTACTTCCATACCAACTCAGCATTGTCAAAGCAAACAAAAGCTTTCATAAATGCCTTGCACCCATTGCACATTGAACCAAGCTCTAGTCTAAGTAGGCGTCCACAGCGAGGACCCTGGGCCTACACCCTAGCCCTAGACCCATGACCCCAGACCCTGGTTCTTCCGTTGTAGTGGCTCTACCCCAGGGTCCAGGGTATAGGCCTCCCATGTGTTCGCGCACTAAGAAATAAAAGTTGTTGCAAGGAATGTAAAGAAAAATGACTTTTGCGTAAGAGTAAACAGTTAAGCAAAAGCAACATGATATACCTTACATATTCTTAGGTACCTAATCAATGAAATAACTCTTGTCTTGATTGATGGGGAATCTCGCGTGTCTACCAATACCAACATAGGTACCTAATTGTTAATAAAGTACATACAATGATAATGAGAATATAAGGTTGTGAATGTTGAAAGTCATGATGGTAAGAGTAGCAATGGTTATTGATGATAATATTAATAATAATAATTACACCACCTTATTTATTGAATATACTGCCCGACTAAGATAAGATGGAGAAACAAAGTTGAAGAAGGCCTAATAATAGAGAAAAACTGGAGAAAAGAAGACGCTCAATCGAAAGATATGGAAGGAAAAGACTCATTGAAGAAATGCCGACGCCAAGTAAGTTTGGGAAAAAGGCATAGAAGAAGAAGACTGCCCGACTAGGATTAATAAGTCCCGCTATTCCAGCAGTAAGCCCAAGACGTATTAGTGGTCAAAATCACAAATGGGAGAATAACTTGTCATGTCCTGGCTGGATTTCGAACCCGCGACTTCTGGATTACGAGATCATCGGACGCCTTGTCCACTGAGCTACCGGGGCTTACTTGACTAGTGATTGTGATGTGATAATTATATTAAGTATGATAAGGAATTAATTATGAAAGAATCATAATGATAATGACATCTACCTAATTATGCTTACCTCATCATGAGAAGCACAATGATAACACACGAATGACAACACACAAGACACATTCCCTCTTTAATTTATTGAAGTATTCCTAATTAGTTATTAATGCACTGATGACTTAACTAATGATATTAAAAAGAATAAGCCACCTAATGACACAACTGATTTTATTCCTGCTGGCACTTACCAGGTCTATAAAATACTTCTACAGGTATTATTGTTAGGACTTACAGATCTACACCTATCTGGAAAATACTTCCTTCATTGTCAGGAGACAGGAGCTGTATTTTATCAAGTAGCTCTTGGTATGTGTGTGTGAACAATTGTACATACCAGGCGCGGCCGATGGAAAAATGTTTTTGGGGTGCTGCCAAAGTAACCGGACTAAAATGGGATTTATAGATTCACTCTTTCAGTATCTAAAGAGTTTGTTTTCTATGTCAGTCATAATAATTAAGCATTCATTATTCTAGGAATGTGTGATGATTTTCACTGTGTACGGACGGGGACTTGAGAAAATCCTGTCTTTTTCTTTTTCGTCTGGGTGTGCTGCAGTTCCGCAGCTCCTTAGCACCGGCCACACCTGGTGACCACATAATAATAAGACTCTGAGGGTTAGGTAGTAGAAAATGCTTTGAGCATTAACCTCGCGTGGTGGTTATCTTACACTAAGTGTTATTGGTATTACAAAAAATATTTATACCATTCTTAACTCATGTCTCATCAGGTATACAACATTACAGGTTCCTATTAGGCGCGACCGGTGCTAAGGAGCTGCAGAAGTGCAGCACCCCCAGACGAAAAAGAAAAATAGAGGATTTTCTCAAGTCCTCGCTTGTGCACAATGAAAATCATCACACGTTTCTAGAATAATTAATGCATAATGAAATATTATGATTGGCATGGTAAACAAACTCAAACTCTTTAGATATGGAAACAGCGACTCTATAAATCCCCTATTTTCTTAGAAGCTTATATCATTAGCTTGGGAAAAGAACCTTTTTAAAAATCCAATATTGTTATGGTTTATGTGGCAGCAAGGCAGCACCCCCCAAGCATTTTCCCACCGGCCGCGCCTGTTTCCTATGTGTTTATGTGTGGAATTACAGGAAGGTATGGTACCTACCAACGTCTAATAGATACGATCACCTATGGTTATCCGTAAGTCTAGGTCTGTAGGATAATAGGTGATAATTATATCAGTTGTTGTTAATTACGTGTGAGGCCCAACTCAGCTGACCTTGGCATGGGAGGATGACTCAGTGATGGCCACTATGATAGTCATTAGTATGATGGTGGTCATGATGATGTGTGATGAAGGAAAGTGATGACCACTATGATAGTCATAAGTATGATGGTGGTCATGATGATGTGTGATGAAGGAAAGTGATGACCACTATGATAGTCATAAGTATGATGGTGGTCATGATGATGTGTGATGAAGGAAAGTGATGACCACTATGATAGTCATAAGTATGATGGTGGTCATGATGATGTGTGATGAAGGAAAGTGATGACCACTATGATAGTCATAAGTATGATGGTGGTCATGATGATGTGTGATGAAGGAAAGTGATGACCACTATGATAGTCATAAGTATGATGATGGTCATGATGATGTGTGATGAAGGAAAGTGATGACCACTATGATAGTCATAAGTATGATGGTGGTCATGATGATGTGTGATGAAGGAAAGTGATGACCACTATGATAGTCATAAGTATGATGGTGGTCATGATGATGTGTGATGAAGGAAAGTGATGACCACTATGATAGTCATAAGTATGATGGTGGTCATGATGATGTGTGATGAAGGAAAGTGATGACCACTATGATAGTCATAAGTATGATGGTGGTCATGATGATGTGTGATGAAGGAAAGTGATGACCACTATGATAGTCATAAGTGTGATGGTGGTCATGATGATGTGTGATGAAGGAAAGTGATGACAACTATGATAGTCATAAGTGTGATGGTGGTCATGATGATGTGTGATGAAGGAAAGTGATGACCACTATGACATTCATAAGTGTGATGGTGGTCATGATGATGTGTGACAAAGGAAAGTGATGACCACTATGATAGTCATAAGTATGATGGTGGTCATGATGATGTGTGATGAAGGAAAGTGATGACCACTATGACAGTCATAAGTGTGATGGTGGTCATGATGATGTGTGATGAAGGAAAGTGATGACCACTATGACAGTCATAAGTGTGATGGTGGTCATGATGATGTGTGATGAAGGAAAGTGATGACCACTATGACATTCATAAGTGTGATGGTGGTCATGATGATGTGTGACAAAGGAAAGTGATGACCACTATGATAGTCATAAGTATGATGGTGGTCATGATGATGTGTGATGAAGGAAAGTGATGACCACTATGACAGTCATAAGTGTGATGGTGGTCATGATGATGTGTGATGAAGGAAAGTGATGACCACTATGACAGTCATAAGTGTGATGGTGGTCATGATGATGTGTGATGAAGGAAAGTGATGACCACTATGACATTCATAAGTATGATGGTGGTCATGATGATGTGTGATGAAGGAAAGTGATGACCGCTATGACAGTCAGAAGTATGATGGTGGTCATGATGATGTGTGATGAAGGAAAGTGATGACCACTATGAGAGTCATAAGTATGATGGTGGTCATGATGGTGTGTGATGAAGGAAAGTGATGACCACTATGACATTCATAAGTGTGATGGTGGTCATGATGATGTGTGATGAAGGAAAGTGATGACCACTATGACATTCATAAGTGTGATGGTGGTCATGATGATGTGTGACAAAGGAAAGTGATGACCACTATGACATTCATAAGTGTGATGGTGGTCATGATGATGTGTGATGAAAGAAAATAAGAAAAAATAACAGACCGACTTACAGACACAAATCCAAAGTTGCTTAGGAGATTATGAAACGTTCAGAAATATGAAGAAAAAAAATTAAATCGGAGCAAAGAAATATAATATAATAGTATTATAACCTAGCAGTAAGTGATTTCAATGCAAATATGTAGTACCTAAAGGTAGAGCAACATTGACACTTGAAACCTCTAGAATACTCTACGTATAGATCATACATAACAGACTTATGTTACTTGACCATCTATGAGTTAGTGATCCTTCCTCAATGTTGTTTTACAATAAAGACAAGGTGCGGTTTTCGGTTCCAAATGCTTTTAGAGAAGGTGGGTGGAAATACCACACCCCATGTTAGGATGGATCTGGGTGTCTTTGAAAGATTTTTTCCTGCCTTCCATTTAAAAAAAAAACAATAAAGACAAGTCTTAATAGTGGTCCTTTCTCAATGTTGTATCCTTTCTCAATAGTATCTTTTCTCAATGTTGTTTAACAATACAGAATACAAACAAGTCTAAAGTTAGTACCTAATCCTTTCTCAATGTTGTTTAACAATAAAGACAAGTCTAAAGTTAGTGATAGTTGATGTTAATGTTAAAATGAAGATCTTGGTGGTTCGCCTAAAGAAGTTAGTTCAACCCCCGTTGAGATTTGACCATAATATTGTTGAACCCCAATTATTATCAAAACCCTTGAGGAACATTTCTTGTTGCATTTAGCCTATGTCTACTTGGGACTATTTCATTCCTGTGTCTATTTCATTCCTATTTCATTTCATTCCTGAATCTTTTATTAATCAGTACACATACTGTGCTCATACCTATGTATGGTGTTGTAGATCTAATAACAGTAAAAAAGAACATCTTAATTATCTAAATTTCAAATCCATTTAACTGTTTAGTCACTGGTTAATCTCCAACGGAATCTACCACAACTCTGGCTGGGCCCACCGCAAGGTTCTCTAATTCCATCTCGGTTAGGATGTACGAGTAACTCATTAAGTATTCATTGAGGACATTTCTAACTCGGTGAGTTTAAATGAGATCACCACGTGTTTCTGCTCACCACATGAGGTATACTGGGTATACTATACATGAGTGTCTTAAATATGCTAAAATGTATAGATTGTACAGTCAACCCTGGATATAAGAGAACTCAAAAGACCGCAAAGTCTTTCTCTTATATCCAGGTTTCTCTTACAAAGATATAGGTAATAATACTCTATTTTGGAAGGTAACCACCAGACGAGGTTCATGCTCAAAGCATTTTCTACCACCTAATCCTCAGAGGTTTATTATTATGTGGTCACAAACTCAAATTAATGAGGCAAAATCCATGCACTGGGTGGGATTCGAATCAACGGATCCGTACGTTACCTGGATTACCAGAGTAGCGCGTTAACCACTTGATGACTTGACTACCAGTGCAGATTGTTTTTCCTTATAGAGAAGTGCATTTGACCTTTTTTTAAAGATTGATTTCCTTTATAATCCAGTTATTTAACATCCAGGTTACCCTTATATCCAGTTCTCTAACATACAGATTTCCCTTATTTCCAGTTCTCTTGCATCCAGGTTTCTCTTATATCCAGTTCTCTAACATCCAGATTTCCCTTTATATCCAGTTCTCTTACATCCAGGTTTCCCTTCTATCCAGTTCTCTTACATCCAGATTTCCCTTTTATCCAGTTCTCTTACATCCAGATTTCCCTTTTATCCAGTTCTCTTGCATCCAGGTTTCTCTTATATCCAGTTATCTCATAATATCCAGGTTTAACTGTATAACTGAGCCATACGAGTATCTGAGCACCCTATGAGTATAAACTTATGTATATTAACAAAAACTGCGGAATTTACTAGTTGCGGATTGTCATGCCTTGCCTGACACGTGATCAGTGGCGTAGCAAAGCTATAGCAATTCCTGAGTTCACAATTCTGGGTCACTGAATGGTCCCCTTCCGATCCGGCTGTACCTGAGTTACGGCCCGAGGCATGGCTCTATATTTATTTTTTCTTAACTTTACTCTACACAATGAGGCATTGCCGTACATCCTTTTGGGTCTGACTTTGGCGCCACCGCTCTGATCTAATAGTTGTGGGTTCAACTCCCAAGTCAAGTAAAAATTTCCAAACAGCTCTATTTTTAACCACTAGGTACTATGGCGCGGTTGGAAATTTATTTTAACAGGATGTTATTCTAAGACAACTTGATCTTCCGGTAGGGCCGGAAAAGACATATAAAATTAGCTATAAAGTCGAACCTGGATATAAGGAAACTGGATTTTAGGGAAACCTCGATATACTTAAGAGAACAATTACCAGGTCCAATGTACCTCTCTATAAAGAAAAATACCGACCTCAGTAGCTTGATCGATAAGGCGGCGGACTTGTAAAAAAAGGGGTTACTTTTTGTAAGATAGGACTTGTTTGGATTTTTTTTTTTTTTTTTTTTTTTTTTGCTGAAAAATCCAAAAAACCCGTAGAAAATAATTATTAGACATCTCAAAAATGAACCTCTCAAACGTTCTATACCGCCGACTTCGGCCTAACTGACGAAAATATTATGTCTCCTTTGCAAATGTCCTCCCACAAAGCCTGTCTTGCGCTATTATTTGCCATTTTATTGCATTAATTCCCATCCTTTTTTATCTTCATAGTTTTCCTTGACATTCGCGTTTGCAGGTCTGTTGAAGTTTGTAATGTTTCATGAAACTTTTAACTTCCCCAGGATAAATTTCAGTTATAAAGGCATTTTGTTAGTATTTCGAGCATTTGTTTAGGTAGGCTGTTCATATTAATGACATTGCATTGACTTGAAAAATTGCACGATTCCTGGTGTCTTATTGATTGAGACTGATATTGGTTATTTTAATATTTAGTTTTTTTTTTTTTTTTGCGGATAAATAAATGTGTTTCTTTGTGTTATTATATCACAATTTTAGTAGGTAGAGCAGAATTCTAGGATTTTTTCTTTATAAACGCAGGAAAATAAATTATAGAACACTTTATTTTTGCCATGATTCTGCCACTGGTTACTGCTCACATCAAAGCAGCTTCTCATTTTTCCTCACGAGGTACGAGTGGACCCCGAACATCCAAATAGAGAACAGAAAAATTGCGGCCCCGCTGTCTGGGCAGGTAAATAGATGGATAAATAATAATAATATAATAATATCGTCTTATTTATATTACCGATTAGGACTATTAAAGTCCCATTATTCCCCCAGTGAACCCAAGACATATTATTATGTGGTAATAATCCCAAATGGGAGGATAACATGTCATGTCCCGGCTGGGTTTCGAACCCACGACTTCTTAAATCTTTAGATTCACAGAGTGCCGCCTTTACCACTGAGCTACCGGGACAGACAAATAATTGCGAGTCCATCCAGCTTCCCCCCAAATCCTCGTCTGAAGAAGACACCTATATTAAATCAGTTACAGTTCCAGCACGTTCCGAATCCCGATCGAACAAACGGTCAATCAGAACCTCACACGCTATTCAAATCAGGTGTAAAAATTCTAATCGGTCAGGTGATTCAGTTCACAGGCAGTCTGAATTATTCATTGTCTCGCTAGAATTCATTGTCGCTCGCAATAAATTGTCTCTTCTAATGTGGCGATAATAATCGATAAATTCTTTCTTCCGATACATCGACAAAAATCGATTTCTTTTAAGTATAATAATTCCGTAGCCGATAGATAGGTATTGATACCTAAATCACGGTGGTGAGAGGATTATATGGACGCCCAGATCCAAATGTCTTGGCTCCTTTCATGTCCATTGATTCTATTTGGTTTTAACGTCCTGACTTGAGGTAGACAGGATGGAGGTTTTACCCTCCATTCGCTGGGAATTAACCTCACCCAGTCGGGGTAGGGCCGAAATTGCCAGCCTCACATGTTCGGAGGGAACAGAATTCTCTTCGAAAAGTCTGCTCCAACCGGGAGTCGAACTCGGGATCTCTGGACTACGGGCAGAAGTCACAACTATAACGCAACGGGCTGGCTTCTTTTTTTTTTTTCTTTTTTTTTTAAGTGATCGGCAGTAATCGACATTGGCAATGAGTGAAATACGCAGTGGACCGTTAGGAGATGTTACACTTAGTTCTGGTCAATTGTTGTGGTGTTTCCAGGAATCGAACTGTTTTAATACCTGCTTACCCTAGACCTAGGAGTTGACAGACGGATGGTGGACACTGGACAGTTACCTAGACCTAATCTATGTCAAACTCGAATAGGTACCTACCGAGTACCTATAATTATTTGGTGTTATTAGGAGACGTTCGATAGAAGATTGATCCCTAATTTTCTTAAATTACATTTTTTGAGAAATGCAATTTAAAAATTATTACAGTTTGAGAAAATTGAAAACACAGTAAAATGAGAGGTGTTTAATTTTCAAATTAGATTTTCTTGGAAGACGCAACTCTCTTATTGTTTCCAAACAATTTACAACGTGATCAGTGATTAGTAGAGCCCGGATTTTTGCTTATTGCATATTTGCATATGCAATTGTATATTTTGGCGGTTTTTTCGGAGTTTGCATATTTGAGCAAAATCCTGCATATTTCAACAATATTGGCCAAAATTTGCATATTTCGGGCTTATTAGGGGAAAATTTCGGTAAGTAGGTATCTACACTATCTACCTACTCAGAGCTACCGAAGTCCATTCAAATCTTAGGACGTAAATCGTAAAATCACATTTTGTGAGTGTGCCTACCTACCTTCATTGTGAAGTCATGTGGGTACCTACTGAGTACTGACAAGCAGCTAGCCTAATAGCCTACTGAAACAAGATCAAACGTGTCGCAATACGTCTGCAACACTCTCATCTGAACTCCACGTACCAGCAGGGTAGGATAGGCAGGGAGAGGGGTAGGTACCTACGTCCTACATGTATTGTATTGTATTTCTTTCTCTGTTCTCTTTTTCTCTCTATTAGTTTTCGGCTGTTTTCTACTTGCAGTGAATTTACTGTGTTTGTAAACGATTAACTTTTCTACAGATTTTTACTCGAGAAATGTGTATGCATTTCTCTAGTTAAAGGAGTTACATAATGGATGTAAAGTTAGTGTCTACCTGAGTCAAAAATTTGCATTTTTGACATCGGTAGATTAATTTTACTTTTGTCAACTGACATTGTAATGTTAAGTCCTGGCTCAGTGAGTTTATGGGTTTACATTTTTGTTTAAATTTTGCATATATTGGGCTTTTTCTTTACATTTTTGCATATACGAGTATTGGGCTTTTCGCTTGCATATGCAATTGCATATTTTCGCCTTTTTTTGCTGCATAAAATCCGGGCTCTAGTGATTAGTGTTGTGTGTAATCAATTTTTTCAGGGTGATCTTTTTGAAAATTACCAGTCTCAGACTTGCTGTATACGAGGTATCAGATTTTGGAAACTAACCATTAGTTATATCTGAATAATTTACATTTACCTGTAGGAAATTAGACAATGGTACTATAGATAAGAGACATAGAGAATAGAGATGTAGGAAATTATTTTGAAACATTAGAATGGAGCCAGTAGTAATATTGCAGAAATGCACTGAGGTCCCCTCTAAATTGATGCATGAGAAAATTGATGCAGTTATATGCGATCAGTAAACGGGAAGTATTGTGTCCTTTCTTGTTCATTAGAAGAAGAGAGGCATACTACGGATGGGTAGGCTAGAACAAATACCGTAAGCGACTAATGTCGGCCAGACTTCACAGGCTCAATAAATGCCCAGGGAATGAAACATCGGAAGTGATTCCGTTTCCAAATTTAAAATTTACAAAAAATTAAAATCAAACTAAACGTATCTCATTTTCACAAAAACACAAACAGAATGTCCTGTTCTTCCACCTGAAACTGAAACGTGTACTTTGTATTATTTTTTCAAATTTGAACTCGTCGTGATGCTTGCTATTCCTGACCCCACTGAGGCTGGGTGAATAATTTAATTTGAGTAGTTAGTTCATCAGTTTCCCCCCCCCCCCCCCCCCCCCCCCAAAAAAAAAACCGTCTCATTCTGGCCCTCATATCGACAGCCAAATGCTTGTGCCATCACTATAATTCTGGTCCTGATATCAACAGCCAAATGCTTGTGCCATCACTATAATTCTGGTCCTGATATCAACAGCCAAATGCTTGTGCCATCACTATAATTCTGGTCCTGATATCAACAGCCAAATGCCTGTGCCATCACTATAATTCTGGTCCTGATATCAACAGCCAAATGCCTGTGCCATCACTATAATTCTGGTCCTGATATCAACAGCCAAATGCCTGTGCCATCACTATGGCGAGCACGTTCTGCGAAGTCTCGTCTCTAATGTCCTGCTCTCGTCCCGAGTCCTCGCTTCCAATTATAGAAATCACTCAGTCCACGTCGTCCTTAATATCAGAAACAAAGAGAAATCCTGAGAGCCGGCGATACATGTCAGTTTACAGAGGTTTACATCGGCCGATTCCGAGACGGATAGAGACGGATAATAAATACATAATAAGATGTTTGTACTTTGAGTCTAAGTATCTCTCGGTAGACTGTTTCAAAAGTAGTGAGTTATCACTAGAGGTGTTTCTTTTAATCTTTTAACATAAAAAGTGTTTTTTTTAAACCCAACTAATACTCAAAATTATTTCAATTATTTGAGTTTTAGGGCGGATTTTTTTTTAATTTTTTTTTTTTATGAGTGTTTCACAGCCTTTTTTATTTCGTAGCCATGAAACAGGAGCTACTGTAGACGCTTGTGGTATGTTTTGTAGCTTGCCCATCCCGTATTGTGCCTCCTCTCTGATGGGTGAGAAGCGACACAATACTGCCCATTTAGGTACTAGGTCAACACGAGCGCACCGGAAGGTATCCCTTACAAACAACTGCGTAACCAAATTTTAAATACAAATTTTTGTCAGCGCGGGGGATCGTACCCGGGACCTTCCGCATGGCAAGCGAGTGCTTAACCACTGAGCTATTCATACGCTCTTTTTTTATGCCTCTGTGGATGTAGCTCTAGATTTTGCGAACAAGTAATCTTAAGGCTAGGAATCCGCTGCTTTGCTGATCAATCTAGTGTGGTCAGACATCCATAGTTATGGCTTTTATACCTAACACAATTCAAGCGAATGAGTTTTAGAGAAAATAAAAGAGACTTTTCGCACAATTTGTGAAAATAGCACACTTGGCACATCCACTAATATATTTCCATCAACTGAAAGGTTTTTTCGTTAGCACTTAGCTAAACACAATAGATTATTTTTTCGATTTAACTTTCTAAATCATAAATTAACTCTATTAATTATTTACATTATTATTGTGGGCTTAATTGCTTTACTTATAAAGCTTTGCCCTTATAAGATTTACTATTATTATTATTTATTTTTCATAAATTTTACTATAGATATAGTAATTTCTTCACAAACAAGTTAAAATCCTTGCAAAAAAATCCATCATACTATCACCAAAGTTCCTTTCTGGATGAAAAGGAACTTCTGAGACAGACTGTACTCAAAAGCGTGATCTACTCTGATGCTACTGTTCTGGATTTCAGCTATAATACAGTGATTTCAGCTATAATTATAGTGATTTACGTTCACTATCACTTTCTATGACAGAACACAAGCTTAGCTGGAATGCTGCAGATAACTTGTATTATTGTTGTCTTAATTCTGCTCTTATCAGGATCTGATAACTCTGATGTTCCCACCGTCTTCAATCATCACTTCGCATTTGCTTCCGAGCTTATTGAACATAGGAATGTTTTTTTTTAGTTTTATTTATCGTATATGGCTTTATTACACATCTCAAAGTGAGAAGACACAATAATAATATGTAATGCGTTGCCCAGGGTGAACCACGAGGAGGCGTACTAACATTTCACCCCATCATACAAAATTTTGTAGTAGGTATGTCAGTAGTATGTCAAAATTTTGTACAACTGAATCATTGAATATTAGTATCTTTTTTTACCATAATTTATGTAGTTTTGATTTTAAATGATAAATTGGTATAATAAATACTTATCGTACTAAAATTTTCACCGTACTCATTTTCATCACAGAAGGAGCCCAGGATTTTCTCTCCAAACTTCTTGGGGGAAAACTCGTGAATCTTTTCACCAAGTTATTATAATTCCCCCAAAATCCCCAATTATCATTTTTTTTCTTCTTTTTATTTAGGGGATAATGTTTTTTCTTATGAATACACGAGATGCATAACAATGGCATTCGCATTTGTTCTTTTTATTTTTAGACCCAGAAGAAGTATTAAACAGTTGTATATAGATTCTTCCTTCTTTTCTTCATTTTCCTCTCCCTTACCTCATTTTCTCATCTTTACTCGTATTGTTATTTCCCTCCGTTTTCGTCTTGATATTTACATACATCAATTATAAGTACATATGTCACGATATTTACATACATCATATTTTAAGTACAAGTGTAACTACACAATTATGTATCTGGAAAGAGTCCTGGAGGGAGGACGTTAAATAGATACGATTTCATTTAGTTGTACATAAAAGGCGAGTAGCCAAAGAAGATTCTTTTCCTCCTAATTTGACCTTACTTTTAACATACCTATCTAGGAACTTTAACTTGTTTCATAAAACAAGATTTAGTTGTAAATTATACATTTTCTTTGGTATTCATTCGTGGTTCATTCTGTTCTTTTGTCTTGAAATTTAATTTAATTTTATTATTCTCATTACTATTATGCCTACCATAGCAAACAAAACTTTTTCTTCTAGATTGAATCAATCTTCAATAATTCCACTCTAGGCCAGTCTGACCTGACCTATCACACAGGCGGAGTCTCGGAAAGTTTTCAGTCCAAGAGTCTTGAACTCATGACCATGGGATCAACTTGTATAGTTGCGGGCAATTGTTTTATTCTTTCCAAACGAAATTTTATCTGGGATTATCGATCTTTGGAAATAATACTGCAGGTACAGAGATTTTTTAATAAAGTTTGTGTTTAAAGAGATTTACTATGAATGAAAGTTCTTGTTCAATAAAAAGATAACAATTAATATGAGCAAAATGTTTTAAGTTCGTAATAAGCACTTGTGCGATCGAAAGTTTTATTCTAATTAGATGGGCGGGGCTATAAACGAAATATGTATGAATGAATGGTTAAAATAAAACATACTATATCATTTATTCCTTTGCATATAATATGCATAAGAAAGTACATCATGTGGATATTATATGGAGCCTTTGGACTCAATGGAGTTATCTGATTCACATAAAATTATGCCTAATAGTGCCAGACAGGCCAAAGTAGCCAAATCTGATAGTGATCAATTCATTCATTTGTAATCGGACATCTCATTAGATAATAATAGGTACCTTTACTTATAAAAATATCATTTCTCTCTACTATGATGTAATATGAGGTATGCATATGCAATTATGCATGAATGCATACATAATTTATGATGTGCATAAAACCTGCGACAATTTACCTATGAATTTTAGACACCAGGGACGGCCGGTGCTAAGGAGCTGCGGAACTCCAGCACCCCCAGACGAAAAGGAAAAAAAAGTTTTTTTTTTCGTGGTTCTTTAGCTTGTAGTAAATGAAAATCATTAGGCATATCTCGCACAATCAATTCATAAAATTATCATTATAATAATAAAAAAAATCGTACTAAATAAAAACTAGGTACCTAATTAGATAAATCTTTACTCAAGCTTGATTGTAGAGAACATAAATCTAATACGCTCTTCTTACTTTTTGGCTTCTCCGTGCGGAGCGCTGCCGCGCTCGGTAGAGCATTTCTCTTTTCTCTGCTCATGCCTTCTTGAAAGAGAAGGCATGGAGCAACCAAATAAACCCGCACAGCGGGTCGAAGAGAGGGACAGAGAAACGAAAAGAAATTGTCTCCAGGGAGAAAGATAGTGTACGCTGAAAAATTTCTGATTAACTTCAGAGCTCTAGTCCTCTAGAGTTATGCGGGAGAAAAATGCAAGTTATTTTTAGATTTCCGTTCATGAGGAGAGGGGAAGTCGGAAGGAAGAAGGAACTAGACAACAAGTACAACAACTGTCAACTAGTTCAGGGTTCAGGGGCTCACTCGCGCCGCGAATGACCTGGTTTTGTTTTGTGCCCTTTCGTTCCGTTCCGCGTAATTTATGTTAATAATTTCACGTGTTTTTGTTTTGAAAATTAATTAATAATCGGTTACAATTTATTTAATGATTTAAAGTACAGTGTAACAAATAACAATTAATCATTGAATTTACCTAACAGTTTATTTTACCCAAAGTTTTGTAAACATATCGGTCTATAATTATAACATTTATTTTATTCTTTTTGAATTCATTTTAAGATTAAATTTGTGCAATCAATTTAAGTTGGGTTTGAAACTTCTTATAAGGATATTAAAATTAAATTAGCATTATCAATTCATTCTATTTAAAGTTAAAAATGTATATTTTTACTTTTAATGAAAAAAGTATAGAATGTATTGTTTTTTTATCACATAGGAATTAGGTAATTACATTTCAAGGCAGGTATGGAAAAACAAAATCTATTTAGTTGACATCTTATTAAGAATAAGTTTTCTTTGTTTTCACGTGACAAAAAAATGATTTCAAACATACATATTTGATTCTGACTTCAATGAAAAAGCCATTCACAAGTTTTGTTCGAAATCCAGCGAATGGATTCTTCTCCAAATAATCAGTAGAGTAAAGAGTAAGTCCTTTATAAATTCTTATTTTCTTTCTTTTGAACATTTTTTTTCTCATGCATGTTGAAAAAAAAATCTACAATGGTTGTGAAAAATAAACGTTATTCCAAAATTATCATCATAATATATTTGCGTCAGCTAATCATTTTTTATAAATTAAAACAAATTACTTTATTATGATACCTACTCTAACAGAATTCTCGAAAATCACCACACGTGAGACTTGAACTATTGACCCCCTAGTTAGAATTCCCTCTCCCTGACATAACCACTTCACCACTAGGCCTTGCAGACATGTATTAAATGTTGCATAGTTTTTCTTTTCGTAAAATTTTGACAGCACCCCCAAACCAAATTCCCACCGGCCGCGCCTGTTAGACACCATTGGAGTTATTTGACAACTCATTATAGTATCCCCCAAAAAATATCACTTTCTACTAGATATCCCCCAAAAAATATCACTTAGTGACATAAAAAAAGTTCCGCCAAGTCGTTCTCCAAAAAAATTTGTGACCTGCCCCCAAAAAATATTGAAATCAATTTATTCATTCACTTAAGTGCAACAGTATATTTATTATTCCCCTCCTCTCTCTCTTTCGTCTAATGTCCTCTTTCTTTTGTTCCTTGTTGAATGTTGAAATAACTTTCCTTTACAACCTCACAACTTTAGTCTTATTTCCTTGCTCCTTTCACCGACTTGGGCTCTTGGCGGGGTACCACCCAGTAGGTCCGTTCTTAACCATACAATTCCTAGCCTCGTTGGACGTTGCTTAACTTCAGCGACTTAATGAGAACTGGTGTATTCAACGCGCCATTGACTCTGGTTTCGTTTGTTTCATCTATTATTTCTCTCTCTTTGAAATTTTGAAACCAGAATCAGTTTGATACGTCAAGTCCAAGATAGCTTAAGGTACTTATCAATAAGTGTATACATATAGGTACCTACTTGACAAAATACTTGTTCATAGGTACTTTTATTTGTAAGATCTTAATACTATGATCAATATTAGAAGTATGCATTAGATATTCGCTTATATTAATAAAGTAAGACAAGTAGGCAGGCACTTTACTTTTGGTAATAGGTACTTGATTTATAGAGCACTTTGCAATCTTTCATCAAGTGTTCACTGTCGATAATCTATCAGAGTTAAGTAGGTATTGGTTGTATCGGAAACTCTTCACTATAAACGCTGAAACTCCGGTTTTTTCTTGCGAATACTCTCTTCTAGTGTAATATACAGCTTTCTTTACAATAGACCAGTTCAACGCTTTCTAGACTTCTTTAGAAACACCCTGTATAGACAGGAGCAAAGAGGTCTGGCTAGATTTCTTATCAGATATCCGGGCAAGACCTTGAGCTCCAGATGAAATTGTGTCAGAAGATCTAACTGCTAATCTCTTGTAATCTCCCAAATTTTAAGCTGATGTTTAATGATCTTTGACGAGTTCTATAATAGACTCTCTTAAGGTTAAACACCCTGTATAGACAGGAGCCAAGCGGTCTGGCTAGATTTCTTATCAGAGATCCGGGCAAAACCTTGAGCTCCAGATGAAACTGTGTCAGAAGATCTAACTGCTAATCTCCTGTATCTCTGAAGTCCTTAAGCTTCTCTGTTGTAATCTTACAAGTCAAATGTATTATCTTCGACGGGTGTTAGGAAATCGCGGTTTAAGCGATATTTAGCTATTCTAGTATCTGATAAGCAAATGGCGCTTCTTAGCGCCTTAAGGCATATTGACTATCGAAAATTTACTGAGTCATGTGCGTGTTCAAGACCCGTTAAATTTAGTGTTTATCTTAGAAGCCAATTAAAAATGTCTTAGAATGGGTCCTCTGCATACAAAAAAAAATATGAAAAATAAAACAAATGATTTTTATTATTATTATTAGTGCAAAGTAATCTGCGGCCAAGAATTGCAATTTTGATGTTGCTATTAGATTATCTTATGTAACTTTTTTGTGGGATTGTTTCCGTCTCATTTAATGAAATTTGCATCAATAAGATATTTACTAGAATACTTATCACCTATGAAATTAATGTCATGAAAGCCCCCACTTCTAACATTGAAATTTCAGCAGCTTGAAGGAACGGACATTAATTATGCGTGCTCCATATTTGTCATTTCAGCTACTGCATTTAGCCTGTATCAAGCTGAATAGTTCATAATGCCTATACAATTTCTGTATGTGCAATATGTGTATAAGAATAGAAGTCAGTGACATAGAATAGATGCCTATAAATATATTTGTATACAATGTATGTCATATAGGTAACAATATATGATTATATCATCCTATAGTTGGTATATGAGTGAGTCAATTCAGGACAGCGGGGTTCGGAGTTCGACATAATTACAAGGTTCCTGTGTTGTGGAAGTCCCCGGTACTTAATTGATCCCTCCAGTCTCCCACAGTTCGCCTGAGCGGGTGACAGCAGTCATCGCTTACGCCAGTCATCAGGGGTTCGTAACCAGCTCACTTCCTATTGTAATGTTATCTATTGTCAGAAGCAGGCGCGGCCAGTGCTAAGGCATACCGTTGTCTGCCGTGTGGACGGTCGAGGCTTAACCCAGATATTCCCATGATTTTACTTCCGAGAAATTTCTAATATTAGAAATCGGAAGTATTGTGTTCGTTTTTGTAAAAAAAAAATATTTTTTTGCTCCGATTTCAATTTTTAGTTCCGAGAAATTTCTAATATTAGAAATCGGAAGTATTGTGTTCGTTTTTGTAAAAAAAAAATATTTTTTTGCTCCGATTTCAATTTTTTTCATATTTCTGGACGTTTCATAACCTCCTGAGCAAATTTGGTTTTGTGTCCGTCTGTCGGTCTGTCTGTCTGTCTGTCTGTCTGTCTGTCTGTCGGTCTGATTCCTTGTAACGCGCAAATCTCGGAAACTACTCGACCGATTTTGATGAAATTTTGTACACATCTAGGAGACATTCTGTAGATGGTCCCATTTTAAATTCATCGAATTCGTACTAGCGGCTCTGGGTGAAAGAGACCATGCGCCTGACCACTAACTTTTTACTTAAATGCTTATATCTCGTGAACGGTACACCCGATTTTGATGAAATTTTGTATGTATATGCATATTATTGTTTTACATAGGCTTTTTATATTTTCTTTTTAAATAATTATAATTTGACTCTGATATTTAAGAAAATCCGAAATTTCGGACAATAAAGTCAAAAAATAAGAACCACGACTTGCCGATACAGAATTTTTTGTAGAATTTAGAATGTATAAAAAACGGTTTTCTACCATATAAAACAAATTTGAAGAAAATCGGTTCAACTGTTTCGGAGATACAAGTAATTTAGTATAAAAACTCAAAATTCGCACGTGTACACAATGTGAAACAATCACGAGGAAGTATTGTGTCCATAATTGGCAGTGTTTTTTCATATTTCTGGACGTTTCATAACCTCCTGAGCAAATTTGGTTTTGTGTCCGTCTGTCGGTCTGTCGTTCTGTCGGTCTGTTAAAACGATTCCTTGTAACGCGCAAATCTCGGAAACTACTCGACCGATTTTGATGAAATTTTGCACACATCTAGGAGACATTTTGTAGATGGTCCCATTTTAAATTCATTGAATTCGTACTAGCGGTTCTGGGTGAAAGAGACCATGCGCCTGACCACTAACTTTTTACTTAAATGGTTATATCTCGTGAACGGTACACCCGATTTTGATGAAATTTTGTATGTATATGCATAATATTGTTTTACACAGGCTTTTTATATTTACTTTTTAATTAATTATAATTTGACTCTTATATTTAAGAAAATCCGAAATTTTGGACAAAAAAGTCAAAAAATAAGGACCACGACTAGCCGATACAGAATTTTTTGTGGAATTTAGAATGTAGAAAAAACGGTTTTCTACCATTTAAAACAAATTTGAAGAAAATCGGTTCAGCCGTTTTGGAGATACAAGTAATTTACCATAAAATCTCAAAATTTACACGTGTACACAATGTGAAACAATCACGAGGAAGTATTGTGTCCATAATTGGCAGTGTTTTTTTTGTTTTTTTCATTTTTTTAGATCTGGATTCAGCTTTGCTTCTTGATACGGAATATATAAAAACTGTCCCTCTAAGATGAGCTTTTCCGACAGGAGGAGGCGTCCATTTAAAAGAACAGTTACAAAACAGGTTCTCCGACAGAAAAAAAAGGGGGGGGTTTCTAAGCCCTCTCAGGTGTCCTCATGGGTTAAATGCCCGGTACATCCCGCAAGAGAAGCTCCACACGTCATAGGGTCTTGTTCCCCGAGGTGCGGAACTGCAGCACCCCCAGACGAAAATGAAAAAGAGAGGATTTTTCAAGTCCTAGCTCGTACACAATGAAAATCACCACACATTTCTAGGATAATTATTAGGATTGGCACGGTAAACAGACTCGAATTATAGTTCAAAAGTTTGAGTTATTTATAATAGATACTGAAAGAACGACTCTAATCCCATTTTAGTCCAGTTTATGTGGCAGCACCCCGAAAACATTTTCCCACCGACCGCGCCTGCTCGGAAGTAATTACATTATAAACTTATATAGAATATATTATAGAAATACTTTTATAAATAAATTATTATATATATAGGAAATAGATTTTCTATATTATTATATTTACTGTCGAGAACTCAGTAGATAAATACATTTTTAACCATCCAACCATATTATTATAGGTACACCAAGTATATCTGCAACATAACGTTTTATTAATTTACTGTACGTACAACAGTTCCGATCTCATTAGCTTCCGGTCTCCCAATGACAAGAGTTGCGGTTCGAGTCCCAAGTTTGGCAACTTTTAGTCAAGATACTTGTAACATCACTCCTTCACTTATTTTTATTTATTGTATTTATTTAATACATGACAATTAAATGGTTCAAATATTATATAACAATGACAGTTTACATAATTCATAATATTTTTAACTGAACTTATGCTAGTTTCTCACTTTTCTGTTTATACTGATTAAAATAGAGAGGTTAGTTGATGCCATGGATATTTAGAACTATTACCTGCTGATGAGAGCAAATAAGCTCGAAACAGCTGTCCAGGTATGTTCTGATATTCATGTACATCTGGTACAGGTACAACTTCTCACTTTTCTGTTTATACTGATTATACTGATTCTTTTGGCTGTCGTCATCCCACACTAAAGGCCACACGCCGCACCTATGAAGTATGGTCCTTGTGTCGTGGTATATATACATAGAAATGTATAAAACTTTACTGACGTTATCATAGTTAATATAGACACGACATCAGTAGCTGGATGGATAAGGCGGTGGACTCGTCACCTGGAGGTCGGTGGTTCGAGTCCCAAGTTCAGCATGGATTTAGTAAAGTATAGTAGTGCTTTATTTAGACTGTCGCATGTCGGCTCGAGACAGTCTAAATAAAGTTTATTTAGACTAGTAAACCGAGTTTAAGTAATTGTGATATTATCACATCATGATGAACACCTATATATGTGATAACTTTAATGTAGACACTCAATAGACAGTTATGAATTATACTCAGTTATCGAATTATAATATCTTGTAGCCAGCTTGGCTACTGCTGGGGAGGAGTGATGGTCTCCAGCCAAACTCAAGAGAAAAGTTGGCTCGTTCTGAAACACATATTTCTATGTGCAATCAACCATCGCGCATCGTGAGAAATTGGGCTATTTCTTTATAACCCTTGGGAACTGCAAGCTAGCCTGGCTTGTTAGGGTTTGCAATAGTCCGTTCTCTGTTTATAGTCCTCTAGTGAGACACTGGTCTTCTCCCTGTTTAACGTCCCCTAGCTAGACAAGTATAATGGGGAGTGGTCAGTTATCGATCAGTTACAACTATAACTAAATTGTTGCATCGTTCAGTTACAATCTTTAAAGTGTCTGTTCATGACACGCAGTGAAACTGAACAACAAAAATATCATAAGTCAACATTAAAGATCATTTTATGACCTTATACGAGGCGTTTAATTGCTTTTTCATTACTATTTGCTCGCTAAATAGGTATAACTTAATTGTTATTTGCCAATAGACGTTTGACCTAAAGTATCCTGAAATGAATGAACGCTCCTATAAATGATTGAACCTCATACCTATACCCACTGTATGACTGATGTAGAATGATTCGTTGTTGACCGAACATATGTCTTAGTTTTAACAAGACCATTTTGCAGATACATTGTCTGTTTGCTTGTTGTTTTATTGTTGTTGTTTTTTTATTTCTTTTTTCTATCTTTTTTAAGTGATAACTCTTGGATGCTTTAATTTCGTAGGTAAAATAGGCCGATAGATCTTGTCCAGATCCAGACCTTGTTTACCAGTATCGCCCAAAAAATTGGTCAATAATAGGGAAAATGTAAGGAGCAGTTTCTTAAAGATGGTATCGCCTCTCGGTCTTTTGGCTGTAGCTTCCTTATAATAATAATAATAACACTCTTTAGTGGAAGGTAACCACCAGGCGAGGTTTTCTACCACCTAACCCCCCGAGTCTTATCATTATGTGGTCACAAAGTCAAATTAATGAGAAGAAATTCATGCACTGGGTAGGATTCGAACCAACAGATCCCTACGCTACCTGGATCACCAGACTAGCGCGTTAACCACTTGACTAACAGTGCACACGCACAGTACCGTCATAGAAAATAGATACCTATTACCTATGCTACGTCTAATATATCGAAAACGTTAAAGACCTGCTCAAATTACAAAACTCTACTAATGACTAAACTATTTTCACCGTCACTCTGATACTCAAAACAGTTTCCAAAGTAGATCAATAATTACCACAAATTTAATAATAATTGAGCTGCTAGATTTAAGTCGCATCCTTAATTAAGTTAAAGGAGTCTCAGTAATTAACTGTAATCGATGATGGCAATTACTTTCAGATAATTTGTCTAGCTATTGTCATAACTATCTTTTATCTATGATGAGTAGGTATAGTGTGTCCCCAAAAAATAAACATGCAAAACTCGCTTTATTTTACACAAAAAGTTCGATCTGATCGGAAAACACATCCGATACAGGTCGATTTTAACTAATAAAGGACGAATTTTATTTGAAAAAGTTGATTGAAAAAGGGAAATAGTGTAGAAAAAAATCTTTAGATAAGAAAAGCTCATCAAATTGACAATATCCTGTCGCTAGAAAAACCAAGCTTAAAAAGTCGATTATTCTAAGATGTATTAGTATCAACCTGTAAACTTTTCATCATTCGATGCTTCTTTAGAACATCTACCTTCTTACACCCATAAATGATGTTAGCCGAAGTTAAGCAACGTCCAGCGAGGTGAAGACTTCGTGATGCTGGCATTCCGGCCCAACCCAGGCCGGGTGAGGTTAATGTGGGTAGCAGGTTTGTGAGTTTCCTGCGAATGGAGGGTAACACCCCCGTCGTGATATGACCATGCAGTTCAAAGCGACGTTAAAAACCAAAAAAAAAAAAAAAAAAAAATGATGTTAGGGTAGGTCTGTTAAGTCAGTTTTTGGTTTGTTGGTATTGGAAGATTGAACGATTCATTCAATATTATACCTTATCTGTTTATACTGCAATAATGAGGCAAAGATTGCCACAGGCAATAACCCCGCCCTTTAGGTAGGACATTAGCTTCATTCTCTTTTTTGTTCTTGTTTCTTTGCTCAATCTATTTATTTTTTCTTTATAATTTCACTGTATTTTACTGTATATATTTTTGTCTTACCTAATAAGGCATACTATAATAATAATAATGAGACCAACACCAAACACTTCAATTAGTCCCTTTCCTTTCAGAGGATCAAATTGTAAACTCCTGCTGGGCTTAACACGTTCGTTACCAAGCCAATTTTTTCAAGTTTTACGTAGGGACCAGGCGGTAAAGTTGCTGTTGCATCTTTAAAAAAAAAACCTGGGGACCAAAATTTGGTCCCCAGGTTTTTTTTTGCATATTTGGCATCGTATTTGTAAAAGAATCGATCCTATATCTGTTCTAATACTAACAACCTACCTCCAAAAGGCCATATATGGATGTCCGGTCCCTCGTTAAAATTTTGATAACGGCCACATGTGTGTTTTCGGTCCCAAAGAAAAACACAAAAACATCCACATATGGCCGTTCGGTAACGAACGTGTTAAGAAAGTTTTCAGAGAAATTGGAATACATTTTATGTCATCTTCATCTTAAAAAAAAATCTTCTTCTTTGTTTTTGTTAGAAAATCACATAGTTAAGAGTTCAATCCAATGATATAATAATAATAATATCGCCTTATTTATACTGCCCGATTAGGACTATTAAAGTCCCATTATTCAAGCAGTAAGCCCAAGACATATTATTATGTGGTAAAAATTCCAAATGGAAGGATAACATGTCATGTCCCGGCTGGGTTTCGAACCCACGACATATGGAATCTTTGGATTCACAGAGTGCCACCTTTACCACTGAGCTACCGGGACAGATGTTTTTTTATGAACACCCTATAGATGTACTGTCATCATTAGTATAGTCGTTATCAATTTCACTTCTTCTTCTATCACCTAGACCTTATTATTGGTAATTAATTCAGTGTTATTGGAGGAGATATCCTGATATTATCCTGTGCAGAGAGGAGTCTGTAGGAGACGATAGCAGGATATATGCAAACGGGGTCACTTCCTGATTTTCTTTTCCTAGCCAAGTGAGCCAGACTGATTGGTGCCTGTCCTGGATGAGCTTGAGCTAGGACCCAGGACTCGAGTCTCGACTTTTTGTTATTTTAATTTTTATTCGGAGGACACAATATTTTCAGTATAAAATTAAGAAAAATAAATAAATAAAGAAGAAAATGATACTAGTGTCCTAACTAGAGGGCGGGGTTATTGCCTGTGGCAATCTCTTCCACCCAATCCTTTATTAAATGTCTTTTATTCCTTCTCTAATTATAGGTACACCTACTTTCCGCTATAATAAGGTCGATGTAATGTCATTTCTCAACAACTTCTCCTGATGAGCTCATCAGTATGAAATAATTTTCCCGGAATCCAAACAAGTGCAGCGTGCATTTCTATGCAATGCACTTCCGTATCTCACGTGAATGCCTGCAGAACTATGAAACCAGGGTGGGGACACACTTGATGCAAGTTGACCTTAAAAAAATTCTGTCCTTTATTTTTGATTCCAAGATTAGGACAGGTTGATTACATTGTCTCCATATTGTCGTTAGTGAAAGCCATCTACCATCCATTCGGGCTTAAAGGTCCAGCCATCCAGGTAAGCGTTTTTTTCTTCCCTGTGCCTTTATAGATTTCATAGATTACCTTAGGGGTAATACGATCGACCTCAGTAGCTTGATCGATAAGGCGGTAGACTTATAACCTGGAGGTCGGTAGTTCCTGTCCTGGTTTCAGCGGAGATTCAGTAAAGCGAGTTTGAGCTGTTGTGATATCACGAAAGTGATAAAGACAAATATGATAACTTTTTTTTAATACGAAGTTTTAATAGAAGTTTTCTATAGGCTTAGTAGCGCTTATGAAAACTCTCGTGAGTCTCAGTTAAGTAGTTGGATCCATGAATATTACCTACCTACATAATATTATCTAGGTATGTATGTACATTTGTACATATTATATGTATACCAACCTATTATGTAAATGTATATACTCCTCTCATTTAAAATTAATGGAAAACACACTATCAGTAATATCAGTATACAAATTATACATAGGTACATAGATAATCTCCAGCCTTTATTTTACAGCCGACTGCATATTGTAAAGCGTTTCAGGTAACTTTCTTTTTCCACGTTAAATAGGCGGCGGACTTGTAACCTGGAGGTCGGTGGTTCAAGCGAGTTTGAGTAGTTGTGACATCACGAAAGTGATTAGCACAAATATGATAAATAAATAAATACTTACTTTCATTGACTAAAGAAAGAGTATAATTATTCAAAATCGCTCGTGGTGAACACAGAACCTTATGTATCACTAGTATATTCCGGTCATACTCAGGCTGGGGAAATATGAGTAGTTGAATAGTCTGTCAAATGTCAAGTTTTGTTATGTTTTGAAGTTAATCGTCCCTTTCAACTGCCAAGGTCATATCGAGACGAAATGTCAGGAGAATGATAAAATAAAGCTGTCACTTTGATAGAAACCATACTAGTTTATGGTTGGGTGGAAGAGCTCACTCCAGTGAGAATCCTGTCATAAAAAAAGAAAGCCTATATAAAAAAAGTTGTAGTTCAATCGAAGCGCAAAATCAAAATTTCCATTTTCTGATACCTATCTGTTCTTCTCTTTTTTTCTTTTTTTTTTTTGGGGTTTAACTTCGCTTTCAACTGCATGTTCATATCACGACGGAGGTGTTACCCTCTATTCGCATCAGGAAACTCAAAAAACCTGCTACCCACATTAACTTCACCCAGCCTGGGTTGGGCCGAAATGCCAGCATTACGAAGTCTTCACCTCGCTGGGCGGCGTTGCCTAACTTCGATGATCCGGTGCATTCAACGCGCCATCGACGCTGGTATCTATCTGTTCTTCGTAGATAAATTCAGAAACCCTGAAAAGCTCAAGCTTTCTGGCAACACTGCCCTACACCGTCTCAACACTTAACTTGACATTGGGCCCCCGGGTGACGAAACTGTCTAATAGTTCCCTCCCCCCCACTTCTTATCACCCCCACCTCTTATCACCCCCACCCACCCTACCGTCTTCCCTTATCAGCAGCAGCCCCCCCCCTCCTCTAACACCCTACCGCCCCCCTTTATTCCTGTCTAATGTCAACAATCTGCCCCATGCTGTTCCCCTCTGATCCCTCAGGACCCTATGAGAATACTCAGGTTAATTTTCCATCAGCCGCGAGACACTTTTCCAATATTACGTCAGTCTAGTGATAAATTTGTTAGAGCAGTCACATACTGTCTAAATAATGCTGTGTAGTTGATTGGCCCAGGGTAGCAAACATATAGCTTTAACTGAGTTTAACTGACTGAACACCGATTTCAGTAATCCGCGGTGGTTCGAGTCTTAAGGACGCAATTAGTAGACAAAATGAGGATCACAACTTTGAAATGTTTGAATCAGAACGTACATAATCCGTACATTTCCCCATTTAAATTAAGAATTCGCAAAAAATGGACTCATGCAATTCTATGGAGGACATTAAACATTAGAAACTCATTTAAATAAAATATTTCATTGATTTTAAATAAAAGTAAATAAATAAATGATTTTTTTAATAAATTAATATTCACAGAGGAAGGTATATCAAAAAACCTATTTTTTCGCCCTAAAGTTAGAAGAATTTTAGTAAGGCTTTATGATAAGACATGAGATTAATACAATTATGACAACTCAACTTTCTAACCAAACTATCGGCTGACATTTTCTTAAAGATTAGACAAGCTTTCAAGAAAAATCCTCCTGTCTGCACGATGGTCTTTTCCGATTGGTTCTGTGGGCAAGAAAATCTTAGCAGTAATACCGCTACTCATCAAACTATTTTGGTAAAAACTACAGACATTACATTTTACACAGAGAAAGGCTAACTGATAATACATTTTTTTGATTTTCTTGGATGTGAAGAATTTCACAGCCAAATAGAGAGAATATAAAAGAAAAATACAACGATCCTAGAAATCCCGAAAGGGACTTCGATTTCTAGGGACAGATATTTTTTTTTTAGGCTTTAATGGCAGACTTCTCAAATTTCTTGAGCTGTTCCACCCAACCATAAAAACAAGATTTCATTCTTCAACATTGGAGCAACTTCAAAATCTCTATTGATGACTTTATCTTCATAGTTCAGAACGACAGGAGTCTTACTTTTAATTAGTTTTGAAACAAAAACAAACTATTTTGAACTCAAAGAGACGGAATTAATGTAAATCCTTCCATTATTTTCTTCATTTCTATCAATCATCATAAAGTCAATAAAAGACATGAATTCATAGATTCCACTGTAGATTACATACAATAAAGGGCATCTGTAATTTTTCTATAGATTTAAAAAAAGCTTTCAATGCACCAACAGCTTTACAACGGCAAAGGAAAATTTCATTGTGTTTTCAGCTGTAGAGCATCACAAAGGAAAGCTCATGGTTATTGTAATAAGGTTGTTGTGGCTGAGGGCTTCGTGGCGTGAGTGGTACTTCATCACTGGGGACGGATTATAATTACTTCACTACTCACAAGCCAAATACACCCCTCGGAAACATTCTTTCCCAAGTTGGTTTTCTACTTCCAAGTCAAATACACCCCTCGAAAACATTTTTTCCCCAAGTTGGTTTTCTACTCACAAGCCAAATGCACCCCTGGAAAACATTTTTCCCCAAGTTGGTTTTTCAAACAGTATACGAAGGCATGGGACGTTTTTCCCCAAGTTGGGTTTGTTGGGCCCCTTAACATTCATTACCTCTGGCATTCATCCAACTTGTGGATATGATAGTACACTTCAACTTACTTCAAACTATACCTATTTTTGGTTTTCTACTCACAAGCCACATACAACCCTCGGAAACTTTTTTTCCCCAAGGTGGTTTTTCAAACAGTATACGAATACATGGGACGTTTTTTCCCAAGTTGGGTTTGTTGGGTCCCTTAACATTCCCTCTGGCATTCCTCCAACTTGTGGATATGATAGTACACGTCAACTTACTTCAAACTATACCTATTTGTACTAAATTCGGATTTTAGTTTGAGCTTTTGGTATTCCTCTCTTCCTGATGGTCGGTTCTACGGATCTTGAAACACCTGAAAAAAAACAAAACCGGGGATTGGGATTTTTTTTCATCGTAATTTTTTCATCGTTTACTGCTTTAGCGCTAATTTGACGAATCCTTTTGGAACCAACGGAACTTTCCCAATCCCCGGTTTCGTGTTTTTCAAGATCCGTAGAACCATGCATGAATATCTTTCTCTCTCTCCTTCTCCTTCACCCACCAAATAACCTTGCTGAAGTCTTTCTCTTTATCTGTTTCCCTTTTCTGTTATTTTTCTCTTATCTCCCAACTCTACCTCTCTTTATCTCCTTCCCTTTTCTTCTTCTTCGCTCTCTCTTTCTTTTTTCCTCTCTCTTTCTCCCTGCAATTTACCTTGCTGAACGTCTTTCTCTTTATCTGTTTCCCTTTTCTGTTATTTTTCTCTTATCTCCCAACTCTACCTCTCTTTATCTCCTTCCCTTTTCTTCTTCTTCGCTCTCTCTTTCTTTTTTCCTCTCTCTTTCTCCCTGCAATTTACCTTGCTGGACGTCTTTCTCTTTCTCTCCCCTTCTCTGCCACCGCATATCTCCTTCTTCGCTCTCTGTTATTCCCTTTTTTCTCTCCTCTCTCTCCCTTTTCTATTCTCTCTTTCTCTCTCTTTTCTATTCTCTTTTTCTCTCTCTTTTCTATTCTCTCTTTCTCTCTCTTTTCTATTCTCACTTTTTCTCTCTCTCTCTCTCTCTCTCTCTTTCTCTTTCTACCTCCACTTATCTCCTATTACTGCCTCTCTTTCCCTCATATTCTCTTTTTTCTCTCATTTTCTAATAAGAACTTTCCTCCTATTAAAGTAATTAGTGGTGTAGACATAGGGGGAGCAGTGCGAGGCGAGGGGGAGACAAAACACAGGGAGACAAGAAAACTGAAAACAGTGACTCATGAGAGAGAGAGAGAGAGAGAGGGAGAGAGAGAGAGAGAGAGAGAGAGAGAGAGAGAGAGAGAGAGAGAGAGAGAGAGAGGGGGAGAGATATGGAGAGAGAGAGAGGGGGTAGAAAGAGAGAGAGGGAAAAAGAGAGAGGGAAAAAGAGAGAAGAGAGAGAGACAGAAAAAGAGATGTGGTAGAGACGGGTCTAGTGACAAAGTTAATGAGTAGAGGAAGAAGAAAAATGTCATTGAGAGTGTGTGTGTGTGTGTGTGTATTTTATGTGTGGGTGGGTGGGTGGGTAGGAGAGAGAGAGAGAGAGGGAAAAAAAGAGAGAAGAGAGAGAGAGACAGAAAGAGATGTGACAAAGTTAATGAGTAAGGAGGAAGGAAAAGTCAATGAGAGTGAGTGTATATGTGTGAGATAAAGATAGAGAGAGAGAGAGAGAGAGATAGAGAGAGAGAGAGGGAGAAAGAGAAAAAGGGAGAGACAGAAAGAGATTTGTGGTAGGGAGAATGAGAGATGTATGGAGGTAGAAAAGAAAAAAGAGAAAAGAACGAGGAGGAATACATAGGTATGTATATGTAATATGTATGTAGAGGTAAAACAGTGAGTAAGTGAGAGATAGAGAGAGGAAGGGAGAAAAAGAAGAAAGAAGATAGAAGCGAGTGCAATTTGAAGTAGGGAGAGAGAGGGAGAAGAAGTAAAAGAGGGCTAGAGTAGGAGAGATAGACACAGGGGAGGAATGAAGTTGATGTTATTAAAGTACATTGAAACAAGTAGGTGGTAATTGTATGCAATGTATGCTTCTGCTTACACATGGAATGTCAAATGTCTGTGAGAAAACACGAGAAACTTGGGTTTAAAAAAATAAAAATATTACATACCTAAAATAAGTAACCGACCTCAGTAGCTTAATCGATAGGGCAGCGGACTTGTAACCTAGAGGTCGGTGGTTCAAGTCCCGGTTTTAGCGTAGATTTAGTAATGCGAGTTTGAGAAGTTGTGATATCACGAAAGTGATTAACACAAATATGAAAACTCTTATACATAAAATAAGTACATAATAATATATCTGTCCATCCTGAATTACAAGATGATGATTTCACACCCTCAAGACGTATAGAAAGCCATGCCATGAAGGTACTTCACAGTACTTCACAGTTTATTGAGTTTTTATACAGTTTCATAATTTATCCAGTTTCATGTGGTCTGATTTCAACTTCTTTGGACTTGCCTCGGAAACTTTTAGATCCTTTTCTTAACTTATGAAGTTGATCAAACCATTTTCTTTATATTTATACAGACAAACCTAAATGTAAGAGCTGGATATAAGGGAAACCTATATGTAAGAGCTGGATATAGAGAAATCTGAATGTAGGAGCCGGATATAAGAGAAACCTATATGTAAGAGCTGCATGGATGGATACAAGACAAACCTGGATGTAAGAGAAACCTATATGTAAGAGCTGGATATAAGAGAAACCTGTATGTAGGAGCCGGATATAAAGAGAAACCTATTATGTTAAGAGCTGGATATAAGAGAAACCTGGATGTAAGTTCGACTGTAATAATTATTGAGAAAAAAAAACTGATTCAGCTCATAAATAAGTCAATAACTTCTGCTGAAAAACGTTAAGTACGTGCATTATTACAAGAGTTGCTGATAAGAGAGATAGCGTCATGTTGCCTGTGTCTGGTGATAAGGACACCCATTCCAGGAAATTTCCTACTCATATAAGGAAGGATACACCATGATGCATTGTACTATTCATGCATCTCCTACTTAGTCATTCAAATTTCGTAAACATCAAGGAACCTACTAGCAGGCGTGTAGCTAGGGGGAGGAGGTTTGAGGAAGACCCCCCCCCCCCAAAATTCCAAAAAAAGCTGAAAAAGTATGAAATCCGCGAAATAATATGGAATATCCAGCCCTTTGATGGATGGGTTTCATTTTCAATCGTGCCGTTCGGTCAATCTGGTCCGACCATCAGGTCAATTCAATTCATCCAGTATCGAAGCCTCGTGATACTGGCTGGCTCTTCCCGGCTCCACTCAGGCTGGTTGATATTTGAGTACCTAGGTCGTATGGCCAGCGAATAGTGAGTAAAAATGCCGTCGTGATATGACTAGTGACTAAGCAGTTGAAAGCTATGTTAAACCCAAATAAACAAACGATTATTATGCTGTCACGGTAGCTCAATGCTGTCCCGGTAGCTCAGTGGTAAAGGCGGCACTCTGTGAATCCAAAGATTCCAGGAAGTCGCGGGTTCGAAACCCAGCCGGGACATGACAAGTTATCCTCCCATTTGGGATTTTTACCACATAATAATACGTCTTGGGCTTACTGCTGGAATATTGGGACTTATAATAGTCCTAATCGGGCAGTATACATAAGGCGATATTATTATTATTATTACATAAGTATTGCGGGACTCTGGAAGGTCAATGTTTTGAATGTTTGTAGAGTAAATGCACAGGGCTAACTGGGCAGTGTTTATCGCGATACCTACGCTAATAACACCTAGGGATAGTAGTTAATTATAGTCTATGTAGATAGTTATATTTATAGTCTACCTAGTCTCAATTGCTTGGAAGTGGCGCATATATGGTTATGGGAGGACACTAGAGACTGATTATGAATAATGACAACACGTAATATCTCATTGTTATTTTAACTATAATTATGTAGTGTTTGTTGTCTTCATCAGTATTATTTCTATTAATACCAACCATCTTCCTTGCAAATTTTGAGGGCCGTCATTTTAAACAATTACTTACCCTCAGAGGACAAATTTCACTACTATTTTAAAGGTAAATAATTATATTTCAGACACACAACTTTGTAATCAAATAGTAGTAAAGAGGAATTTGACTTGTAACATGGATGTGAAAATGGCCCCACCGCCCCATGTCTAAGTAGGCGGGGCCACAACGAGGACCCTGGCCTATACCCCAGACCCTGGTACCTACAGCTTGATATAGACAATTTTTGGCACTCCGTTGTGGCCGCTTACATTCAATAGCTTGGTTATTATTTAGGAGGTACTGGCCCCCCAGGGTCCAGGGTATAGGCCTCCGTTGTGTCCGCTCGCTAAGAAAAATTTAGAAAAATGCAATATTATAGTTCCCAGATTTTCTACCTTGGTTCAACGAGGGTTCACCAAATCCCATTCTCCCGATCTCATAGTTGGTAGGGCCTTTCTCGATAGCTGGGACTTGGGGGTGTAGATTAGGGTGACCATTACGTCCCGCTTTCGGCGGGACGGTCCCGCTTTGGAGCCGTTTGTCCCGCTGTCCCCGAGCGATCTCTTCGGGACGCTAAAATGTCCCGCTTTTGACCAAAATCATTAAAATGTCCCGCTATTTTACTTTCCTTATCTTATTATAAAGAAATATTAGTAATTACCTAACGAAGATCGAGTAACTTCGTAAGCTAGTATTTTTTCTTTTTTTTTCAATGTAGGTCCAAACACACAGAGCGCAATTTCGTCTATTCATTTTTGTGGTCAGTACCAGTGCACTGCCAGGAGCGCCGCCAAAAAGCGTACTTTTCTAACGTTTCGAAAAAACTAACAAAAAAATGGTTTTTTTCTTCTTATTTTTTTTTAATTAAAAATTTCAAATCTCATTAATCCCATCTCATTAATCCCATTTTTACCTACATGCTGACACTGGGTGACTGGATTGCTATAGACAATGCCTCTACAGCTACTCTATGTCCTCACGAGGCTGAGTGACCCCGAAAACATACACGGTAGCAAGCTATTGCCCCCACCAGGATTTGAACCCAGGTCTCCCGCGTACAAGAGTAGTGCAGTGACCATTAAAGCCATACACTGTTAAATAGACTATTTATAACTTTTCACACCAGAAACTCCGCGTCCCGTTTTTGGCTTCAAAAAAAATCTGGTCACCCTAGTGTAGATACATATCACTATGTGTTTATACCCCGTGGTCCTTGCTCTTGGGTTCGGTTTTTGTTTGCTGTATTTGCGTATCGCTTTCACTGTTTTCTTGGAAATTTTTTCCCCTCTAAAAAAAAAGTGTCCCATACTAGTCTCGAACAGAGTACCTTGACCTAACAGTCCTGATACCTACCATCAGGTCAAACATTTGACCTATGACGTCACTACACCTCGCCAGGGAGTCAATCAGATCTAATTGAGTTTAAATAACGTGAGCTGAAACAATTGACTATGTGAGCTATGAGCTAGGAGTAACATGAGTACTGTGGTTAGTACCAGGCCGCGGTCGGTGCTAAGGACTGCGGAATTGCAGCACCTCCAGATACAAAGAATGTCGGGTGCTATCTTCACGCACCTAAGAAAAAGAGATTATTTTCTTAAGTCCTAGCACGTACACAATGAAAATCACCACACATTTCTGGAATAATTAATGCACAACTATTATGATTGGCAGGTATTTTTTTATTTTTTATTTTAAAAGATGAGTGTTTCACAGCCTTTTTTATTTCGTAGCCAGAAACAGAACCTACTGTAGACGCTTTGGTCTATGTTGCAGCCTGCCCATCCCGTAGTGTGCCTCCCCTTTGATGAGAAGTGACACAATTACTTCCCATTTAGGTGCTGGGTCAACACGAGCGCACCGGAAGGTATCCCTTACAAAGAACTGTAACCAAATTATGAATATAATTAATGCATAACTATATTATGATTGGCATGGTATACAAACTCAAAACTCTTTATATACTGACCTATAAAGGATGACTCTATAAATCCCATTTTAGTCCGGTTTATGTGGCAGCACCCCCAAAACATTTTCCCACCGGCCGCGCCTGGTACCTACTATCAGTATAATCAGTATAAACAAAAAGTGAGAAGTTGTACTAGATGTACATGAATATCAGAACATACCTGGACAGCTGTTTCGAGCTTATTTGCTCTCATCAGCAGGTAATAGTTCTGAATATCCATGCCATCAACTAACCTCTCTATTTTAATCAGTATAAACAGAAAAGTGAGAAGTTGTACTAGATGTACATGAATATCAGAACTATGATGAGTAGGCTGACACTTGTACTGTGGAACCCTTGAACTAAATCACGAGAATGTGTACTGGAGTACTTGAGTAGTCTTGGGAGGTACCTAATACCTATACCTAGCCAAATGGCCCATGGCGATCCTTGGGTTCTAGGCCTAGCACGACCATAAGCCTTGAACTGAACGATGTGTAAACCAAATGAACCATTCATAAAATCCATATCTACATTCCTTAATTATTTCAGTGGTAAAGACAAGTAGTTGACGCGCTAGTCTGGTAATCCGGGTAGCGCAGGGATCCGTTGTTTCCAATCCCACCCAGTGCATGAATTTTTCCTCATTAATTTGAGTATGTGACCACATAAAAAGACTCTGAGTGTTAGGTGGTAGAAAATGCTTGCTTGGTGGCTACGTTTGACTATTTTTTTTTTTGTATTGGTCAGTAATGCCATTCCATACAGCCATAAACTTTGACTAAAGAGGGGTTTATTATTATTATTAAATTAACACATCTAGCGCCAAGCCCTAAAACTGAAATTCTCTCCTATGGGCCAATTTTTTTTTTTTTTTTTTTTGATAAATTTTGTAGTTAGGCTTACTTGGGTTAGTTTTGTTACTTACTATGCCACACATCAGCATAAAGCACTCTGGTAGCGTGTAGATATGTGATCACGCGGCCCCTGACAGTACTCAATTCGTGTGCACCGGTGTTCACATGGCGCTAGATGGTTAAGTTTATTATTATCCACGTTTTCCTTCTTGTGCCCGCAGGCTCGCTGTCGATGTGGTTTGCTCATGTAAGCAAGTGTGCACCACGTCCCATGTGATATTCAGCCTCGTCTACATCTCCAGCGGAACATTCAACTGGTGGCCGGTGTCTTCTTCTTCGTGTCTCTGCCGCCGCTCTTTCGAATCGGATCCAACCTTTGGACCGGAGGAATGGGTGAGGATTTTCCCCGATTTTTTTTTTTTTTTTTCTCACAAAGAAAATCATTCAACCCCGGACCCCAAATAAATGAGATGGGATACGGTGAAGAAGAAGAAGAAGGGTTGGGTGGAAGAGATTACCACAGGCAATAACCCCGCCCTTTAGGTAGGACATTTCTCTTTTTTTTTTTTTTTTCTTTCTTGTATATTTTGTTTAATCTTTTTGTTTTTCTTTATATTTCATAGTATTCTACTGTATATATTTTTTTGTTCTACCTAATAAAGCTTCAAAAAAGAAAAGAAAATCATTCAACCTTTAACAGGATTATACTTATTATTATAGTATGCTTTATTAGGTAAAAACAAAAATATGTACAGTAAAATACAATGAAATTATAAAGAAAAAATAAATAGATTGAACAAAGAAACATATAAAAAAAAGAAAGAGAATGAAGCTAATGTCCTACGGTCCTACCTAAAGGGCGGGGTTATTGCCTGTGTCAAACCCCGCCTGAATCCCAACAGGATTGGGATTTAGTAGAGCATTCAGCCTTGAAATTTTGAAACAGGAATGCCAGAACTAATAAAACTCAACCATGAGAAAGAGATTGAACAAAGCCTACTCCAAGTAAGTTTTGGAAAAGGCAACGTGGAAAGAAAAAGAAGATAGAAGATCATTGAAGACGCGGTGATATATAATATTTATTTGTTGAAAAATCAAGAACAAGGGCATTCACACAACAAGGTTTGAAATTCGAAAGATCACCCAACAAAGTCCAAACTCGCTGGATGTTGCTTAGCTTTCAGTGATCTAACAAAAATAGGTGTACTCAATTGCAACGTAGTGCTTTTCTTTTATAAACATGGAGTTATTACTATCAGGGATAAACATGCAGTTAGTGACTATGATGGAGGATTTTTGAAGAAATACAAATAGATTCATAAACGTCGTCGGTTCTGCAAACATGGGCTATGTGTCACTTTTGGTCAAATTAAGTTAAGGACAGTAGCGTAGCTAGACCTACATTTCGGGGGGGGGGGGGTCTCGCCTAACGTATATTCCATCTTTGCTGGGGTTTCTTGAAACCTGGGTACGACACTGAGTTAAGGGATTCGTCACGTTTTCGCGCATCGATCTGTAAAATGAGCTAAAATTCTCTTCGTCCCCCAGAATGTCCGTTTCGGTGTCTCGGGTGCCCTGGTGAGCTGCGGGGGGTCATTGACCCCCGGCAAGCAGCAGGTCCTTCACTACATGACCCTGTCCATCCTGGCTGTGAACGTTATCAACCTGGTGGTGCTGGAGATCGGGGAGTTCCGCCTCTTCCTTGCCGACAACCTGAGGGGGGAGCACCTGAGCCACGATGTGCGGTTCCTGCTTAGCTGTGGTGAGTGGGGGTGGTTCTGAGTTTGGAAGAGTAGTCTTTTGAGTCTTCTTAGGGTTCATTTTGGAAATTAAAAGAGGGTGGGTCATTGATATGTAGTTTAGAGAGGTTTGACTGTTTGAAGATAATCATTTGGGTTTTCAATTGTAAAATTCTCTTCCTGGCAGAAAATTGAAGGTGGGCCACTTGAAGCCACTATGATGTGGTTCCTCCTTGGCTGTGGTGAGTAGGTATGGTTTGGGCGTTCCAACCTTACCGAAATCCTCCTAGGATAAAACTGTCGAAAGAGGGTTTTTTTTAAGCTTCCTGAGGGTTAATTTGGTAATTCAAAGAGGGTTGGTTTGGGGGTCCATAGTAAGGTAGTTAGGTGATTTAGAGAGGAGTATTTGCATTGGGTTAAAGAGACTGAGAGTGTTTAAAAGTTTTTAGTTGGGTTTTATTGTGAAAGTCTTTTTCTGACATAATTTTCAGGGAGGAGCATTGAGATACGATAAGTGGGGTGTCTTGAGGCTTCTGGTGGCTTGTTTGGGGGTTGAAAGAGGGACGATTTGTTGAGTCCATAAAGTGTATAACATGTCTGCTTATCAAAAAATCAGTAACTCTATGTCTGCTTATTATTAGTCATTTTTAAGTGAAAAATAAAATTATCATATGTTGTTAATCGATTTTGTGATGTTATAACTACTCAAACTCGCTTTACTAAATCCACGCTGAAAACCGGGAATTGAACCGGTACTACTGCGGTTTTGGACATAGTCGGATTAGTCATTACTATGTCTGCTTATCCGTCACTAATATGTCTGCATATCAACACTACTATGTCTGCTTATCACTCACTAATATGTCTGCTTATCAATAGGTATTACTATGTCTGCTTATCAATACTACTATGTCTGCTTATCCCCCACAGCCAGGATGAGCTCTAGCGTGAGCACAGGGCCTCGCGATTGTCTGCTCATTCATAGATGCTCAAGTGACTTTCTGCTCCATCGAGTGTCGAACCCGCGCCTCGAGGAAGAAGAGGCGTGGACCATGAGACCATCACGGACGCGGACTATATTCTGCCCAGGGTAAGTCAACTGATGAACCGTGTTTTTATTATTATTATTATAAAAACACTCTTTAGTGGAAAGTAACCACCATCTTCCGTCATTGGTAAACTGTGGAAGGGTCATTCACAATGAATACACTTTGTTAAACAAAAAATTGACCAATGGGACACTAACCCCGACCTCCCGGATCGAAGTTCTCTATGCTAACCACCTAGCTACTGGGGTTGGAAAAATATTAATAATAGACGCTTATTTATCCTCTTCCTTCCCAATGTGCATCTGAATGCACATTTTTTTTGGTAATGCTATCATACCAAGACAAAATTGTCCCGCCTATAATAACGCACAGAGTTCTCCTTCCTTTGAAAAAAACTCTGTGGTAAAAAGATCCTTCACAAACACTTTCCTGAACATGAGTTCAGAAAAGTGTTTGTGCATTTGAATGCACCTTGGGAAGATACCATTACAAACCCTATATTGCGAAATGTGCATTTTGGATGCACATCGGACAGGTACCACTACAAATGATAAAATTGCTTGGGAAGGAAGAGGTTATTCTGCCCGATGTGGACTAAAGAGTCCCCCTTATTTCAGCAGTTATAATAATAATACTCTTTAGTGGAAGGTAACCACCAGGCGAGGTTTGATGCTCAAAACCTTTTTTCTACCACCTAACCCTCAGAGTCTTATTATTATGTGGTCACGCATTCAAATTAATGAGGAAAAAATTCGTGCACTGGGTGGGATTCGAACTAACGGATCCCTACGCTACCTGGATTACCAGACAAGCGCGTTGTGGTTATTATGGCTAGGGTTATCTCGTTTCGAGGGTGTGAAGTACCCCCGAGAGGGTGTTACACCAGTACTAGATCTATGATCATGTCTCCTGGTGTTGCTCTGTACACAATGTGGGGGGAGGATATTGGGTTGGTGGACTTGATTGTCCACCGAATTCTCTTCCGAGAACGGCGTTATCGTGAACGATGGTAGCCAACAGTGGAGGAATGACACAGCACTTTTACCAGTGTCTGTACAAGGAGGCTGATAATTGACAAGGGCCCCCAGAACCAAGCCAATGCTGGTCTACTCCCTGTTTATAGTCCCCCAGCCAGACTGCTGGTCTACTCCCTGTTTATATAGTCCCCCAGTCAGACTGCTGGTCCTCTCCCTGTGTACACCCCTTGGTGTTTCCATTTATTAGTCTAATGGGAAAAAAACTAATTTTAGGGGAGTCTCACAAGAAAAGCTCCAATTTTCACAACGACCTCTATTAGATCTATTGCTACTAGTTTTCAACTTCCTCAGACTCCTTGTTGTCTAGTGAGAATGAGAAAGTTGTTACTTGGTTTTTCCAGATTCCTTGTTCCCCCTGAACATGCGGGCCAGATTCTTAGAGAGTATTGTTTTTTGGTCGGTTTTTTCTCTTAATATGCAGGTTTCTTTCATAATCCGAGCTGGAAATCGTTCTCTTATATCGAGGTTTCTCTCCTTTCCAGGTTCGACCGTTTAAAACAGGAAGGATTAACAATTACCTGTATAATCAGATGAGATCTATCCTCTAAGCTAATTAATGAGCTATCAACTTGACATAATTCAACTTTTAGGCAATAACCAACTAATGTTCTATAACGTACTTAACCTATTAAATAATCACCCACCAAATCATAGATATATCAATTAAGCATATCTACTGAAGCATCAACTATGTACTACATATTAGTATAATGTACACACATATGAACAGCGAATTCAATGGAGCCAATCGTATCTTATGATAGACGATACATTGATAATCATTGCATAATAATTATTTTAAAATCATTATGTGCCCTCGTGACCTTAATTTTTTTTAGTGGCCTACCTAATTGTCTTACTACCTAATGGACCATTAAACATTAAATAGACTAATTGACCATCACATTTTTATTTTAGGTATTTAGGTTTAGAGTGCTTTAATCGAGGAAATTTGAGGTCGGGTAAAATTTTATTAGCATACTTCATATTAATCAAACTTTAAAGTATTAATTAATACGAGTATAAAAATACTATTATTAAAGTTTCATTAATTTCAAGTATTAATGAGTATTATATCACAACAGTGGCACAGTAATAATTAGATATGAGGTACTCAAACTCGCCTTACTCAAATTCACCATGCCCTAGGACTTGTACCAATGACCTCTAGGTTGTATGCTGCCCTAACGATTGACGTCTAAGGTCGGCTTCTATTTGCATAGGTCATACATAATAGTCACACATAATTGGAATAGGTCATACATAATAGTTATGATTTTTTGGACTATTGGCGCTCACCATCACCCTATTTAAAATAGTTTAAATTTTCCATTGTCTCAGGTAAGTTTGTCCAAGGGCGGGGTTAATGGCCCGCCCGTCTCATACTGCTATACAATTAATATTGTTACAGGGTTATTTACCTACAAGGGTGTATTATTAAATAGGTCAAAGTAACATTAGGTACTTAAATAACAAAAGTTTTCAATAATAACAATAAATTGTTTATGTTTTGTAGATGAAATTTCGATATCCAAATTAATGTTCATCCAATGCTAATTATCAAACTTGATTGATGATTTAATGTCACATTTAATCCTGGTTTGCTGGAAATAATAGAGTTGTAAATGTTTTAATTAATGGACTCTTAAATATCAATGATAGCACAAACTCTTTGTGAAGAATAATGCGATGCCCAGCGTCAATGAACACTTTGAAAACTTTAGTTCTCGCTAAGCAACGTAGGGAGGGCCCTACAACGAAATCGGTAGGCCCTATTAGCACTGCACTTGAAGTAATGAAAATATTTCGGTTCCAAGTGCAGTATGCTATCAGGAAAGGTGGGTTTTTTAGTGGGTGGAAATCCCACACCCCAGGCAAGACCCTGGATGTCTTTAAAGGATTTTTCACCGCCCTTCCTTTAAAAAAAAGCAACGACTAAAAAGTTCAAGACTTGATGTGTGACGATCCCAAATTCCAACTCTCGTAATGCTATGCAGCAATATCCAGTCAAACCCGACGACTGTGCGAGCACCCTTGAAAAGAAGTTAAGCTTAAAACCGTCGAAATATGCATTGGTTTTGGGAACCGAATCCCCAAATGAACCAGGTTATTTTTCAGGGTGTCTCCTTGGGGGAAGGTAACCAGATACGGTATAAGTATAAGTAGTGGCTTTATTTAGACTGTCCCCAGCGCAAGACAGGTAGTCCCATTATTTATTGACAGAAAACACCGTTTGAGCATGGTCCTGAAGCATGATTTCCTTTAATATTAATGGCCAATACCTTGCTTGAGACTGTGCTCAGACAAAATTCGCTGTTCATAAATTATACGGGTGTAAAAGTCAACAACACAAATCATTGGCGCCCTTTGCAGGGTTGGAAGGGCAGATCCAACCCAACCTCAACCATCCATCCAACCTCAACCATCCAACCAACCCAACCATCCAACCAACCTCAACCATGAGAAAGAGGTTCTCCGATGTTGTTGTTGTATGTAGCCACTTGGCTATAGCTGGAGGGGTGAGTGATTGTCTCCAGCCAACTTTATTTTGAATTTGGCTGGTCCTGACCACATATTTCTATGTGCAATCAACCATCATGAGGAAATTGAACTTTTCCTTCACAAGCCATTAAACCGGTAGAAACTGCAAGCTAGCCTGGCTTGTAAGGGTTGGCTAGTCAATTCTCTGCTTAAAGGTTGTCCAATCCCGAGTATTTTTTGAGAAAATGCTGAGTTGAAAGAAGAAGAACACAGGGATATCACTATTGCTGCAAGTGAGGTCAATAAAAACAGTAAAATTTTTTTGCCCTGAGTACTAAATCGTTTATTATTCTACCAAGGAGATTTGAATTACATTTTTTTTTTTATCAAACCGACCTCAGTAACTTGATCGATAAGGCAGCGGACTTGAACCTGGAGGTCGGTGGTTCAAGTCCCGGTTTCAGCGTAGATTTAGTTAAAGCGATTTTGAGTAGTTGTGATATCACGAAATTGATTAACACAAATATATGATTAACTTATTCTTGATTAAGTAGTTGTCTCTTGTCAAAGTTGTTGAATGCAGGGCGCCGGATCTTGAAATTATTGGGCTTTGTTATTCTGAGTTCAGGCTTGGTGATTTTTTCACGTATTGGTTTGGATTGAACTTCATCTTTCCAATAAGTTATTTTGGAATCTCCGATATTATTGTGGTTTTTTTTCTTTTATTTTGATCAATGAATTTATGGTACTTTCGACCTTCCGCATAGCAAGCGAAGTGCTTAACCACTGAGCTATTCGTGCGTTTTAGAAAATAATAGAAGGAATGTTATTTGCAAGACCTATTATTATTATTATACAACACTTCATTAGATATAAATGGACATTATTACAATACAAATAATTATTTAAACAATGAAAAAAATGGAAACAATATATACCTACAATAAAAATGAAAAAGAATAGAAAATATATAAAAACATAAATTATGTCCTAACTTTAAAAAAACATAAAAAAGAGATAGGTACCTAATATGTACCATTGTATTTTAATGCGTTAACTTCTCTATAGGACAGCAAAATTATTATTATTATTAAACTATTTTATTTCTAATAGACTTATAATAAATTACAAAGAAATAAAAAAATGGAAACAATATAAACAATGAAAAGGAAAAAATTGATAAATACAATTTTTTTTTTTTTTTTTGAGAGGGGGAAATCTTCAAAAGACAAATCAGGGGGGGCAGTAACATTTTGGGGATTTTGGGGGAAACAGGCATGCACCCCCCCCCACTAAAACCCCCCTCTTTTTAAAAAACCCCCCTGCATTGGAACCTTTTTGGGAAACTTTTTTTTTCAAATGCAGTTTTTGGCCCCCTTTTAAAATAGGGTGTTTCTTCTTATACATATATATATCACGTGCCCAAAAATAAAGGGTGGGGTTATTCCTATGGCAATTTTTTCCAAACCAAAACACAGGGATAAATCTTTCTACTTCTAATCACTCTTAAAACCCACCCCAACAACAGCCATAAAAAACCTGTACTAAATTTTTAAAGTCCACCCTCAAAGGATTTTAAATTTTGCAAAGTTCAAAAAATTCCAATGTTTATCTCTAGCTTCCTCTGGTTTGTAAAAAGTGTGATTGCCAGTGAAATGTAAAAAGGGTTAATTTTATTGATTGAAAAAACCCCAACTTCATAAAGGGCCAAAAACCGGGGGGATTTCGAAAAGGGAAAGGGATTAGCCAATTTTAAAGCCCCAGTCTGGGGGTGGGGGACAAATAAAAAAAAAATAGACCACACCCTGGGGGGGCCCATAAAAAGGGGGTAGAAAAACCATTAGCCCCCTTTAAAGACAGTGAAAAAATCCCCGCGTCGTTCCCCACTGTCTGGCCCCCTCTTTTTACGATACCCCCCCCTATAAATAAAATACCAAAAAAAATAAAATTTTTCAAAAAAAATTAATTATCTTTATACATAAAACTCAACCCCGTGTTTTTGGGGGCTGACTGACTTTCGACGGTAATCTATTTTTCCAATACATAGGTACGGGGAAAATTCGTTGGATAATTTTGTAGCTGGTGAATTTTTTTTAAAACATCCGCTTAAATAAAAAAAACCGTAAAATTTTTCTAAAATTCCCCCATACAAAAGCGGATTTTCCTTCTTAGTTTGGGGGGACCTAGCCGTTTTTCTTTTTCCCTTAATTTTAAACAAGAATTTACGTTCCCCTTTTTCATTGCTCATAATTCTGGCAAAAACCCTTTTTTTTTTTTTATTATTATTTTTTTTTTTTTTTAGAAGGGGAAAGCTCATGGAAAATTGTGGGGTCCCCACATGGGGCCCCCCACCCCCAGTACCATGGCTCCAAACCCCAACAAAACCCCGGTCCTCAAATACAAAAACCTACCGTGGTGGGCTGGGGTTTAAAATTACTTCAACTATTCAAACGACTTTAAAAAATTTTTAAAAAAATTTTTCAACCAGACGTTAAAAAATTTTTTTTAACTATTAACACGACTGTTAAAAAAATTACTTTTTAACATTTTTCCCCAAACGATTTAAAAAAATTACTTTTAAATAAAAAACACGAGTTAAATATTCTTCAAATATTCAACAGTGTTGAAATTCTTTGCCTTAACCCGAAAAAAATTCTCGTTTTTTCCCTGGTGGAGAGTTTTGCAAAAAATCGAATCAGGGAAAACCCGGGGGTGAGGGGGGTTTTGTTTTGGGGTTCATCAATCTGAAACAATGGGGAAGAAAGGGCACTGACCGGACAAGGGGGCTTCGTTGACCCTTCGCTGCACAGGGGGGTCCGATGGTGAGTGGTCTGGTAAAAAGGGATTGTGGGTTTTTTGGTCCCTCCAAAAGCATGAAAAATTGGTTTTTTTTTTTTCCCTTTTCCCCGCCAGCCTTGATGACGCTTTAAGACCGGGTTCTCGTAGGATCCAGGTTAAGCAACGCCCCCCGAGGTGAAGACTTTTTAAGACAAAATTGGCCCAAAGGCGAGAGAGGGCAAAGTGGGAGCAGGTTTGTTAGTTTTCCCTCATAATGTACCAGCAGTGAAACGACCCCTTAAACCCCCATTTAAAAAAAAACACTGGTAACCGGGATCGAACCCGGGACCTTCCGTTTGGAAGCGATGCTTAACCCTGAGCAAAAAGCGCGCCTCTAAAATTTTATTAAGAGGGAATTTTAAATAAAGGACAAGAGAAAAAAAGCCCCCTTTTTTTTAATGATAAGGGGTTAGGAAGATTTGAGAAAAAACGGGGAAGGGACTTGATAGATAAGAAAAATGGAAAATGGGGGACAAAATTAAAGGTGATGAGTTTTTGGGCTAAACGTTATTAAGAAACCGACCTCATGCGGTTTTGGGGGGGGTGAAAATAGTGGAAAGAAAAAAAGATTTAAAAGTCTGTCCCCCAAGGTCTAATAACTTTTTTTGCCAAAAGTAAAAAAGTGTTTTTCCCCTAACTGCCCCTGCATTACCAAAAACCTTTTTATATAATGAGATACTTTTTTTTTAGCGTTTTGTTATGTTACACAAATTGCAGGTTTAAAAGGGGCTGAAATTTTGGGAAGAATAAAAAAATTTACCCTCATAAGGTTCCCCAAAAACTTCACTTCAGCCCAAAATAAACAAGTGGGGGAATCTGTCATACCCAGCATTCCCCCTGGATGGCTTTTTGTGACCAGTGGGGGTTAAAATTAGAAAAACTTTTAAAATTTTTTTGTGTTTTTTAGATATTTCCTCAGGGGTCTCCCATCGAGGGTGTGAAGCACCCCCCTGGGGGTAATACGAGGAGCGGCTCATCGTCAAGTCTCCGGTATTGTTCCCCTTCACTCCATTCGCTGGGGAACGTAAAAATACCCACCAATTAACCCAAACCCGCCCGGGGGGGGGGGCGGAAATGCCCCCCCCAATGTAGGGGGGAAAGAATTTTTTTGTGTGTGTTTTGCTCCCCGGGTCGAACTCAGGGCCCCCCCCACTAGGGGGGTAGTCACAACCGTTACGCCCCCCCGGGGGGGTGGGGGAAACCCTCTAAAACCCCTAATCTGCACTAAAAATTTCCCGACTCAATATCTTTTTCTCTACGACCTAGGGAAATTTTCCCGCAGACAAAAACAACATTCAAAAAAATCTACATGGGTACTTTGGGTGTTTTTTCTTTTCCCGGTTTTTTCCATTCCCTGTTGAAAATTTATTGAAGACTTTTTTTAAAGGTAAAATTTTTTTTGGGTTTTTTTTTAAAAAAATTTTGGGAAATTTTTAGGTATTTTAAATAATACTGGTACTTTGGTTTTTACCCGGATGGATAGGACAAAATACAAGAATTTGTTTTGGGGGGCTGAAAATGACTTTAGAAAATTTTTAAAAAAAGTGCAGGGAAAAAGGGGACTTCAAGGGGTTTTAAAATGTGGAAAGAAGGGGAAAAGGGGGATGTTGGAAAGAGAGTGAGAGACCCTGGAAGTTAGGGAAAGGAAATAGAAAGGGGAAAAACCCAAAAAAAAAATTCGGGGGTAAAGTGAAACAGGACTTGGGGGGAAAAAATTTAAACGTGATTGGCACCCCAAAAAAAAGAGAACCCCAAGGGGAAAAAGGCCCCTTTTTGAAATGTCGACCCCCCTTTTAGTAGGAAAAAAACGTAGAAAAAAAAAGAGAATAATTGTTTTTTTAGTCAATTTATGATTTTTTTTTGTTTTTTAAGCTTTTTTAAATTTTTTGGGGGGTTTTTTTTTTATTCATTTGTTGATGTTCTTGTATAACTCAGACCCAAAAAATTGGGGGGTTTCCCCACTTTTTTATTCATTCCCCCCGAAAAGGTTTTTGGGGGGTTGGTTTTTTTTGTTTTTTTAAAAATTTACTGGGAAAGGGAAAAAAATTTACTTTGAACCAAAAAAAAAAATTCAAAGGTAATAAAGGGGTAGGGGGTTTTTTCCCCCCTTTTTAACGGTATGCTTATATTTATGCAGGGTCGGGGGAATTTTTTTTAAAAAATTTTTTCCCCCAAAAATTTATTAAATTCAAAAAATTTTTTCAATTTTTAAGGAAAAAACCCCGTCAAGAAATGTGCGAAAAAATTTAGGGCCCTTTTAAAAAAAAAAAACGTAATAGGAAAAAAAAATTTTTAAACGGAGCAAAAAATTTTTTTTTTTTTTAAAAAGAACACAAAACTTCCCCATTTCTTAAAAATTTGAAAAATTTTTTTTGGAAAAAAAAAATTTTTTTGGGGATGAAAAAAAATTTTTTTTTTCCCCCCTTTTAAAAATTTTTTGGGGGGTTTTAAAAAAAAACATAAGCCTTTTTGTTTCCCACAGGGAAAATTACAAAACTTTTTTGGGGGCCCCAAAAAATTTTTTTGGGGTTTTGGAAAAAACCTAGAAAACCCCTTTTTGCCAGAAGCAAAAGGGAAAAAGGGGGTTTCTAAAAACAGTGGCAAATCTTACGCCCGTTTTAAAAAAAATTTTTTACCACTCCCAAAAGGGATAAAGTTATGTCAGGCAGTAAAAAATTTTTAAAGGGGTAGTTATTTAACCCCTTTTTTTAAAAATTTTTTCATATCGAAAAAAACGAAAAAAAGGGAAAACTATTAGGTTTAACGTCCCCTTTCAAAAAACATTTTATTTATTTTTTTTTTAAAAAAAAGGGCGGGCCCCCCGGTAACTAATACAATAAAATTTGGTCCTTTTTCGACGGGGTGTTTTTCCCCCCATTTGAAGGAAATTCACAAAACTGTAACAAAAACCTCATCGACCTGGGTTGGCCCGGGGGAAAAAAAAACATCACAAGGGGTTTTCCCCTTTCTGGAATTGCTTTTAAAAACGGTGATCCTACGAGAAAACCCCCCATTCAACGTGCCATCGCTCCCGGGGGGGTTAAACACTGCTAAAAAATAAAGGTTTTTGGGGGTTTTTGGGGGTAAAATTTTTCGGTCTAAAAAAGGTTAAAAAAAACAGTAAAAAATTTTTCCCCCCAAAAACCAAATTTTTTTTTAATTTTTTTTTTAAAATTTATTCATACAAAAAGGGGGTCTGAACACTTTTTTTTCTGGGCTGGCTTTTAAAAAACTTGTAAATGTCTGGCGCGGGGGGTTAATTTTTTGGGCATGGCTGATGATGGCTTCTTGTGAGTTTGGATTTTGGGGGTTTCCTTTTTTTTTTTTTGCTGTTTAGGAAACTCCCATGATTTTTTTATCTTATTTTTCCCCCTTTTTTGGGAAAATGATTTCGCTTTTTTAGGCAATGCCCCGGCCCCCATTTTTTAATTCTCCCTATTTTTTGGGTTTTTTTTTTTTTGGGGAAAAACCCATGATTTTTCATCTTTTTTTTTTTTGGGGGGGTGATTTCGCTTTTTCTAGGGGGTGCGGTAAATAAAAACTGAATTTTTATAGTTTTTTTAAATCTTGGCTTTTTTTCATTTTGAAGTTAGGGGGGGGTAGAGTTTTTTTAATTTTTTTTTGATTTTTTGGGGGGGGGGACCCTTTTTTTTTTCTCTTAATTTTGACGGAAAAAAATTTTTTTTTAAGAACAAATTGAACAAGAACAGAAATAAAATTAGGAAAAAAAAACAGGAAGCACGGAAACCCCGGGAAAAAAACTTAAAATTTAAACAGGAACTTTGGGAAAAGACAGAACTTTTTAAAAAAAAAGGGAAAAACAAAACGGGGAAAAAAAATTCCAAAAAGAAGATGGTAAGGGAAAATTTTGGGAAAAAATAGGGGTGATGTATGTAATTGTATTTAAAAAAATTTGAGTTGAAATGTGAAGTGTACCTATTTTTATTTTCAAAAATTTGGGAAATTTTTGGGTGAATTGTAAAAGGGGTAAATTTTGATGGCCATAATTTTTTTTAAAAAAAAATTGTAACTTTTTTTTTTTAAAAAATTATTTTTTTTTAACCAGTTGTTTTTGTTAAATATTTTTTTAGTCCAAAACCCCCTTCCGGGGTTTAAATTTTAAAATTTTTTTTTGGGGTCACGATAGAGCCTACCTTTTTAAAAAAAAAAAAATAAAAAAAATTCCCCGTTTTTTTTTTTTGGGGAAAGGGGGAAAAAATTTTATGGGGGGTTTTTACAGATTTTTTTTTGAAGCGTATGTGGGAGTCCCCCGCCCGGGTTTTTAGGGGTTTTTTCCCCCCCTTTTTCGGCCCCCCTTCCTAAAAGGGGGTCAACCCGTTTTAAAAAACCCCCCCGCTTTCTTTTGGGGTTCCCCCCAAAAATTTTTTAAAAATCCCCGCTATCATCAATCAAACCAATTCGATTTTTTCTGGGAACAAAAAAAAAATTTTCCCAAAATTTATTAATTTCACCCCCCCCCAAAATTCCCCCGGTGAAGCCCAAACCTCGAACCTGCGCCCCCCCCCCAAACCCCCCCGGGGTCCCCCCGAAAACTCCACCCCGCCCCCTACCCCGGCTGGGTTTCGACCCCAAAACCAAAACCCCCTGGGAAAACCCCCCCCCGACCACACGACAAGCGAAAGCGGCCCCAGCAGGGGGCCCCCAGGAGGGGGCGACAAATCCCCCAAAAGGGAGTTTTTTTTTTTTTAAAATTTTTTTTATCCAAAAATTTTTTTTTTGGGAAAAGGGAAAAAAAAAAAAATCTGGCTGGGGGACTTTTAAACGGGGGGTAACCAGCATGGTTTTGGGTTTGGGGGGCCCTTGTAATTATTAGCCCCCTTTTTTAAAGACAGGGTAGAAGACTAAGCATTCCTCCCCTGTTTTAGCTCCCCTCGTGCATTTTTACCCCCCCCCTTTGATGATTGATGTTTTCCAAAATATTGTATTTTTTATTTTTTTTTTTTTTACAAATTTCCCAGGGGGGGGAAAATTCCCCCTTTTAAAAAGCAAAGCAGTACAAAAAATTACAAATAAATTGAGATAAAATTAAAAAATGACGGGTTTAAATTTTAAAAATTTTTTCTTTTTTAAAAAATATTTTAAAAACTAGAAATAAATTTAAATTTTAAAAAAATCAACTTAAATTTTAATAGTGGCAGATTGTTGGGGGTTACTTAGAGTTCGCAGGCAAAATCTTTGCGAAGAAAAGTCGATGCCCCCCATCACGGCCCAGGTTCCCTAGTCGTAGCAATCAAAATTTTTTTTTTAGGCAGGGGGGAAAAATTTCGTTCTGGATTGCTCAAGTCCCCAAAAAGATCTTTGTTTTAGTTTTTTTTTCTATTAGCTCGTAGGTTAAAAATTTTTTCCCCCAAAAAAATTTTTGGTAAAGTCGCCCCTTTTTTCGCATGGTCATATCCCCCCAAATAACTTTTTTTCTTTACTTTACTTTATTTTTTACGACGGGCCTTTGACCATTTTCTGTTTTATAGGGGGGGCCCCCCAACGAATTCTAAACTTGTTCTGCAATCTTCCAAAAAAATAGGTAATACCCCCCCTTTGACTATCTTCACTGATATTTTTCCCCCAACGCATTTTGGTCTGGGGCCCCCTTTTTCTTTAATCCACCAGGATTTTGCAAAAAACTAAATGGGGGATTCAAAAGTCATCCATTTTTGGGCCCCAAAAAAATAGCCCCTTTTTTTTTTTCTTTTTTCTTTCTCTTCCCCGGGGGGCCCCAGCAGCCCCCGGTTTTTGTCCCCCAACAGCCTGCACCCCCAAAAAGCCCCTGCCCCCTCCTAGCGCCGCCGCCAGGGCCCCAAATCAATAGTTTGGGGGGAAAAAAGGGGGGGGCCCCCCGGGAGAGGGGAGCTACACTTCATGAACCAGCTTTTTCCCCCACCCCCCCCCTGTGGCGCCCCTCTGAGAGGGCTCCCAGTTTTTAACTCGCTCCTTGGGGGGGTGGAGCAAAAGTTGAAGCCCTGAAGGGGGGCCCCCTTTTAAAAAAAATTTTTGGGGAAAATTTTCAAAAAAACAAAAAAAATTCTTGGGGGAAAAACCCCTTTTTTTTTAAAAACCCAAAAAAAAAACCCCCCCGCTTATAAAAGCTTTTTATAAAACCCCCGAAGTCTTTGAAAAATGAGTCCCCCGGGGGCAGGCAGGAGAAAATGTCAACTACCGTCTTTTAAAAAAATTTTGGGGGTCGCTAAAAACCCCCGTCTCTGTAAAAAAAACCCCCGAGACAGCAAAAAAAAATTTTTCTGGAATGTGCGCAGCCCTCACACTCGCTGAAACACTTATTAAGGCTGAATTTAAAAACCTTTTTAAAAAATTTTCTGAAATCATCCTAAAAGAATCGAAAGGGGGTTTAAAGCTTTTAACTTTTATTTTAAACCCCCTTCTCCCGCACCCCCTCCCCTTTTGGGGGGCCCTTTTTAGTGGCTCCGGTCGAGCTCAGCTCCTTGCAAGGTTTGGGGGAAAAAACGTTTTTTGAAAAAAGCATGCTCCATCGAAACAGCCCCCCCCAAACTCGACCCGAAAACTTTTTCCGGTTTATTTTAACACCTTTTTAAAAAAGGGTGATTTTTTTAAAAACCGGGGGTTTTTTAAAGAGGCCCTAAAGACAGCAAAACACATTCGAGTGGGGAGAGGGGGGTAGAGCAAACCTCTACCTTTCATGGCTTATTTTTAACACCTTAAAAAGTTATGAAAAAAAAATCCTAAAACAATTTTTAAGCTATATTAAAAGCTTTTTAAACTCTTTTTTTTAAAACATGGGCATGCCACAAAACTTTTATCTAAGGTCCCCGTGACAAAAAGCTTTCGTAGCCAATAGCCCCCTTTTTTCCGTCCCAAAAAAGCTCTTACAATATGGAAGCGCGATTTACATGTAATTTTTTAAATTCAAAGGGGAAGTTTTTCACTGACAGCATTGCCCGGTTGAAAAAAATAAAAACCCCTTTTTTGGGAAGCCTCCGGGGGGTTTTTAAGTTCAAAAATTTTTTCCCAAACCCCAAGCTTATTTTTTTGTGGTCAAAAATCAAATTAAAAGAAAAATTTTTCCCTGGGGGGGATTCCAATAAGGGTTAATTGTCCTAAAATTTAAAACTAAGCGTAACCCTTGACTAAAAATGCCCCTTTAAAAAAACAGGTCCGGGGGTCATGTAGATTTGGTGGGGAAATTATCACTTCCCTTAAATTACATGAGTTGGGGCCTAAAATGAATGATTAGTTTAAATTTTTTGGGTAAAACTTTATTGTACCGAAAAACTTGCCCCGGGGTAATTTTCGCTGTCGCATTCGCCCATGTTCCCTTTGGGGGAAAATTTGCCTATTGTAGTTGTAAGTAGACAAAATCGGGGGTTTTTTTCCCCCAAAAGCCCTTGTGTAATATCTCAACAGACTTTTTGAAAATTTTTAACCATGCAGGGAAAAAATAGTAGAAATTTGGGTTTAAAATTAAAAAAAATTTTGGGGAAAAAATTTTTAAAAGGGAACTTCCTTATTTTTACTTTTTCTTTCCAAACTTTTATGTATTTCCCCCCTTTTTCGATGTTTAAAGTTTTTTTTCCATCGCCGACGTCGGTAACGGCGAAAAAATTTTTTTCTTCACAAAAAATTTCTCCCCCAATGTGGGGCGCTTAACAAAACTTTTCCCATGTTTCAATTTCAAAGACCTAGACCCCACCAGGCTGGACCACCTAAGAGTTGACGGAGCCCGCTAACTACCGGAAGCGGCTCGACTCCGCCAAGTCTATTTAGCAGTCTGACCAACCGGGCTCCCCCCTCGCAGTGTCTCCCCCCGCCCCAGCGAGCAGCCCCAGTATGCTTCCCCGTCATGGAGTGGAGAAGACCTTTGCCCAGGAAGCGCTCTTCACCGACCAAGAACCGCCCGATATACCTTCCCCTGCACCCAAGGGAAAGCGACGCCGAGTTCTCCAAGGAGCTGGGAGGCCCGCTCTCAAGTCCTTGAGAGTCTCGGTCTCCGCAGTCCAGAGGTCCGGTCACCCCCCTATCAGTGCCAAGTCTCCCGCCAGTGTTTTTTGTCACCCCTTGTCGGTCCCACTCTGTTCACCTCGTGGGACACCACAAGTTTCAAAATCTTCCCCCGCCCAAGGACCAAAGACTCCGTGGAAGTGAAGCCTTGGAACCCAAAAGTACCTGACACCCGCGGTAAGCCCACCCCCTCCAAAAACCTTCGTCCCTCCAAACGGACAACGGGAAGACCAACATCAATGTTTAAGCAGACTTCCTCCCTGGAGAGTAGTCCGGTTTCCCCGTACAGGTCCATCGTGCAGATAGAAAGGACCCAAAAACCCCCCGTCACAGCCGACTCAACTTAGGGCAAAAAATCTTTTCAAATGTTCCACAGTCAATTTTTAGTTCCTTTCCCTTACAATGTATGCTAAACCAAAAATCCCCCGCGAGGATAAGAAACCATGGACAGTGCCAAGAAAAAGAGAGGAATCAAGACTGTAGGCTTTAGGTTAGAGAACTGCCAAAACAATGTTTGGCGGGCGATCTCATTCAATACGTCCAACCTCAGGGGAAAGCGACTTAGACAGGTAGACGAGGACGATTCAGTGATAACCCGAGTTTAGAAATAGGACAATAGCGCTAGTCCCCCGCCAAAGTCAAACTTTTTCCTCACAGGCGAATCTGAATAGGCGCACTTCAAATGTGATCGACTACGGCAGTCGGTATAAAACAGTAGATTCTTCCTATGGAACATTACTAATGGGTAGTCTTAGTCCTGCACCGTTGAGTAGGTAGATAGACCTGCACTTAATGGTACCATCACTAACAGTTCCTTCATCCATCACGCCAAGTCCAATGGCATTCCCAAAGCACACATTCCCTCAGCAACGGACACAGGGTTTTCTCCCTCAATAGAAAACTCAATTCCCCGGATGTTGGAAACAGCAACCCTGGAGCCCCCCCGAGTCCCTGGTGGTCCCCGACGTGGAAAGCAAGGAGAGCGAGATTTCTTTTCAGGTGTGCTTCCCGCGAGGAGGAGGGAAGCTCAAAACCAAAGAAGTCCTATGTGATAGAGAACCACAAGAACAAAACTTAGGTTACCTCAGAATCAAAAGCTTTCTCCAAAGTTGTTTCAAACGGGGAGGCCGGGGGGGCATGGATTGCAACAAACAAAACTGGTGCAGTGCCTCCCCAGCCCGCCAAGCTCCATCCCCCGGGGGCATCAAGGGCTGCTGAGGCGGAAGCCCTCCCACCCCATCAGTCTTCCCCCGGAGCTGGGGCAGCGTTTTTTTCAAATCCGAGGGCCTCATCTTCCTGTCCGAGGAGGAACTGGTGGCCCTTTAGAGTCATAAGCAGACGCTCAGGGTAAGACTATTCCTTTTCCTTCGCCTGAATGCTGGGATTTTCGGTGCTTGGTCTTTCTTCACTGTAACAAACTCTAAACATTTTGGCTTTTTTACTGGTGAGGGGTTTCTGCTGGTAACTATGAACTATCTTACTAATAACTTTTTACATCTGTTATCTATAAAATAAATATTGACATATTTAATACTATAAGCTACTAAAACTCTAACAAGTTATTATTATTAAACACTATGTAAATAGGTATGTAATAACATAATGGGGTTTTTAATAGCATAAAACAGGCGCTTTATTTTACTAATTTTCAGTAGGGAAGGTTTTTTTTTTTTTAACCCATCTGTCATTCATCAGGTTTATGTTTCAATAACATGATTGTGTTTAGTTTATTAAACGACTGAGGTCATAGGTAATAATAGTATCATCCACAGTCTACCAATCTAGAAACAAGTACAAACCTATCAGTCGAAAAAAAATCCACGGATCAAGAAGAGAACCAACAACCAAAAGGTTTCAAAATCAGGAGCGCTGTCGTCTTCATCAGCTGGCTTCACTAACATTCACGCCATCAAAACGAGCATGCTTTTTCTTCTAATAAACTAATTTTAATAAGGTAAAATCAAATGGTGCAAATTTTGTGTGGGAACTTTTTTTTCAGGTGAACTGTGCTGCGTTTACAGGAATGCTTTTTCAAAATGGGTTCAGTCTATTATTGGGATGAATAAAGAGCGCATGCAAGGGTGTAAATTTTTTGAATGGTATAGATTAAAATTTATTTTGTTCGTTTAAATTTTTTTTGTATTCTTAAATGGAGGGAAAAAAATGAAATATTGTATATTACTATTTTTAAATTGAATACTTTATTAATATAGGACATTTATATACAGACAAGGAAGGACAAAAAATTAGAACAGTATAAACAAGAATTTTTTTGGGTGATTCCATTACTTTCCTTTCTATAAGATAAAGAAAGTAAAAGATTAACAACAAAATGCCATATAAAGATGTCCTAACTAAAAGGGCGGGGTTATTGCCTTTGGCAATCTCTTCCACCCAACCCTTGTAAGGCGGACAGTGTAACTAACATTCAACATTCTCGCCAGATTACCCAGATCTCGCGCTCGTGTTGATCCAGCACCTAATTGGGAAGTATTGTGTCACTTATTGCCCATCAGAGGGGAGGCATATTACGGGATGGACAGGCTACAACACAAACCACAAGCATCTACAGTAGCTCCTGTTTCATGGCTACGAAATTAAAAAAAAAGGCTGTGAAACACTCATCTTTAAAAAAAAAAAAAAAAAAAAATGAACAGCATCTTACAAGTAAATATTTCCTCCAATTTTTCAGAGGTTGGGAGAGTTCCCACAGCATGACCTCTGTAGCATGTTTTAGCAATAGCAATACGCTGGATGAGGTAATGCCGTGATCGGATGTCTCCGGAAAACACGGGTCTGCAGAGTTCCTATTCTGTTGATTATATTATTATACTACGACATTATTATTTAGCAACTATTCTCGCATAATTTTACTATGTACAATTTGCACAAGTACGAAATCTTCAATCATTTTTACGTTGTACTTTCTTAAGGTAAGCGCACACTTATCCAAAGCGTACTTTCTAGTACGTTAATTTCTAGTAAACAACAAAACCAAATAATACATGTTATTTATTCAAACACAGAATTATAAAACAGCTCATTCAGAGCAGGAAAATGAGGCACCGTGCCCATGAAAAATACCGCATTTGACTTCTGAATGGCTATGCTGATCCCTTGTTTTGAGTATTCAAACGATCTTCAGATATTCACACTTATTCGGAAACGGAGCGTCCGCAGAAAATTGAAAACTATGTTGTTTTACTAGAAACTTCGGACAAGTGTGCACGGACCTTTATTGGGACTTTCTGTCTAACATGAAGTGTGTAAATAGAGCTTTTCTCATCTATGTCTATTAACAGAATTCTAAAAAAAAATGCTGATATAAATTTCTTTCTCATTTCACAGGATTTGAGCAGCGCACGCTTCAAAACATGAAAGCATCCAAGAGGCATCAGAGCCAAGCTGCTGATTCGGATTGTGAATCCCTGCTGATCCAGTCAGTCCAAAGCTGACTCAGATTCCGCTGATTCAGATGGTTGAGTTGCTGCTGATCGCCATTCAGTCCATACGTTGACTCAAATCCTGCTGATTCAGATTGTTGAATCCCTGCTGATCAAACAGCCAAAGCTTGACTCAAATCCTGCTGAAATTTGAATTGTTGAATCATTGCTGAACGCCAGTCAGTCCATAAGCTTAACTCAAATCCTGCTGATTTCGGATAGTTGAGTCCCTGCTGATCGCCAGTCAGTCCATACGCTGACTCAGATTTCTGCTGATTTGGATTGTTGAATCAATTTCTGTCACCAGTCAGTCCATACGCTGACTCACATCCTGCTGATTCGGATTGTTGAATCCCTGCTGATCGCCAGTCAGTCCATACGCTGACTCACATCCTGCTGATTTGGATTGTTGAATCATTGCTGATCACCAGTTAGTCCATAAGCTGACTCAAATCCTGCTAATTCGGATTGTTGAGTCCCTGCTGAATCGCCAGTCAGTCCATTAAGCTGACTCAAATCCTGCTGATTCGGATTTTTGGGAGTCTGCTGATCTTTAGAATACTTAATAATTCATAATTCAATGATTTTCTTAATTCGTCTCCATTGAAAATCCGTAATCCATTCTCCATTAACACGTTCAGCGCAGTAACCCATATGGGGGCTTTATTGATTTTGTTCACTGGTACCGTAAACCCCCCCGGGCGGTTTTTGAAATATGTGAAGAGTTTCTGTACACTAAACCCCAATATAGGGCTTTTATTTCAATGTATTTTCTTATGGAATTATGATTGTCTAGGAACACTCCAACTTGATATACTTGTGAATTTGTAAAAACATGTCAATTTTGGCTTAAAGGTTGGCACAGAACAATATATCATATAAAATATTCGGCGATGAACGTGTTAAAAATTATAAAAAGTTTAATTTATTATGAGGAAAAATAGACGGACCCCGGATGTCCAGAAACAATGAGTTACTTTCATATGTGCCAATCCCAGAACTACGGGAGACAAGATTCAATATCAGTTGGCACCTAAACTGAACATATTGTTTATAAATAATTTGTGTATTATTTTATCCACTTTGTATTTATGTCTTACTGTAAAAGGTTTTAAACCAAAGATTTCATTATTAACTAGGTATATTATTTATTTTTCCATTCCAGTAAGAAACAATTGTATATTGAGTCTACTGTATTTTAAATATTTTTAATTTCTTTTTTACATTCCAAAATTGATTCTTTCAATGGAAAATATTCGAAGTGATGTTTTCTATGAATCACAAATGGAAAGAATTATTGTTTTAATTTCACTGGTTACCAAATATATATTTTATTAATTTTAATGTGTGCATAGAATAATTATTTTTTTGTTTGCAACGAAGATAAATGTTGGCTTATTTTAAACAGATAATATAAGACATTGATTGTGCTCTACGAAGGTTGCACTATAAGCGCGAATCATTCAAAATATGATAGCTATACATAAATATAGCAGTCATACATTGTGATTTAAAAAAAAAAAATTGCAAAAAATTCCCAGGGGCATTCGAAATAGGCTTGTTATGGTTTCTATTAGAAGATAAGGATTAGTATTAAATTCTGAAAAAGAATTGGAAGGATATTGATTTTTAATTATTATGCAAAATAATTGGAAAGATATGGCGCGCGGATAGCTCAGTGGTTACGCACTCGCTCGCCATGCAGAAGGTCCCGGGTTCGACCCGCGTCGACAAAAACTTGTATTCAAAATTTGGTTACAGTTGTTTGTAAGGGATACCTTCCGGTGCGCTCGTGTTGACCCAGCAACCAAATGAGAAGTATTGTGTCACTTCTCGCCCATCAGAAGGGAGGCATACTACGGGATGGGTAGGCTACAACACAGACCACAAGCGTCTACAGTAGCTCGTTGTTTCATTGGCTACGAAATAAAAAAGGTGTGAAACACTCATCTATATAAAAAAAAAAGTTTTTAAATTTGAAAAACAGTTCGATGATTATTGTTTCCACTAGGTAGTTAATTTAAATCGAATCTTGTTTCACTTACTGTTATGTTTATGAACAAAATGTTTGATCTCACGTTGCACTTACATGATTTCATTGGACATGACCATGATCTAGTGTGACTCATCCAATATTTTGTTCATAAAGACGGTTGTTCACTCGCTAAATTTTGTTTTCTACATCCAAATGAATTTATCTGCAACCCCGGATTTCTAAACTGTTGGTTTTTTAAGTCCTTTCAGTTGTATCTATTATGTCTTCCTCGTTTGTTAGGTTTATTTTTTGAGATACAGGTTCTAAAATAAAAAAAATAAAAAAAATTACCTGGATAATTTTTGTGGATTTTTTCATGGTCAGCGTTTATATACGTAGGTTCTTTTATTGAAATGCGCACTGTACGTTTTGGAAAATTCATTCTTTTATTGAATTTTACTATCTCAGATCGAATTTCTAATTTAGGTGTAAAACCGCACAAAAAGATTTTTTTTTTTAATAATTTGATCTATGCTTTAAAAATCATACCTTACCTTAGATACGAGTTTAAGAAAGTCTCCGCAGAAATTAATAGAAACCTACATATATGATATGAATCTTCAACCATGAACCACAATATACTTTAATATGTAACTCATATTGAGTTTTAAAGCGAAAACTTATTATTTAAATTGAAACATAGCTTTCTACCTAATTCAACAAAAAATATATCATTCTAGAATAAAAATGACTTATATCCTAAAATGTACCTTTACAACAAAAGCCTCATAAAAAAATCATGTGTCCAATTCTTTCTACATTTTAATTTAAAGTAAACAGGTTAGTATAATAAGAATTTCATTTTCAAGTTTCCACAGTCAAATTATTTACATACGTTTGATTTTTACAAGTTTCACTTCTAAAATTTGAAAATATTATCACTTCTACAAGATACACTACCTATTTCCTCCCAGGAAATCCAGTTCAATACCCCCATTCATTTATCCATTAATTCTACACAATATTTCAAAGAATCTGATTTTCCTTATTTGTTCTTTTGAAAATAAAAATTATTATGTAATTCATAAATAATACGCTTTTTGCTTTTTTAATTGTTTCACTAGGTAGTTAGAGCTACATAAAGTTATTAATCCTAGAACTAACACAATATGTGAGTACAAGGTAAGTAAATTGACGTAAACAGGTTAATTCATTCGTCAGAAAGTTCACGAATGAAATGAATCGCGCTATAGAAAATAAGAAACCAATTTTTAGATAATACATGAAAATATATACTCGAATTATACTATTATAATATGATATACACAATAATAAATACTTGTAATCAAATTTTATTATACATTTTAAAACGGAACAGAGCAAACAGTCATAATAAAATGCACTGTTTATCGAATGTTTCTCTCAAATGTAAACAAACAGTTGAACATGTCCAAAAATACCCCGACTCGGTTATTTTTGAACAAACGGATGTTCTAGCTTCTGATTTGTTCTCATTCTGCGTCCTTTTGATAAATGGAATATTAATTGAGAGCGCCAAATTTTTTAATCTGCATTATAAATTTATTTTTCACATGAGATGAGTTAAGACATCAATCAAAGAAATACAGCTGATTAGCGAAATTTCACTTCTACTGATTTCTGAAAATGACCTTGTTATTTTTTCTTTATCTTCAACCAATCAAAAGCTCCCAAACATGTAAATATGTTTGTGCTGTTCCGGTTAAAATGTTTATAGTAAATTCAACTTATAAATAATAATGCTTAAAAATAAGACCTGGTTTGATAAGTAATATCTTTTACAATTACCCTTTAGCCCGAAAATACTAAATTAGTGAATATTTTAACAATAGGTATGGCTGTATAGAATAGGCAAGACCTACCAATGCCAAAAAAAAAAAAAAAAAAAAATAGGTAATTACAAAAACTGTTGAAAATAGTTTTGACAGTTTTGATCATTCTCTTTTTCAAATATTCAAATTACTGATGTAAAAAAAAATATTGGGTTAAATTAAACCATTGAGATTGAGAAGAAAAAAAGTTTTAAAAAAATCGTAGGTATTGATGATCACATGCGCGGATATAGGGGGGGGCACGGGGGGCACGTGCCCCCCCAGATTTTTTCGGTAAATGGTGTTTTCTCAAATTTCATATACCTAATCCCATAAAAAAAAGATCTCAATGAGTTAGGGGGGCACGGGCACCAAAACAATTCCCAATTCTAAGACTAATCCCGTAAAAAAAAAATCTCAATGAGTTAGGGGGGCACGGGCCCCAAAATAATTCCCAATTCTAAGACTAATCCCGTAAAAAAAAAGATCTCAATAAGTTAGGGGGGCACGGGCCCCAAAATAATTCCCAATTCTAAGACTAATCCCGTAAAAAAAAAAAAAACTCAATAAGTTAGGGGGCACGGGATCAAAATAATTCCCAATTCTAAGACCAATAAGAAATAACTAAATAATAAAATTGTCAAATCCACACATCAGATTGTCCGAGAAAACCTGAAATTTTTACCTATAGGTCCATCTGGATCAGGGAATATAACTCTAGGTTTCAGCTAAACGGGGTTATGGACAAAAAATGGATGGGTGACACAAAAAAATCACACTTTTCGACCGAAATGACATTTTTTCTCTCAAAATTTGTCGTGACGGCGCCACCGGCGGCGGTGTATCAACTCAAAAATAGAAAGTTTTTAAGCAAGGGTTCAAGTTTTCATTTGAGATATCAATCACGAAATTCTGATGACCCGTTCGTGAGCTAACGTTGAGTAAGGACATAAAATGGATGGTTAAACAAAAAGTATTTTACTTTTTTTGACCTGGCTGACATTTTTTCTCGAAATATGTCGTGACGAACTATCAACTCAAAGCGAGAATGTTTTTTGCAAGGGTTGTAGTCTTCATTTGAACATATTGATCGCGAAATTCTGATGAGCCATTCTTGAGCTCCATTAAGGACAAGAAATGGATGGGTGACACGAAAAATATTGACATTTTTTGTTGTGTGTGTGTGTGTGTGTGTGTGTGTGTGTGTGTGTGATGTGTGTGTGTGTGGTGTGTGTGTGTGTGTGTGTGTGGTGGTGTTCGTAGTGGTGGTGGTGGTGTGATGTGTGTTTGTTATATGTAATTTTATTAAAAAACTAGGATTCTTTTTGATTTGATCGAAAAGATACATAATATAAAAATACCACAAACGGCAATCTAGTATCATTGGATGTAAAAAGTCTGTTTCCAAGTGTGAAAATTGAAAAAGCTATAGAAATAATAAAAGAAGAGTTAACAAAGAGTTCCAATCTGTCTGAGGTGAAAGATCAGAGATCATTAGAAAGATTAAAATTAGTGCAAAAACTAACTATTTCCAATTCAACAACAAATGTTATAAACAAAACAATGGTTGTCCAATGGGATCCCCTTTATCTCCGTTACTTGCTGAGTTCTACATGCTTCAATTTGAAAAAGAAATACATAAACTCAACCCTAACTTACTTTAAAAAAGATTATAAACCAAATTTAAAAGAATCCCCAGTTTTATATAAAATTACATATACCTAAATTTTTGGAATTTTTAATATGAAAAATAATTTTAAAAAAATAATTGGTGTTTCTTGTGGTGTGTGTGGTTGTGTGGGTTGGGGGGGGTGGGGGTGCGTGGGGTGTTGGGTGTGGTGCTGGGGTGGTGGGAAAGGGGGGTGGGTTTTTGTGTGTTTTGGTGTGGTGGGTGTGTGGGGGGGTGGGTGTGGGTGGTGTGTGATAGGCTTTTCGAAGCGGCCCGGGGTTCAAACCCACTAGTTAGGTATATTGGCGATTTTGCCCCCCCCGTAAAAAGAGGGCTTTTATCCGCGCCCTGGATGATCATTGTTAATGGATAAAAACAAAGTTTTTAAAAATAAAAATTAAATAATTTATAATCCCGAGAATTATTTTTCTATTTTTTATGTATTTTAAACCCACTACTTATTAAATTTTGAAAAAAATAAAAAAATTGGGGACCTACTTTTCTTTTTATGGAAAATGTTTCAAACTAAAGCTTAAAAAAATCCACAACAAAAAAAGTACAAATCAGCCTTATCTGATGGAATACAAAAAAGTCACCAATTTTTTAAAAGAGAAAAAAAAAATTGATAAAAAATACATAAATAATAGCAATACCTCCCCTTTCTCAGAATCTGCAGTCAAAAAACTGAATAATTTTCTGAAATCTGGAACCCATCCCTAAAGAATTTAGTGTGGTTTGGTAGGTATGTATTTCAACCATCAGATTTTTTTGGGTGGGTATTTCAACCGATAAATTTCAACCGATTGGGTTGGTACTCAATACATGTAATTTTAATGGAGTGCTATTTTGACTGATCTGATTTTAAAGGTAAGGTATGTCAACACAAGGAATTTTAACATACCCATCAGATTGCAGTAGTTTTTTGACGCATCAGATTTCGATGGCGTTCCGACTTTAAAGGTAAGGTATGTCAACACATGGAATTTTAACATACCCATCAGATTGCAGTAGTTTTTTGACGCATCGATTTCGGTGGCGTGGTTACAGCTTGGATTTCAGGGCCCCCATGAGTTTTTTCTAGCTTCATGCTTTCTGCAGGTTGCCATGATTTTCAGCTTGCCCATCTGAAGGCTGAAGTGGGCTTCAGTTTTCCTGTGAGAAAAAACACAAGCAATAGAAAAAAACAATATATTTAGGGACACTAATGTTATTTAAAATTTAACATACTAGTCTGGCTGGGGGACGTTAAACAGGGAGGGAAAACCAGTGTCTCGCTAGAGGGGCTATAAACAAGGGGAACCTAGAAAACCCCCTTTTCAATAGGAGCTTCCGGGTTTCAATGGGTTTAAGGTTTTTAAAAGGGGAAAAGCCAATTCCTTTTTAAATGGGTTGTCCACAATGTTGTTTCAGGAGGCCAACAAATAAATTGGGGGGGAAACCCCTCCCCCCCGGGCGGGTGGGGGGGTTTTAAAAAAAAAAAAAAAATATAGTAAAAAAAAAATTAAAAAAATTATGTATTTAAAAATTAATGGGTAAGGATAATTTAATTTTGAAAATTAAAAAATTTTGAAAATTTGTCCTTAAAATTTAAAAAAAGGGAAAAATTTTAAAGAGGGAATTGTATTTTAAATTAAAAAAAAGTTTAAAATTTTTTTAATTCAAAATTTTAAAGGGGGGTTTATTTTTCGTGAAAAACCCTAAAATATTAAAAAATAAAAAATAGGGGTTTTTGGAAAAAATTTATTTTGGAAAAAATAAAAGTTAAGAAATTTTAAAAAAAATTATTTAAAAAAAATTTTAAAAATGGAAAAAAAATTTTTTTTTTTAAAAAATTAAGAAAATTTTGATAATTTGGAAATTTTAAAAGGGGTTTAGGGGAAAAATTTTCCCCAAAAGGAATTAAAGAAAGGGATTTTTTTTTTGAAAAATTATTTCCTTTTTTTGTTTAAAATTTTTTTTTAAAATTTTTATTAAAATTGTTTTTAAAATTAAAAAAAAATTTTTTTTTTAATTATTTTTATAAAAATTTTATTTTTAATTTGGTAAAAATTTTTTATAAAAGGGGAAAAAAGAAAAAGAAAAAAAGAAAAAATTGTGGGGAAAAAATAAAAAAGGGAGTACAATTTAAAAAGGTTGGTTGGGGGATAAAAAAAAAGGGGAATTAAAAAGGAATTTTGGTTTATTGGGGGTTAATTTTAAAAAGTTTTGTAAAGAAAGGGGTAAAAAAAAATTGTGTTATTCTTTTGGGTTGGGAAAAAATTTTGGTTTAAAAAATAGAAATTTAAAATGTTTTGAAGGAATAAGTTTTTAAAAAGAAAGGAATTTTTGGGAAAAATTTTTCAAAAATTGAAAATTTAATTTATTTTGAATTTTTTGGTTTTTTTTTTTAAGTTTTTAAAAATTTTAAAATTGATGGTTTAAAAATAAAAGGGGGTTTATATTGAAAAATTAAAAATTCTTTAAATTGATAGAAAAATTAAAAAAAAAAGGTAAAAATTAAATTTAAATTTTAAAATAAAAGTTTAAATTTTTTTGGATCCCTTAAATTTCTTGTTTGAAAAAGGTTGAATTTAAATTTTTGGAATAAAAAGTGGAAAATTTTTCTTAATTTTTAAAATTTTGTTTTTTTAAAATTGTTTAAATTTTAAAAGTTTAATAATAAAAAAAAGTATTTTAAAAATTTATTAAAAAATTAAAAATTTTTTAAATATTAAAAAGTTTGAATTTAAAAATTTTTATTTTTTTTAAAATTGGGGGGTTTTTTGGAAAAATTATTAAAATTGTAAAATTGGGGAAAATTGGGGGGGAAAGGGGGGTTTTTTTAATTTAAAAAATTTTTAAAAAATTATAAAAATTTTAAATTTGAAATTTTTTAAAATTTAATTAAATTGGATTTTTGAATAAATAAAAATTTTTAATTTATTATAATTTAAAAATGTTGATAAAAATATATTTATTGTTTTAATTATGGGGGAAAAAAAATTTTAAGTTTGTTTTTTTTAAAAAAAATTAAAAAAAAAAAAATTTAATTGGGTTAAAAAATTTTTTAAATTAAAAAATTTAAAATTTTTTAATTTTTAAAAAAAAAGATATTAAAAAAATTTTTTATTAAAAAAAATTTTTTAAAAAAAAAAAATTAATTTTGTTTTAAAATTTTAAAATTTTTAAAAAAAAAAATTTAAATTTTTTGGTTTAAAAATTTAAAAAAATTAAAAAATTTTAAAAAAAAAATTTATTAAAATTAAAATTAATTTTTTTAAAAATTTTAAAATTTGGTTTAAAAAATTTTAAATAAAAAAATATTTTTTTTAAAAAAAATAAAAATTAAAAAAAAATTTAAAAAAAAAAAGAAAAAAAAAAAAATTTTAGGGGTTAATTAAAATTAATTTAAATTTTTAAAAATTTTTTTTTAATTGATTTTTAAAAAATTAATTTTTTTAATTAAAAAATAAAAAAAATTTTTTTCAAAATTAATTTTGTTTAATTAAAAATTTTTTTTAAAAAATTTTTTAAATAAATTTTAAAATTTTTTTGAAAAAAAAGAAAAATTTAAAAAAAAAAAGGGTTTTAGGGTTTTTTTTAAATAAATTTTAAACCCCCAAAAAACAAAAAATTTATTTAAAAAAAATTTAAAAAAAAAAAAAAAATTTTTTAAAAAATTTAAAAAAAATTTTGGGGGGATATAAAAAAAAAAAAGGGGAAAAATTTTTTTTTTAATTTAAAAAAAAATTTTAAAAAAAATTTTTTTAAAAAAATAAAAAGGAAAATTTTTTTTTTAATTTGAAAAAAAAAATTTTGGGTTATGAATTAAAAAAGATAAATTTTTAAAAATTTTTAATATAAAAAAATTTGGGGGAAAAAAAATTTTTAAAAAAGTTTAAAAACAATTTTAGGTTTAAAAAGTTTAAAAAATTAAAAAAAAAATTTAAAAAATTTTTAATATTTGTTTTTTTTAAAAAATTTTTAAATTTTAAAAAAAAAAAAAAATTGTTTATAAATTTTTTAAAAAAATTTTAAAAAAATTAAAAAGATTAAATTTTTAAAAAAAAAAATTTTAAAAATTTTTTTAAAAAAAAAAAAATAAATTTTGGGGTTTAAAAAAAAATTTAAATTTTAAAAAAAAAAAATAAATATATAAAAAATTTTAAAAAAAAAAATAAATTAAAAAAGAAATTAAAATTTTTATTTTAAAATTTAAAAATTTTAAAAAAGGGTTTTAAAAATATAATTAATTTTTTTTTTTTAAAAAAAATGCTGGGAAAAATTTTATTTGGGGGGTTTTAAAAAAAAAAATTTTTTTTAATTTTTTAAAAATTGTAAAAAAAAAATTTTAAATTTTGAAAAAATTAAATTTTAATTTTAAAAATCAAATAAAATTTTTTTTGGAAAATTTTTTAAAAAACCCCCTTTTTAAATTTTCTTAAAAATTTTTTTTTTAAAATTTTAAAAATTTTTTTAAAAAATTTGTTTTTTTTTTTTTTTTTTTTTTTAAAAAATTTTAAATTTTTTTAAAATTTTAAAAAGTATTTTCCCAAAAAAATAAATTTTAAAAAAAAAAAAAAAAAAAAAATCAAAAAAATTTCAAATTTTTTTAAAAAAAGTGAAAACCTTTTTTGGGGGTTTTAAAATTGGGAAATTTTTAAATTAAAAATGAAAATTTAATTAAAAAATTAAATTTTAAAAGTTAAATTTTAAAAAAATTGGGGAAAATTAATTTAAAAAAATTTTTTTAAAAATTTTTAAAAATTTGGTTAAAATTTTTGGAAAAATTTTTAAAATTTTTAAAAAAAAATTAAAAAAAATTTTCAAAAATTTAATTTTTAAAAATTTTAAAAATTTTAAAAAATTTAATTTTTTTAGTCGAAATTTTAAAAAATTTAAATTTTTTAATTGATTCCCCCTTTTAAAAAGGGTTTAAAAAAATTTTTAAAAAAAAAATTTTAAATTTAAAAGGGGAAAAATTTTTTAAAAAAATTTTTTTGTTTTAAAAAAAATTTGGGTGGGAAATTAAAAAAAATTTTAAAAATTTGTGATTTGGTTGGGTTTTAAAAATTTTTGGGGGAAATTTTTTTAAAAAAAATTTAAATTTAAATTTTAAAATTTTTTAAAATTTTAAAAAAATTTTGGGGAAATTTAAAAAAAAATTTTAAAAAATTTAAAATTAAAAGGGCCAAAAATAAGTATTTTAAAAACAAATTTTTAAAAAAAAAAATTTCCCCCAAAAATTTTTTTGGGGAAATTTGGGAAATTTTGGGGGGTTTTTAAAAAAAATAAAAAAGGAAAAAAATTTTTAATTCATTTTAAAAAAAAAAAAAATTTTAAAAAATTTGGTTAACTTTTAATATTTCAAAAGGGGGAAAAAAAATTTTAAAAAAATTTTTTCATTTTTTAAAACTTTTTTTAAAAAAAAAATTAAAAATGTCTTTTATTATTTTTGGGGAAAAATTTTTCCCCCTTTTAAAAAAATATTAAATTTGGGGAAAAATTTTAAAAATTTTTAAAAAAATTTTAAAAATTTTTAAAAAAAAATTAAATTTTTAAAAAGGTTAAAAATTTTTTTCCCTAAAAATTTTTTTTAATTTGGGGAAAAAATTTAAAATTTTAAAAATTTCTTTTAGGAAAAATTTAATTAAAAAATTTTTTTAAAAAAAATAATTAATAATTAAAAACTATTAATTTAAAAAAAAATTAAAAAAATTTAATTTTTAAAAAATTTTGGGTTTAAATTTGTTTTAAATTTTTAAAAAAATTGGGGAAAAAAAAATTTTTTAAAAAAATTTTAGGGGTCAGGAGGGGGTAGGGGCGTTTTGCCATGATGTTGGCTTGCGGGGGGTTTCCCTTTTGGGGCGTCCCCCGAGGCCCGTCATTTTTCTCAATGGCCGCCGGTAGTTGGCTGTCGAGACAATTTTAGTAGAAAAAAAATTTTTCCGGCCCTATTAAATCATCATCATGGGGGGGCGTCATGTGAACGATGGTAGCCAGAAGGGGGGGAAATGACTCGCCATTTTCTACGGGGGTCTTTTCAAGGATTTTTAAAATTTTAAAAAGGGGGCCCCCCAAAACCCCCCCCCAATCTAAAAAAATAAGGAAGATTTTTTTTTTTTTTTTAAGCTTTAGGGGGTTTTGAACAAAAAATATACACAAAAAACACAATGAAATATAAAGAAAAAAAAAAATTTTTAAAAAACAAATATAAAAAAAGGGGGAAAAAAAGAGAGAAATGTCTACCAAACCCCGGGGGGGGTTTTTATTGCCTGTGGCAATCTTTTCCCCCCAAACCCTTAAAAGATTTTGCTCTAGCGTCGCAAAAAACCCCCTAGGGGGAAAAAAAATTTTCGTTGTGGGTAGTCAAAAGAGCGTATTGAGCTCCTCTATCTTTTAAATAAAATTTTTCCCAGTTTTTTTCCCCCCCCCCTCCCCCCCGGGGGGCTGGAGGGGTTGTGGTCAGGATCCCGTAGGCGGCGTCTGCCTGATGTCTGGCTTGGGGCGGTGGCCCTGGGTCCCTGACCCGCCCGTCAGCATAAAAATTTTGGCCCCCTTTTTGAAAAGGGGGGGCTGTGGACATTTTAATATAGTAGTTTTTTTTTTTAAATATTATTACTTTTTTAAACATTTTTAAAAACCCCCGGTTAAGTTTAAAAATAAAAGCAAAAAAATAACGCAGTCATTTTCTCATTCTTTAAAAAAATTACAAAAAAGAAAAATACTACTTTTTTTTCCTAAATCAGGGGGGGAAAAAAGGTTTTGGGTTGTTGGTTTTTAAGTCATTGTTGTTTTCATGGCTAAAAAAATTTTGGGTGACTTTAATAAGGGAAAAAAGTTATATTTGGGAAAAGCTGAAAAGATTGTTTGGGTTTTCTAGGGGGGAGGGGGGGTTTTAATTTTAAAGTTTTTTTTTTTTTTAAATTTTAAAATAAAATTTTGGTCTATCAAAAAAAGGGGCAGTTTTTTTTTTTTTTTTTTTTTTTTTTTAAAGTTTTATTGGGCCCCCCAAAAATTTTTAAAACCTCAGAAAAAAAAAAAAATTTTAAAATTTTTAAAAGGGGAAAAAAAAGGGGAAGATTAAAAAAATTATAAAAAAAAAAAAAAAAAGAGAAAAAATGTCCCTAAAAAAAGGGGGGCGGGGGTTATTGTTGTAAAAATCTTTTCCCCCCCAAACCCCCTTTTTTTTTGCCTAGCGCCCCTTTTTGAAAGGAAAAAACAGGGGGGTTTAAAAAAAGGGTTGTTTGGGGGGGAAAGTAAAAAGGGGGGGCGTATTGGGGTCCTCTATTTTTGTTTTTAAATTTTTTCAGCTTTTACTCCCCCCCTAGCCCCCCTAGATCGAATTTAAGGGGTCCGTTTTAATTTCTATTTTTTTTGGGGGGGGGTTTCCCCCCCTTTATTTATTTGGGACCAGACTTTTATTTCTATCTCTATACATAAAACTCAAATCTGTGCTTTGCCCTCACTGGCGGGGACTACCCCCCTTTTAGGGGGTTGTCTGTTTACAACCCCACGGGGCCCCAAAAAGGAAAAAGATATTTTTTTTTTTTTTAAATAAATTTAGGGGAAATTGGGGTTTTCCCTTTTTTAAAAACGGGGGGGTTACTTTTTTAAACTTACAACTAATAAAAAACTAATTTTATGATATCTTAAAAACAAAAAAACTAAATAAACTAAAGGGGGAAAAGAAAAAAATTTTGGGGTATTTTCATAAAAAGGGGTTAAAACCCCCTTTAGCCCCCCCTCAAACTAATTTTGAAAATTTTTTTAATCCCCAAAAATTTTGGGGATTTTAAAGGGGTATCAAAAAGGTGACCTGGGTTGTTTTCCCCGCGGGGGAGGATTTTTTTGCCTGTACTTGGAGGGGTTGGGGGTTTAAAAAACAAAAATCGTGGGGGGAAAAAAGAGTAGCTGCTTTAAATGTAAAGGGGAGCGACCAGTGGCAGATTCTTAGGCAAAAAAAAATAAAAGATTTTGTAAAAAAAAAGGGGAAAAAATCCAAAAGATTCTGCGCAAACCCCCCAAAAAAAATTGGGGGCCCTAAAAAAAAAAAAGAAAAGCATTTTTATTTTTTTTTATTTTGGGGAAAAATCGGGATTTTCTCGAAGAAAACAATATCGGGATGGAAACAAAAAAAATTTAAAAGCAGCGAAGACGGGGTGAAACAGCTATTTTTTTTCAAAATTTCCCTTCCCCTCATCAAAAGAACTCCGAAAGGGCCCCAAAAACCAAAATTTTTCTCCCGATTCGGCCCCCAGGGGGTCCCTTTTTTGGGGAGGTGGGGTGCGTAGAAAAAAAAAGGTTTTTTTTAAAAAACCCAAACGGGGGCCCAACCCCTGTAAAAAAACCTCAAAAAAAGCCCCCAAATTTTTGGGTTTAAATTTTGTTTTATTTTTTTTCACAACCCCCGTTGAAGTTTTTATGTAAAAGTACCAAAATTTTTAAAAAGGGGGGGTTTAAAAATTTAATCATTCAAAAATTTTTGGGTTTTTTCCCAAACCCCAAAAACCCCAAACCCCCCCCGGGTGAGGTTGGGGGCAGTTTCCAGCAAAGGGCGTATCAAAATCCCCCTCTTGAATGCCCTTTTTAAAAAAGAATTAAAAAAAAAAAAAAATTTAAAAACTCAGCATGGGGTTTTTTTCTTAATGTTTAATTGTAAGTTTTTTTTCTATGTAAAAAAATTTGGGGCCCGCCAAAAAAACTTGCTTTCCCCCAAAAGGGTGGGGCTGACGTCTTTCCCGAAGGCCGCCCCTTTTGGAAGGACGTCCCCCCCCTTTTTGGTAAAAATATACTTGGGGTTTTTTTTCTAATTAATTCCTTGTTGGGTTTTTGGCAAACCCCCTTTTTAAAACTCTTTGTTTTGGGGCCCCGGGGAAAAGGTTTTACAGCATTATTTTGATTTGGGGGCTCAATTTAACACTCGAAAAAAAAAAACAAAAAATTTCCCCCGTTAGGGGTTAAAAAAAAAAAAATTTTTGAACAAAAAAATTTTTAACCCGGGGTTTATTTAAAAACAAAAAAATTAAACCTTTTTTTAAAATAATGACCTTTTATTTTAAAAACACAATCACCCCCTTAAATTTTTTTAAAAAAAAATAAAATAAAACCCTCAAAAAAAAAGGGAAAAAGAAATAACCTTCCTTTTCCCCAAATTTCCCCATCAAAATTTTTTTTTTCAAGTTCATTTTCACGTTTTTGTTCCTTTGTTTATTTTTCCCTGTTAAGTTTTTCATATTCCCCTGTTAAGTTTTTTATCATTTTTTCATCCGTTCCTTTTTGTTCTGTTTCGTTTCCCGTTTTGGTGTTTCCGATTTAAAAAAATTCTTTTTTTTTTAAACCCCCAAAATTATTCGAAAAAATAAAAGAAACCCCGCCCCTCCTATTAACACGAGAGTAAAAAAAATTTTCCCAGATCCCCCCAAAACCTCTTGGATAAATGGGTTCAATTTAAAAACGAACCAAAAGGGGAAAATATGAAAGCACCAACCAAACCCACAAGAACCATCCCAGCCATTTTTTAAAATTTTAAGATCAACCCCCGTTTAAGGGGAGAAAAAATTTAATCCGAAAACATATAAAAATTTCGATCTTCTTGAAAAAATAAAAAATAAAAAAATTTGGTGCGGGGGGGCAAAAAAAAAAAACCCCCTTTTTTTTTTCCCCCCTTTTGTAGCAATAGAAAAAATTCCCTAATTTTTTTTTTTTTAAAAGGCCCCTTTCCGGCCCTCCCGGGCCCTGGGTGAGGTTAATGGGGTTTTAGCTGGACGTTCCCCAGCGAATGGGGGAAACCCCCCCCGTCCAGTCGGAAAAGTTAAAACCAAAAAAAATCGTTGGCTTGGAAAAGGGCACCCGAAAAAAAAAAAAACGGCCCCCCACCCTACCAACCTCAACCATGGGTTGGAAAAATCCCAAAAAAAAACCCAACATAATTAAATATGGGAAAAGGGAAAAAGGAAAATTTATAATAAAAACCAAAACCTCTCAATAAAGTGGGGGAATTTTTTGAAATCCGCCTTTTTGGGTTTTAAAAAGTTATATAAATTAAAAAAAAAAAAACAAGTTTGTGTATTAAGGAAATAATTTTTCAAACCTGAGTGGCCACAATGCTTCAGGGAAAATATTTTCCCTTGGCTCCTCGGCCTGCCGGGGGCACCCCTTGACACCCCCTACTTGGTTTGGGGTAGGGACGGGTTTTTTTAAAATGGGGAAAAAGGGAAAGGAATGGGGACGATGGGGGGAAAAAATGCTTTTCAGGGGAATTTTTTAAAAAGTTATCATTTTTGTGTTAAACACTTTAAAAAAATCAAATTGCTTACTAAACTACGGAAATCGGTTTAAGCCCGCCTCCGGTTAAAAAGTCCCCCCGCCCTTTTCCCCATCGAGTATGAGATGGTTTTGTTGGCAGGGAAAATAAAAATTTGTTGAAAAATAGACTAGAAGGGGGCCCAAGGGCCCCCGGGGAAATTTTTTAAAACCCCGGGGGCCAAAAATTTTATATAAACCGGGGCCCTCCCCCCCCCCTAAAAAAAATTTAACCAAAAAAGCTTTTTAGAGGGTGGAAGGCATCTGGGAATCTTAAATTTAATTTGTAGGTATTATTTTGGTATTATATTTATTTTTCATTATATTTTTTTTATTGTTTTTGATTAATTTTGTAAACTTAAAAATTATTAAAAGGACCTTTTTTAAAAATGTTGTTTGGGATAAAAGGGCCCCCTTTTCCAGGGGTCACAAGGTGTTTTTTTTTTGGGTAAAATCCCAAAGAAAAACAAAAAATTTCCCGCAACTCGTAGTCCCCCCTGGCAGGTGGTTAGGCGTGGCATTGCAGCAGGGGGCCGGGTTCAATTCCCAGCGGGGCAGGAATTTTTCTGTTCGGTACTTGGATGTCGGGGTCCACTCATGCCTCGTGAGGAAAATGAGTAGTTACTTGTATGAGTAACGAACAGTGGCAGCATTACAGAGTAAAAAGAAATTAATGTAATAGAATAATTCGAAATGTAAAGGAGGCTCTTAGTCATGCTTGCGCTACCCACAAAAATTGTGAAGAGGCCTTGTGCTTCACCACAAAGAAATCATACTTACTTACATACTAATTTCCCTGCAACTCAGGAGAGGATACAGTTTAGTGTTTAGGTGAACCTTTAACAGTTTCTCTATCTGAATTAAAAGAATTCATATTGATAAAATATGTGAATATTATTTACTCACCAGAAAGGGTTCAAATTGAGAGGGGACTATATTCAGAATGTGAGCATGGGTGCTTTTCTTCAGTAAGGCAGACAAGTGTGAGATCTGAAAAAATAATTGAATTCTTTTTCTTAGAAGCTATCCCCTATCCTAAGACTGTAAAAAAAGGTACATTCTATTATTTCCTGTCAAAGAAAGGAAGCCAGTTTAGTTAGTGCATTGGTCTTCTTTAAAGCTCCAGAGAAATAATTTGTTCTATCTTTTTGTCCATGTAGTAAAGATTGTACCTCAAAATTGCTGGTTGAGTGGTCTGAGATCTATTTTGGTAAGCCATCTATCACATGGTTATGTGAGTTTGGTTTCCAATCGATGACAGAATTTTTTCCAATTTAAAATTTTCAGAAAATCCCAGTAATCAAAGAAAACTCATTCTGTCAGTCAAAACATCATCATTTCTTACACAAGGGTAGGTTCCTCTTGCATTGATCTGGTTCATGAGGTCATACTTCTTGTGGGAGTGGATGCTGTTATCAGTGAGTGATATAGCACGGGGCCATTGTTCACCAGGATGTCAATGCCACCAAACTTTTCCACTGCTGCTTTTATGCTGACTGAACCGCGCTTTCATCCCTGATGTCCACAACACAGGGAAGACAGTTTCCTCCCGCATCCTCCACTGAGAAAGAAAACGTAAATGAGATTCATAGGAAAAATTAAAACCTAGGGTAGATCACATGTTGAAAATGACCCAGTTCACTTAAATCACTGAAGTTTGCAGAGCCCATGAAAATTTTAAACCCTTGTGAAGCTCTGACTTTTCCCAGTCCAACCTAGGCTGAGTGAGGTTAATGTGGGTAGCTGATTGGTATTTTTTTATTGAGTAAATGGATGATAAAACCCTCATCTAGATATGACCTTAGTGGTTTGAGAGGGACTTTAACACGTTTGTTACCGAACGGCCATATGTGGATGTTTTTGTGTTTTTCTTTGGGACCGAAAACACACATGTGGCCGTTATCAAAAATTTTACCCAGGGACCGGACGTCCATATATGGCCTTTTTGAGGTAGGTTGTTAGTATTAGAAACAGATATAGGATCGATTCTTGTACAAATACGATGCCAAATATGCAAAAAAAAATCATTTTGGTACCCAGGATGCAACAGCGAACTTTACCGCCTGGTCCCTACGTAAAATTTGAAAAAATTGGCTTGGTAACGAACGTTGTTAAACCAACAAAAAATAAAATCAGAGAACAGTATGTCTGATGGAGTTCTCTGACTTGAATCTGTGGGTGGGGGTTTTGTTTATGACTTGAAAAATATTTATGACAAATTATAAGTACAAATTATATGTTTCTTTGATTTTCTTATGCTTTAGTTTTCCAAAATGAAACATACATCTAAGATAGTTGACAATATCTTTGTTCAAATAAATAAAATTATGTACCTTCTTTGGCAGCAGTGTAAATGGTTCCTGGCAATTTGGGATGAGGCTCTGCAGTCTTAGCAGCAATCACAATGTTAGCTCCATCCTTGGCTGCTTTCAGGGCTATAGCTTTGCCAATTCCCCGACTTGCACCAGTGATGAAGATAGTCAGCCCAGAGAGTTTCCTGGAAGTACAATGAAAAAAAGTTGATACATGTATGTATTTTTTTATATATAAAAAATATAACAGATTTAAAATCACTGTTCAGTGTTCAAGGCAAAAAAGGTTAACTTCAGACATAGCAGCATTATCTTTAAGTCAATTAGACTGGCTCAAGAGAACTGTACCTGAATACATGCATAGGTTATACACTCATATGGATAAAAGTGAATAAAATATAAGACCATGAAAAAACTCCATACAAAAAGCTTCTGAAAACAAAAAAAAATAGGCATCTCAAATTAGTTTCTCTCAGTACTTGCCAAACTTTAAATTTCTTTTTGATTGTTGTTAAACTGCTATTTGAAGGCAATTGAAATAATATCAAATAAATATGATTGCAATTTAAAAAAAAAATCAAAACCACAACATTCATAAACATATTGCAAATTAATTTAATAGTCTTCAAAACAGGATTTATTTTAGGTAATGAACTATTTTAACTTACAATAAATGTCTAATATTAGAAATTAGAATTATTTTATTTTTATAGTAGAGGGGCAATGGTATGCTAGTCACAGGTACTGTACAGAGTTGACTTAAACGTAATTCATAAGTAGTTACACAAGGAGCACAATGAGAAAGAATGATACTTAAATGCTAAAGGTCATATTTATGAGTAAAAGTTTTCAGGAAACCAACATTTCAATTGACATAAGAAAGTGCAGTTAAACCAAGTGAAAGGATTTAATTTGACACTGGGAAGCTTGGTGCATTTTTTGGACCATGCAGTTATGATTTTCAAGCTTGTTATAACAACTGCTTACTCATGAATAATACATTTTGAAATCCTAGTCAAGGCTGGGTCCTGGCTCATGTAGATTTACCATCATGTATTGTGATCAATTTCCTTACATCTACATGAGCTTGGGGCCTACATCTACATGAGCTTGGACCTACATCTACATGAACTTGGACCTAGCTGGGGGATCTCAACCCGGCCATTCATGTAATCTCATTGACACAAATAAAGTAGAACAAAGAACAAACACATTCATTCAACAGGTAGTATTTCTAGGTGTTTTTGTTTGTCATGTGGGTTGTGGGACTCATAGAATCTGATTAAGGTAATCTTACTGGGACCTATGAAACAAATATCATTAATAATAATAATAATAATAATAATCAACAAGGAAAAACAATGTCTATCATACTCACCCAGAGTTAATCATGGCTGAATTGTATGTAAATTTACTAGGAGCTGTGTAGAGTTGTTAGAATATTTGTATAACTTTGAATAATCAGCGACTTTAGTATTTCAACTTTCTGTTTGGGGAATATGTATCATAAACCAGGAAGTTCAAAGTTTTATCAAATCATTCTTTGAATTCCTGAACGTGTGCCTTATCACTCTACGGTTTTGCTTTTGCTTTCGTGTTGAATATTATATAAAAAGGTACAGTAAACTGTAATGGAAAATACAAATCACAAATTTTGATAAGGAGAAAGCTCACGGATTATCTGTGATAAGCTTGCGCATGCGCAGTTCTTGGATTTCTCGGATTGTGCAGTACACGGACTCCGTGTATCAAAAAATTAGAACTCGTCTATTTAGTCACAAAGCGCGATATTTGAATTTGATTTTCACATTTTACATGACCAATTTATATTTTGCTTTCTTTTGATTGCTTATAAAGAAGTTAACTAAAAAGCAAATAAACTATAGAAGTATGCTTGCCTTTTTCTAGGGCTGGTGAGTGAATTTTTTCAATTAAGTTTTTAGCTCTATTTCTTTTTAACAATATAGGTCATTCTGATAGTTTTTTTTTGTAGCCATGAAACAGCAGCTTGTAGTCTGTGTTGTAGCTTGCCCATCCTGTATTATCATCCCCCTCTGATGGGCAAGAAGTGACACAATACTTCCCATTTAGGTGCTGGGTCAACATGAGCACACCAGAAGATATCCCTTACAAACAACTGTAACCAAATTTTGAATACAAATTTTTTGTCAGCTCAGGGGTTCAAACCCAATACCTTCCACATGATGATCAAGTATCTTTTCACTGAGCCAATTGTGCACTCACTATCCTACCACTGAATTTACCAAAATTTGACAAGTCCTGGTTGCTCATTGATCAAGATTTTGGTCTGGATAATTTGTCATGATCTTGCAGGGTTTTCATTTATCAAAAAACCTCCAGCCAGCGTCGATGGCATGTTGAATACACCGGTTCCCTTCAGAACACCGAAGTTAAGCGACATCCAGCGAGGTTAAGACTTGGATGGGTGACCATTCAAATTCTAATTCTTCTGACGCTGGCTTTTCCCGGCCCCACTCAGGCTGGGTGAGGTCAATGTGAGTAGCAGGTTTGTGAGTTTCCTGCAAATGGAGGGTAAAACCCCCGTCGTGATATGACCATGGCAGTTGAAAGCGACGATAAACCCCACAAAAAAAAAAAAAAAAAAAAAAAAAAAAAACTTCCCAATTTATAGTAAAATCTATTTTCTACGATGTATGTCACTCTAATGAAGAACATATTAATCAAGTCCTTCATTTTATGGTTGCCAATCAGGAGTCTATCTCATTTCTCTATTATTTCTGTTCACAGATTTTCAATTAAATTCTATGAATGATAGAATTAGTTCTCTGTAACTATGCTAGGAAGTAAGAACCTCAATTGATCCAGAAGATATATATCAAGCAAAATATACTTTCTACATTTCTGAGATATCTTAAACAATGGCAGACAGATCTCACCGTTATCAAAAAATTGATTTCCTGGGAGAAGGACAAGTGAGTACTATTTTGTTTCTGATTATACATAATATAATAATTATTTTCTTAAAAGTAATAATTTTAGTGAGTGGATTTCAAATCAAAGTACTGACAGTATCTTTTATTTCTTATTTAACTGATGTAACATTGAAAATCTAGCAGTTTTTGGATAGTCTTGATGCTCATGGTCTATGTTGTCTTTTAAATAGTTGCCTATGTAGATGGGGGTCTGAGTACATTATGTAAGATATTATTCTCAAGTTATAAATTATCTAGATCAGTGTTCCCTGCAACATATGTTCTTAAGTACCTAGTGAATTACTGTATCTTGTTTTTATTACTTTTGTATATTTATGTATGTATAATATTTATTTTATTATTTCAGTTTGCCACAGTATTCAAAGCAAAAGACATAGAAACTGATATGATAGTGGCTGTTAAAAAGGTAAGTCATAATTTCTGTTTATCATTCCTGTACTCATTTCATTCAATAAAATCTTTTTCTTTATCCTGGATATTTTTGTCAAACCATAAAAGGTGGATTTTAGTTGAATATTCTATTCCCCATGTTGTCTGGGAGAGTTTCAAGATAATTTTCCATGTATCTACTAAAAAAAATACTTTTAATTCAATACTACAGTAATATATTCTCTGTCAATATTTCTTTGTTTTAGATCAAACTAGGAACTTGTGCAGATGCCAAAGATGGTATAAACAGGACAGCTTTGCGGGAAATAAAACTGCTCCAAGAACTGAACCATGAGAATGTACTTGGTCTTTCTGATGTTTTTGGGTACATGTCAAATGTTTCTTTAGTGTTTGAATTTGTAGATACAGATTTAGAGGTGATTATCAAGGATCCAGGCATTGTGTTCACACCAAGTAATATCAAAGCCTACACCATTATGACTCTGAAGGGTCTTGAATATTTGCATGATCATTGGATTCTACATAGGGTGAGTAAAAAATCTGAGATTCACAAACAGTTAAAGCTATTTTATGCTAGGTGTCTCGTCAATCTTACTTACCTCATACTCGATGTATGAAGTAAGTAAAATTGACCTGGCTCCTGGTCTATTTATTTCCATTGTCTTACCAACACATTTGTCTATCATAAAACTGGGCTTTGGATAGTATTTGATCATCATTGCTAGCTAATCTCTATGGTGAAGAAGTAAACAGCTTTGCCTCCTTATCTGAAGTTTGGGGATTCAAATCCAAGAAGGGTAGTATTTTCATCCGAAGGATTACTATTACTGGCTGGAAAACAGTAAATAGAGAGAACACCAGTGTCACACTAGAATATTATAAACAATGGACAGACTGGCCAACTCTAACAAGACATTTCTGTTTATACTGATACTGATTCCAGCTTGCACTTTCATGGCTCAGTGATTAAGAGCATTGGTTGCTGAACTGGAGGTTGTGGGTTCGAATTCCGGCCAGAGCAAAAAATTCTGACTGAGTTTTTCCATTTCCGAAATGGCAGTTATGTAAAAGTAAAGTGCGCTGTAGTAATGCGAAAGTGGTTCTGGGGCACAACTACCTTTTAAATAAAGGCTACCTTTCAATTTCAAGGGTTTAATGGCTCATAAAGAGAAAGCAAGTCCTCACAATGGTTAATCACACATAGAAATATGTCATTCTAATGTTCACTTGTACTCACATTAAATGAAAACATTAATTAGGTAACTGTATATTTTGTTTCAGGATTTGAAACCAAACAACTTGTTAATAAATAGGAGAGGTGTCTTGAAAATTGGTGATTTTGGCTTAGCAAAATTCTTTGGATCTCCCACCAGATTGTACACACATCAAGTTGTCACAAGGTGGTATAGGTGAGTCTCTGAGGGCCTAGTTATGAAACAGGGTTAGATTTAATCTAAGTGGACAATATCCCTTAACTTGGACTATAGGTGTGCTGTGATTTTTTTTTTATATTATTATAAGAAAACAACAATAATTGAATACATGTCTCGAAAATTCTTCAATTCTTTTTAGAAAAATGTCTACAAGACTATATCTTGAAAACATTGTCCCCAAAAAAATAGCAGTTTTTTTTTCTCTAAACACCTCTCAGATCATTATTTTCAAATGAAAATTCAATTACTTTATGATTGTTTATGGCTCTTTTGTTCAAAATTATATTGATTAATAAAGAGAAAGATATCATGTAAAAATAAATATATTGATTATATTAAGATTTTCATTTACATAATTTAAATAAAAAAACTTTATGGATCCTAGTAGCTAGTAGCATATAAAAGTATTAAAAAATTGTTCGCAGGGCCCCTGAGCTGTTGTTTGGAGCTCGTATGTACGGGGTGGGTGTGGACATGTGGGCCGTGGGGTGTATCATGTGTGAGCTGCTACTCAAAGCTCCATTATTACCGGGTGAATCAGACTTGGATCAGCTGACCAGGATATTCCAGACCCTGGGAACTCCTTCTGAAGAAACATGGCCTGTGAGTTCTTGTTAAATCTCAAAAGGGTTTTATTCTTTGAATTTCATTGCAGCATTACCTTGCTGGATCATCAGACTTACTGTGTGAAATAAGATTTGATCGACAAGTCCTGCATTTTTTTATCATATCTTGTCTATCACATCAATTCATTATTTTCTTTCAACACACCCACACCATACATCCATCATCTTCACAGTCAGGACAACCAACTAAATCTCTTAGAGTTACATAATTATATGTATCTAAAATCCAAATAGTAGTTTACTGCATAGAAATATTTTACCCTCCATTCGCTAGAAACTCACAAAACAACTCAAAAAAACCTCACCCAGTCTTAGTGAGGCCAGGAGTAGCCAGCATCATGAGAGATCGAATTTGAATGGTCACCCATTCACCTATCCAAGTTCTAACAAAACGAGCGCTGGTGTATTCAACATACCCTCGACGCCGACGCGACCCTGACGTAGATTGACTGAATGAGGGTTGGGTGGAAGAGACTGCCATAGTCAATAACCCCGTCCTTTAGTTAGGACATATGTTTATTGTTTATATATATTTTTCTATTATTTTTCCTTTTTATTGTATATATTTTTTTATTGTTATAATAATTATTTGTACTGTACAATTGTACATAATATGTCTTTTTATATCTTTTTTTTTAAGAAGAAGAGGAAATCTTTTAAACACGAACACCCCCAGGTTGGTGGTGAACAGAGTGGGATTTATTTGTGCTGATAACAGGCCACTCTCACCCACTAAAACCACCTCTTCCTCTAACATCTGTACCCCGGAACCGTTACATAACATTACTTCAGGATACAGATGTTAGGCCTCTAAATAAAGTGTTTAGTAATAATAATAGGGCAAGATACTAAACTTGGATCTAGTAGTTTATACTTTTTATTTAATGATATCCACCCCCCTTTAACTACCATCTAGGGAGTCACCAAACTCCAAGACTTCATCCAGTTCAAAGTGTTCCCTGGTATCCCTCTCAACGAGATATTCACTGCGGCCGGAGATGATTTGCTGGCCGTGATATCTTCTCTGCTCTGCCTTAATCCGGCCAAACGGGCCGACTGCGCTCAAACCCTCCAGATGGACTATTTCAAGTAGGTGGATGCTGTTTTTGTAAGATCTTTGTAGGTTACAAATTTATTCATTAAAATATTGAATACAAAATGTATAGTATAGTATAGTAGTGCTTTATTTAGACTGTCGGCTCGAGACAGGAGGTTCCATTACGCAAACAGTTTAATATAGCACCTCTTTATTTATTGAAATAGAGAAAATAATATACATGTATTACAATTAATAAGGTATAAAAATATAAAATGTAAAACTTTATTGAGAAAATGTGAGAGAGGGAACATCTCAAGTCGCTCATTTCCAGTTGTGTTTACAATCTTTGAGTTCAACTCATTCACAAGTTACTTGGTTCCCATTGTTTCGAAAGCCGTTGGCAATTTTTATTACCTCTGATGAACAAAATAAAAATTCATTTTGTCCTGGATATAAGAGAACGATTTCCAGGTCAGATTTACCTTTCTTTTAACGATAATGAACTTTTTTATAAGAGAAACCTGGATATACGAGGTTTGGCTATTAAGTTCGTAGACGCGAGCCGCTGCGCAAAAGCTGTCCATGCTAGGAAGATATGATGAACATGTTTAGAAAGCTTCAAGTCTTGTGTTTTGATTGATAGCTGTCACATGCCTGTACTGTAATTAGTTCTGTTGTGATAGCCCGACGCGCAAGACACCTTTTTTAATTTTGCCGGAATTATGATTGATACAAACGTTGAGCAACGAGTGATTATTGAATTTTACGTAAAACTTGCTGGTAAATTTTTTTCTTTGTTAAAGACAGTGTACCAGGAGTCATGTTTGAAAAGATCAAAGCTTTATAAGTGGTGTAACGGTTTCAAGGTGGTCAGGAAGATGTTGAGGACAATCCACGTCCTGGTCGCCCCAAAACCTCAAAAACTGACGAAAACATTGAAAAAATTGGTGTTATAATTCGTTCTGACCGTAGATTAACTCTAGGACTAATGGCTGATACACTTAAAATTAATAGATAATGTGTGAGACAAATTTTGCACGAAAATTTCAACAAGACAAAAGTTTGCGCAAAAATGGTGCCATGCGCCAGTCCACTGTGCCTTCTCCGTCAAGACGTTCCTGGCCAAGTACAACATCCCAGTGTTGGAACACCCTCCTTACTCACCCGACCTGGCCCCGTGCGACTTTTACTTATTCCCAAAAATCAAATCTACCCTGAAAGGTACCAGATTTGACAGCGTAAATGACGTTAAGAAAAAACCGGCAAAAGTCTTGAAAGGCCTCACACAAAATGACCTCCACCACTGTTTCGATCAATGGAAAATTTGCTTAGAACGTTGTAGGGATAGAGGAGGGGAGTACATTGAAGGGGATAACTACTAAAGTTGGGTAAGTTAAACACACATCGTTTTATGGAAAGAGTCTACGAATTTAATAGCCAAACCTCGTAAAAGAATAAAATTCTGGTCCCTTGAGTTCTCTGATATCCAGGTTCGAATGTATAAAATTAATTATACTCTGGAACAAAAGTAGATAGGTAATTGATTTTATAGTAAGAAATGATTACTTTTTTACTGTACCTAATTATAATTGAAAAAGAATTTGAGAAATTATTTTTTTTTTGTATTTTTTTTTTCGTATTTTTTGGTAATTGATTTTGAGTACATTTAAAATAAAATAAAATTAAGAACTAACTCGAACCAGTGATTTTTGTAAATATGTAATCAAACGCAAACATTGGATAGTTGCAGTTACATGATTAACTTAATTATAAAATACAAATGTAAAAAATATTTACTTACATAACAAATTATGATCTATAGTAATTAAACTATGATACTTGGTATGATAATCTATGATCATTGATTTTGTTTATTGATTTCTCACTGATTGTCCTCTCCTACCCCACAGGAACAAGCCACCCCCATCTCTGGGCCATCAGCTCCCGTTCCCAGCCACTGTCTCAAGCACGGAGAAGAAAATCAGCAACAACCTGAAGAGAAAGCTGGCGGATCCTGAAGGTGGTATGTAATCAACCATTCGTGCGCAATGTTACACCGTATTTTATTTACTGTATAGAATTAGGAAATAAATGAGTTGAAGAGACTGGAGATAAGAGAGCAGCATCATACCTCATCCAACGTTTAAGCCTGGCCATTCAGAGGGGGAATGCAGCCAGCATTGCGGGCTCTTTCCCCTTCACAAATTCACTGAATGAAGTGTTTGTGTTATAGTTCAATAAAAATGTTATTCCTAGTTCCATGTAAAGTACCTCAATTACTGTACAAATATACTTCAAAATAAAGAAGGAGGGAAAAAGTGCAACATCTTTATTTTCCTCTCGGTAGTGAGTTTGAAAAAATGTTTTACCTCTGAAATATATTTTAAATGTTATTACACATCATCAACAACTGACCTCAGTAGCTTGATTGATAAGGCGGCGCACTTGTAACCTGGAGGTTAAATCCACGCCGGATTCAGCGTGGATTTAATAAAGCGAGTTTAACTAGTTGTGATATCACGAAAGTGATAAACACAAATATGATAACTTAACACATCAACAAAAAAAACTTCAAAATATACAAAAAATATTCCATCTATAGTACTTCTGTGAACTACTGACCTCACTATAGACAGTAACAGTTCGTTCTCACTTGACTAAGGGCGACACAGTGCGCTCGTGTTGACCCAGCACCTAAATGGGAAGTATTGTGTCACTTCTCGCCCATCAGAGGGGAGGCATACTACGGGATGGGCAGGCTACAACACAGACCACAAGCGTCTACAGTAGCTCCTGTTTCATGGCTACGAAATAAAAAAGGCTGTGAAACACTAATCTTTAAATAAATAAAAAATGATTTAGCATTAGTTTTCTCCATCTAAGACAATATGCGCAAAATCTAGACTTAACTCCCCAGAGGTATTACAAAAACATCTATTAATGCCTTAAAGTTCTGTTGCATTTCTTTTCCCAGGTGGAACCATGCCCAAAAGACTGAACTTCTAGCAAGATGGCACAACAGATCTTGACTACTACCACTATTTAGAAGAAAAAATTGGTAAACAAGCCTCAACAGATTTTGGCTATACTACATTAAAAAGAAGCTGTGAACCATTTTTTATGCAAGCTCTTCAGTATTGATCAAAATTTCAAAGAATGTAAATATGTAATTTAAACTGTAGTCACCATGTCTAACTGGATCGTCCACTCTGCTTCCACGATTGTGTCTCAAATTAAAAGCCTGAATGCGTGAGAATTTTTTTTTATCTGTGCTCAGGAACTTTAGGGGTGGAATTAATAGACAAATTCTATAACTCAAGTCATTGCTGAGCGTCGGTTTTCCCCATGTCTCGGTAGCTTAGTGGTAAAGGCGGCACTCTGTGAATCCAGAGGTCGCGGGTTCGAAACCCAGCCGAGACATGACAAGTTTTCTTCCCATTTGAGATTTTTACCACATAACAATACGTCTTGCTGGAATAATGGGATTTAATAATCCTAATCGGGCAGTATAAATAAGGCGATATTATTATTATTATCTTACACAGTACGCAATCCGTGACTTAGCGCCACACAGGTATTACAAAAACGTCTATTAATTCCGCCCCAGATGTCTCAGGTTGACTCATAATTATCTTTTAAGAAAAAATGAGAAGTCATGCGTGTAAGTATTGACCTTAAGTGGCATTAGTGTAGGGTCTTGGTATTGCTGTGCTACCCACAAAAATTATGAAGAGACCCTTCACCACTCATAATATTCATCATATTGTAACTGTGATGTCATCACTTATCAAATAGACTAGCTCTACAGTACCCTGAAATAATGCCACACGGCGCCGGCTGTCCCAGGGCAACATATAACAAAAACTTAATCAAGAAGAGGTTTTTGGACGTAAAAAAAACCTTCTCGCCGGCTCACAGTTATTAATCTTTGCTGGTGTATGATGCAATTTTTCCTCTTCTAAAAAAAGGGAAAAAAGCTCTACAGCCATGCCTTTATTCTGCTAAGTGCAACCATGTGAAGTATGATGTTTCTTCAGAACTTTCTTACCTAGTTTGTTAATTGTAGATATTGTTAAAATGTTGAACATTATTATCATGAAATAATATCATTATGTATTTATTCTGTTTAAAACTATTTTTACAGTTGTATTATTTTATCATTATTCAGTACTCGCAAACTATTGTACAGCAGTTCTCTTTCGAATCTTGCAAAAAAATATCATAAAATTTACCAATCTGTAAATTTTACTACATCCAAAGAATCTCATGCGGTTCCTGAATAGGTACATATTTGAAAAATAAACTATTAATAATCGGGGAAAAATCTACACTATGCAGCTTAACTAGCTGGTAGATTTAACCCCATAAACACCACTTCGTGATTACAAAAAGAAGAACGCCCCACTCGAAACAAATATTGAAACACAGCAAAAGATCATTCTTATTCTACCCAAAATTAAGATAACTTAATCATTCCTATCTTAATAAAACAGAGGTCCTTCATATTTGAGGGAAAATAATCATATAACGCTCTACCCGATCCCTACAAACAATATGACGGACTTCTGTTGAAAGATAAACTAAATGATCTTTTGCAGCATATCAGTCCCTATAGTAAAAATCTGGTGTGACACACGACTTTCCTTATCCCCCGAAAAGAAGTCGAATTCCGCCACTGGTGATTCAACGGTAACAGTTAGAAATTGATGCCAAATTTGTAATGAGCGCCTCAAAATCATTGGATTCGATGTGTCACAACCCCATCTACCGAGGTCCAAAAAGTTTAAGATATCAACAAACAAAAAAATGATCAGAAGAGGGCCCTATTGTTTTTTAATCTAAGAAAATGTTGTTCTCTAACTTTTTTTGTATCTGTAACCAATTCAAAGAAGCGGCCCTTGTGACCAATATTTGTGGCCCTGCGGCCGCATTCTGCGACTGCTTTCAACCAAAAGTTTCATGGTTCGTCTGGTGTATAAAATTAATTTGTATACCAAATTTCAAGTCTCTAGCTCTTACTGTTCTTGAGATATCCTGTTCACACACCCCAGACAGACGCATGGACTAATGGCTGAAAACAACTTTTTTGGTATCCTGGGGCTATGATTCGTCTAGACCTGTGAAAAACTGGGTAGGTACAATTTTCGACAAATACAATAATTTCCTTATTATAGGATAAGAAAAGTAAAAAAAGACTAACGTAAGCAGTACGGTGTGAGATAAATGTCACACACTCGAGGTACTAATGATAAAATTAATACTAATGAACTTATGAGAAAATTACCATACAAGAAGCACCACATGTCTTATCCAGTTTTTCTTCATAGAGGCATTGAAGAAAGCTGCATTCGAACCCCCGTTTTAAACAAAGGAGTGCAAAAAACCAAAATCTGAGAATTTTCTCTTATAACCGTACTGTTTGCGGCCTTAAAACCTAATCCTATATACGCTATGCTATAACCATGTGCCATGTGCTTCTCTGGCGGCAAAAACGGTAACAAATTTGAAACCCATGCACAGAGAAAATTGCATTACTGATAAGAGCAACAGAGAATTCGTAAGATGGCTAACTTCACACACTTTATTTCTCTGTTGATATTTGGATGGATGAGAACATAGCAAGCAACGATTATAAAAAGCAAACAAAATTGAAATTTGAAAAGAAAAAAAAAATCCTCGCTCCTGCAATCGGCATTTGAATTTTTGGCTTTTAGATCCATTTATTAGTTGTTTCAAGTGCTATTTTTTCAAATTATAATGGCTTTACATGTTCCTAGAGCTCCTGGGTTTTCCCAAATGCTGAAAGAAGGTGCTCGGGTAAGACTATTCAACATTCTTTAAACATGTGCTGTACTGAAGTTGATAGCTTGATCCTAGCTTTTTCCTATGAGTCTTCATGCTCTGGACACAAGATAGAATTTTTTAAGGATCACCAATATTCTGGGAAAGATAGAGCAACCAATGTTAATGTACTTTTTAAATGTACAAGCTTCCCAATCATATAATAAATATGTAAACAATTTTTAGACACACAAGTTCACACCCCTCAGTATGTCGGCTCTACCTTTGTACCATAGTTTGAAATAACATTGCTATATCCCTTAATGGTGTGTTTAAATCGGGCCAAAGTAAGGAGGAAATTCTAAATAGTGACACTGAAAAATAATCTTACACAGTAATATTGGTATTCACTGTAGACTCATTTTTTAAATATAAAATATGACTTAATTCCTAAGTCATGGCCTACAATGCATTTACAGGGTCTGCCATTGATTATGAACTGTTTTGGCACTCAGTTTTCTAGCACAACATTGAAGAAAAATCATCATGAAGCTTCAGTTTTCAAAATATAGCCATTTCTAAAGGGTTCATATTCCATGGTGGACCCTGTATTTTTACAATATTTTTCTTGAAGAAGGTATGGGTGCTCATAGTTAGTGTTCGATGGTGATAGTTCCAATTTCATACAGTGAAGAATGAATTTTTCATCAATACTCTTATTGTTTCAGCATTTCTCTGGTCTTGAAGAAGCTGTGTACAGAAACATTAGTGCCTGTAAGGACTTTGCTGACACAGTGCGTACAGCTTATGGACCAAATGGCATGAACAAGATTGTTATCAACCACATTGACAAGTTGTTTGTCACTAATGATGCAGCTACCATCATCAGGGAGTTGGAAGTAAGACATAAAAAAATACCTTTAGTTGGTCATTTTATTTGAGTTTCCAAGTATTTTGATTTCTTTGAAAGTTCACTACTCATGCAACACACTTGGGATGTCACCGAATAATGTTTTTCCTTTATTATGTTGTAATTATTTGTAGAAATGTAACTTGGCTTTTACTAAGTTATTAGATTTCACTATTCTGGCTGGGGGGCTATAAACAAGGAATAGACCAGCATTGGCTTGGTTCTGGGGGCCCTTGTCAATTATTAGCCTCCTTGTAAAGACAGTGGTAGACGTGCTGAGTCATTCCTCCACTGACTGGCTACCATTGTTCATGATGATGCCACCCTATGATGAGATTTCATTATTAAGAGGGAGAACACAAGCTAAACCTAATGGTAGTATGTGTACTTAAGTTTGAATAGTCTACAATGAAGCCATATTAGCCATAGATGAAAAACCACTTTGAGGGCATTGTTTTAGAGAAGCAAGAAAATAAACAGTGTCAAAATAGTATTGAATTCATTATTATTTTGATACATTTATGTATACTAAAAAAGATGAGTGTTTCACAGCTTTTTTATATTGTAGCCATGAAATCTGTGTTGTACCTTGCCTTTGTTGTAGGACTAGAAGTAACACAATAATTCCCATATAGGTGCTGGGTCAACATGAGTAGGGTCAAGGGGGGTATTTACGAACAGGGGGTAATTACGAACAGTGGTCATTGTACCTAAACAGGATAAGATATTTCGAATCTGGTGGTTGAATACTATTAATTTGAATTGTTTTTACAGGTTGAACACGAGTTTTCAATAGTATTTATTTTCAGTTGTAGTTAGTAAGCTAGTGAAAATAGATCTATCAAAAAAATTGTTTTTTGAAGTTTTTGATTTTTTTAAAACAATTTTTTTGGTAAGTGTTACTTGAATTTTTATCATTATTTTACTTTTAATTATTGATAAGCATGTTTTTGGTTATTATTTTACAAAAATAATTGTTTTAACCATTTTTTAAGTTATACTTTTTGGGTGTTCTTAATTACCCCCGCATTTTTTTGCTATGGGGTAATTACAAACGCATATTTTGGGTGTTTGTTTTACCCTATAACTTTTTTTTGTATTTATCAAAACACTCAGAATGACCCGGAACTACAAGATGAAGAAACCACCTCCTTTGTATACAGAAGCACAAATGATATCTGCTATCGTATTAGATGTTTTTATGGCAACCTGGCTGTCAGAAGAGCAACGGCAGTGTTTTGAGATTCCGCAAACCAAAGTAGAATTTTCCAAACGTAAGGCTCAAAATCCTGAAATACTGGGAGGTTGTAAGAAGTACCAAGATATTAGTACCCTAATGTATTGGACCCAATGAAGGTATTTGTGTACTTGAACATAGCAAAAGAAAGGAAGAAAAATGAAAGTGTAGAAAACGAAAAGAAATATAGGGGGAACAGTTTCAAAAAAAGAAGAAAGAAATGAAGGTAGAAGAAAACAAATCTGAGATTGACAATGACCTAGAAACTATTGATAAGACCAAAATCTGTAAAAAAAAACCAATTAAATAAAATATATAAAACACCTTTCAAAAGCTCTCATAATTAACTATTACTATTATTATGCTTTTATTACCAGCCTCCGTGGCGTAACGGTTGTGACTACTGCCCGTAGTCCAGAGATCCTTAGTTTGATTCCCGGTTAGAGCAGACTTTTCGCACAGAAAATTCTGTCCCCTCCGAACATGTGAGGCTGGCGATTCCGGCCCCACCCAGGCTGGGTGAGGTTAATGTGGGTAGCTAGTACGATTCCCAGCGAATGGAGGGTGAAACCCTCGTCCTGCCTACCTCAAGTCAGGATGTTAAAACCAAATAGAATCAATGGGCATGAAAGGAGCCTAGACATTGGATCTGGGCGTCCATATAATCCTCTCACCACCGTGATTTAGGTATCTATACCTATCTCACGGACACGAAATTATTATTATTACTATTATTTGCAAGATAGAGATACCCTATTTGATAAGAGCTGACTACCTTCGTGGTTAGGATTCAAACCACTATCCTGTGTGTCCATAAACTTTGCATATTGTCATACAGGTGGCTAAAGACACAAAGTACAATTTTGGTGTATTATTTGTACATAAAAAGCACATATTGCAATTAAAAAGTTCGTTTTTAATATTGTATAATGTGTTCGCATTTACCCCCGTCAGGCGGGGGTGAATGCGAACAGGCGGGGGTAAATAAGAACACCACTAAACAGATACTACAGTATGCACAAAACTATTTATAATGCACCATTAGAATGCTAAATAAGTCTATATACCAAAAAAATCACAAGACATGGATTTTACAAAAGCAACTCAGGGTTACAGATATGTTTATAAAATGTAGCTCAAAATCGTTCGTAATTACCCCCCTTGACCCTATACTAGAAGAAAGTATGCCTTACAAAACATTTAAGCAAATTTTTAATACAATTTTTTTTTCTCCTGGCTATGAGATTCAAACCTTGGACCATCTGCATAACAAGCATGTCATGCAGATGACATTATATCTAAGCTAATGATGTGCTTGGTTATAACTACCCTCTATTTGTTCTTCTTCATAGGTTGAACATCCAGCAGCCAAATTGATCATTCTTGGGTCTCAAATGCAGGAGGAGGAAATGGGAGATGGCACAAACTTTGTCATCATTTTTGCTGGAGCCCTTCTTGTGAATGCTGACAATTTACTCAGAATGGTAAGACTAGATATTTTTCACGTTTCAGATCTTACTGTTTATTGTTGCTCCCTGATTGATATAGGACTATAAAACCAGTGGTCAAACATTGTATCTAAATAATTTTGGGAGAAATTCCAAAAAATGGAGTTTTCAATAAAATGTTTTATGTTTAATAAATTGTTAATTTACATTTGAGGTGGTTCACAAATTTGAGCATTAATTCTTTATAATTTTTATGTACCAGAAAGAAAAAAAGAAAATCTTGAGTCTACTTTTGAATATGAACATAACATAATCTAATATTCTATTTATTTATTCAGGGTCTTACTCCATCAGAAATTGTAAATGGTTACAAACTAGCCTTAGCAAAAACTCTGGAAATACTTCCTACCCTGACTTGTTTTGAAGTGAAAGACATCCGCAATACCGAACAAGTGACCAAGGGCATGAAAACTGCCATCATGAGCAAGCAATACGGAAATGAAGACTTCATCACTGATCTCATAGCCAAAGCATGTGGTAAGTGTTACCTTTTTTTGCGACCTAAACTTTTACTTTAGAATGAACTGTTGTTCTTATTTATTCAAATTTCAAGCTCAATGGCCAAGGTTTGTTCTATGTTTGCCAACACTCCACTATGTTCATTATGAATCATTCAGTTCCTGAATGGGTATATCTCCATAGCTTTGTGTGTAGTAAGGTTTGATTATGAACTATTAAAAAAAAAAAAAAAAAAACAATGTATAAAATAACCTAATATAAAATAATAAACCTATGATCAACAACAGAAGTTTTAATTGTTCACATGCTAGTTATGTCATGTCAAACAAACATATTCCCTTTTGCAATCCACAGAGAACACTTCAGCATTAAAATGATAACTAATTTTTTGAAATAGTTAATTGAAATCTTTCTTCCCTCTCTCTCAGTTTCGATCCTCCCAGATGGTGCCTCCTCATTCAATGTAGATAGTGTGAGAATAACAAAGATTTTAGGATCTGGACTGCTCAACTCAGAAATTGTACAAGGCATGGTGTTCAAGAGATCTGTGGAAGGTGATATTGTTAAGAAAGAGAAGGCCAAAATAGCTGTTTACACATGTCCCGTTGATATTGCAACAACAGAAACCAAGGTATGAACCTAACAATTTCAGAGGAAAATAAACATTAAAAACGGTTTTAAAAAAAAAATGAAAATTTTGAATTTTATATTGCCTTGAAAAAAATATTTTGTCTGTGATCTGTATCAGCTTGGTACATCTTATTGTATTATGACTTCTGGGGGACACTCCCAAAACCCCAGATTATTTCAGTTTAGATCAAAGATCAAAAAAGAGAACATAGTACATATAAAAGTGTACCTAAAAGTAGAAAAAAAAAAAAAAATAAAAAAAAAAAAATAGAATATATCAACCAGTTTTGAGAAGCTCCCTTTGAACAATTAGTTTTTTGTTTCATCTGAAATTTTATTACTTCTTTTCCTTTCTCCGGGTTCTTTGTTATTTATCTTATTTTCTTTGTTTTCTTCTTCTACAGCACAGAAAAATAGAATAATAATAATAATATCGCCTTATTTATACTGCCCAATTAGGACTATTAGGTCCCATTATTCCAGCAGTAGGCCCAAGACGTATTATTATGTGGTAAAAATCCCGAATGGGAGGATAACTTGTCATGTCCCGGCTGGGTTTCGAACCCGCGACCTCTGGAATCTCTGGATTCACAGAGTGCCGCCTTTACCACTGAGCTACCGGGACAGACTATTTATATATCACCTTTTCCTACTTTTTCAGGGAACTGTTCTCATCAAATCCGCCGACGAGCTCATGAAGTTTTCGCGCGGAGAAGAGAACCAGCTTGAAGAGCAGATCAAGGCCATCGCGGACACCGGGGCCAATGTGGTGGTGGCCGGGGCCAAGTTCGGGGACATGGCCCTGCACTATCTGAACAAATACGGCCTCATGGGTGTGCGACTGAACAGCAAGTTCGATCTGCGTCGCCTGTGCAAGGCGGTGAACGCGACGGCTCTGCCCCGACTTGTGAGTTTATCAGTTCTTAACATTAGTAAAATTCATAAAACATGTAACAATATTTTAAAAAGGTACTCCTGCTCCATCTTCGATTAAACCATAACTGCGTGGGTGGTATCTTGATCCACGAAGCCTCAAAGAAAGATCTCTTAATAATAAGAGATAAACTCTTATTATTAAGAGTTTATCAGTTCTTAATAATAATACTCTTTAGTGGAAGGTAACCACCAAGCGAGGTTAATGCTCAAGAGCATTTTCTACCGCCTCATCCTCAGAGTCTTATTTTTTTGTGGTCACAAACTCAAATTAATGAGGAAAATTTCGTGCATTGGGCGGGATTCGAACCAACGGATCCCTATGCTACCTGGATTACCAGACTAGCGCGTTAACCACTTGACTACCAGTTCTTGTGAAAGTAAAGAAGCTTTCACCTGGATCTGGCCATCCATATAAACCTTCCACCACTGAGCCAAATTTAATTAGGATGTAGGTGTGTTACATTCAAAGTACATGTCTGTATTTCGTGTGTATTGAAATATACATTTTTACTGATACAGATACTATATATTTATTTGACATACATTTTTACCATATATTTATTTGACATACATTTTTACCATATATTTATTTGACATACATTTTTACCATATATTTATTTGACATATGTTTTTACCTTATATTTATAATACAATGACCCGATTCTTTTTTTTCCAAGTAAAATATTTCAACAAGTGATGAAAGTGTTGGTAGGGTACCTAAAACACTGGCACTGTTACCCCTCTGTATTGCTATTGAAATTATTTCTACCAGGCATTAATAAAAATTAATAATAAGTTGGCCATGCAATGATTCTTATTTTTTTCTCTTTTTTTTTCTTTTAAAACTACAATTAGAATAAAATCTTGACTCACATTTTGACATTGCTGTCTTGACTCGTTTACAAATCCATGAAGCAAGTCAATACTCAGAGATTTTAATATTTCTCTGAGAGCCCCAATTATTATTACTATCGTTATTCTCCAGACGCCCCAATTATTATTAGCTCAGTGGTTTAGCACTCGCTTGCCATGCGGAAGGTCCCGGGTTCGAACCCCCGTGCACACAAAAATTTGTATTACAACAATTGTAACCAAATTAAGGTTACAATTGTTTGTAAGGCATACCTTCCGGTGCGCTCGTGTTGACCCAGCACCTAAATGGGAACTATTGTGTCACTTCTCGCCCATCAGAGGGGAGGCATACTATGGGATGGCCAGGCTACAACACAGACCACAAGCGTCTACAGTAGCTCCTGTTTCATGGCTACGAAATAAAAAAGGCTGTGAAACACTCATCTTTAAAATAAAATAAAAATATTATCGTTATTCTCCAGACGCCCCCGGCAACGTCGGAGCTCGGATACGCGGACAGTGTTGCCGTGGACGAGCTGGGCGACACGGCGGTCGTGGTGTTCAAGCTCGAGTCCAACGAGTCGCGCATCGCGACCATTGTGATCCGAGGCGCCACCGAGAACTACATGGACGACATTGAGCGCGCAATAGACGACGGAGTCAACACGTTCAAGGGAGTCACCAAGGTATTTTTTGAGAGAACATTTTTTATTTTTTACAATACAGGGTGTCCCGTATACAGATGCAAATATTTTGAGGGTAGGTTCAGCCCACCGTGGACTATCATTTAAGCGAAACTTGCAGTGGGGCATTTTGCTTCGTTAAGGAGTTATGGCCAAATCCCTGTTTTTCCCACAGGTCCAGAGGTCACTTGGATCGATGCACTTTTCCAAAGAAATGATAGTCAGTAGGTGAATTTTGACTTCGTGTATGGATAGTCATGTATATTTTCCTTGAAATACCGTTGGTTGCATTGAAAAATATTAAAAAATCAGGGAGATATTTAATCATAAGTTCAATATTTTTTCGAAATTTTGATTTTTCCGTTTTTCCCTTTCGTAAATTTAGAATACTTCTACAGTTGCAATTCTGCGTATCACTAGTTAAAAAATACCCTATTATGTTTTGTTTTAAAATAGTGAAAGCTCATTTATATTAGTATAAAGATCATGGAACGCAAGGCACACAAAGCTCGAAAAACACTTCTGAATCATGATGGAATATTCAAATTTGGCTGAATTTCAATATAATTGGCGCGTAATTTGAGGTATAAATACACTGCCCTGGGATGTTTAACAGAAGGAAATTGATCATTCACAATGGTCGGTCGGTGTGAACTCTTATGTGAATGGGGTTACGGGGTTACAGAGTCCTCGTGAAGAAAAATGAGAGATGCTGTAATGAAAGCAACAACTATTGGTGTAATTATGGACTAAGAATACAAAAGGAGAAAGGCTGCGCTAACAACAAAAAATGTGATGTACGTATTTTTATTTTTAGAAGTAAAATTGAAAATATCCTTTTGTGTTTATCACAATCATGACATCAAAAACATAACAAAAAGTGCCAAGAATTAACCTTGGGTAAAACTCGAACATCCAACCTTCAGTTTACAATTATTATTTTTATTTAATACTTTATTGGTAAACTATAATATATGATACATTCTGCAACACAGGACATGAAATGAAAAGAACACAAAAAATATGTAGCGAACCAAGAGGCGGGGTTAAAGCTTGGGGCTTTCTCTTCCACCGAACAAATCGATAGCTTTGTAAATTTAACTATTTGATTTGATTAATAAAGTTGGTTAGTAGAACTATTTGTATTCAGAAAATTTTCATTTATAACTTGCAGTTGACACAAAATTGGTCACACAGATTGCTTCAGACATCGAGTGTTCTTCAAAATGCTATAGCGCCCAGATTCAAAATTTGAACGATGTGTTTCTCTCCTTCTGGTGCCGTTTAAAAAGTCGTATCTCATCCGTTCCTTCACGCATCTGGAAGAACTTGGAATTTATTGAAACAAAATAGCAGAGGGTATTTTTTTAACTAGTGATACGCAGAATTGCAACTGTAGAAGTATTCTAAATTTACGAAAGGGAAAAAGGGAAAAATCAAAATTTCGAAAAAATATTGAACTTATAGTTAAATATCTCCCTGATTTTTTAATATTTTTCAATGCAACCAACGGTATTTCAAGGAAAATATACATTACTATCCCTACACGAAGTCAAAACTCACCTACTGGCTATCATTTTTTTGGAAAAGTGCATCGATCCAAGTGACCTCTGGACCTGTGGGAAAAACAGGGATTTGGCCATAACTCCTTAACGAAGCAAAATGCCCCACTGCAAGTTTTGCTTAAATGATAGTCCACGGTGGGCTGAACCTACTGTCAAAATATTTGCATCTGTATACGGGACACCCTGTATACACTTTATGTGTACTCAACGATCTCAACGAGTATGAAACAACATGAAAACAATATCAGATCTATAGATATACTTCTATAGAAGTGATAACGTATATTTTTTGATAAGAAGTAAAATTATACCTACATGAGAATTGGCTAGTAAAATTATGTTATACCTACAAATATCTACATTATGAGTTTATATACACAAGGAGAATTAAGTTAAGTTAAAGTTATCATATTTGTGTTAATCACTTTCGTGATGTCACAACTACTCTAACTAGCTCTACTAAATCTACGCTGAAACCGGGACTTGAACCACCGACCTCCAGGTTACAATCAAGCTTGCATCTGAGGTAAGAATTACTTTGAGTATGGTTGCTTTACAGGCAAAGATATATTTCTTTCAGAGTGGTCAGTAAAACTGTATAACAGTGAATATTTTCAGTAAAGTGCTGTACAACAAGTCACAAGATAAATGAAATAATAAATTGACAGACAGACTGAATTAAAGTCCGCAGCCTTATCGATCAAGCTACTGAGGTCGGTTATACTTTATTTGATTCCGTTCTCTCCTCCAGGACCCTCGATTCCTCCCAGGGGCGGGCGCCACAGAGCTATGTATATTATACACAATAAAATATTGATTGATTCCGTTCTCTCCTCCAGGACCCTCGATTCCTCCCCGGAGCGGGCGCCACAGAGCTGGAGCTCGCCCACCAGGTGGGCCGCTATGCAGACACCCTCCCTGGCCTCGAGCAGTACGCGGTCCACGCCTTCGCCACCAGCCTCGAGGTAAGTAACAGAACATCTTGTAGATCCATATTTAAAACTAAAAATCTTCATACGGTTGTTGGTTTATACATAACTAGCGGGCCGAGGCATGGCCGTGAAAGCAAAAAATCCTTTTTCGCCAGTGGCAGGTGTTGTAGTGGGTATTTCGAAAAATCCCGTCTTATTGCACATCTAGACTATAAGACAAAGCTACCTACCAAATTTCATCTTCCTAGGACTTACGGTTTGGGCTGTAGAGCGATGATCAGTCAGTGGTCAGTCAGTGACTTTGACATTTATATATTAAGATTCGTCTCTTGATACTCGTCCATAAAAATAAAAGAGAAAGGTATCCAACAAAAGATCATTCTTATCCTACCCGAAATAAATCTAACTTAATTGCTCCTATCTTAATAAAACAGAAATCCTTCATATTTGAGGGAAAACAATTTTATAACGCTCTACCCGATCACTACAAACAATAATATGAAGGAGTTCTGTTTAAAGATAAACTGAATGATCTTTTGCAGGATATCAGTCCCTATGGTAAAAAAGAATACCTGGATCACATGATTAGAATATAATTTCTCATATATATAATATTAGTTTTAGTTTATATTTTTAACCTTATTTTTGACTATTGTTATACCCACTGGGTTTTTTACAACAAATAAAAGCTTCACTTTACTTTACTTTAAAGGGTTGGGTGGAAGAGATTGCCATAGGCAATAACCCCGCCCTTTAGTTAGGACATTTATGTTTTCAAATATTTTCTATTCTTTTTCATTTTTATTGTATATATTGTTTTTTTTTTCATTTTTTCACTGTTAAAATTATTATTTATATGTACATAATGTCCTTTTGTATCTAATAAAGAATTATATAATAATAATAATACTTTACTTTACTTTACTTTTACTTTACTTTTACTTTACTTTTACTTTACTTTTACTTTACTTTTACTTTACTTTTACTTTACTTTTACTTTACTTTTACTTTACTTTTACTTTACTTTTACTTTACTTTTACTTTACTTTTACTTTACTTTTACTTTACTTTTACTTTACTTTTACTTTACTTTTACTTTACTTTTACTTTACTTTTACTTTACTTTTACTTTACTTTTACTTTACTTAGGTGTTCGTGAAGACCCTGGCGGAGAACACGGGGGTCAAGTCGAACGAGGTCATCTCCAAGTTGTACGCGGCTCACAACGAGGGGAAGAAGACGTACGGGTTTGATGTCAATGTAAGTGAGGAATTATTATTATTATATATATATATATTTTTTTTTAATTTATTTATTTATTTAGTAACAGGATAACATGTACAAAGGTATTTTTCCTAATTTTTATATTTTTTATTACGTTTTTTATATATAAAAAATATATTTTTTTTTTATAAATTAATTATTATTATATTACGCTTTATTAGGTAAGGACAAAGTACAATATTGACAGAACAATACAACGAAATTATAAGCGAAAAAAAACAGATCGAATAAAGAAATAAGAAAAAAAAGAGAATATAATAATATCGCCTTATTTATACTGCCCGATTAGGACAATTAAAATCCCATTATTCCAGCAGTAAGCCCAATACATATTATTATGTGGTAAAAATCCCGAATGGGAGGATAACTTGTCATGTCCCGGCTGGGTTTCGAACCCGCGACCTCTGGAATCTTTGGATTCGCAGAGTGCCGCCTTTACCACTGAGCTACCGGGACAGACAATAGATCGTATTGTCCATGAAGTATTGCCACTCGGTGGTTCCAGGGCAACACCATTTTTCTTATGTAAACGAAGAGGTTTTTAGACGGTAAAAAACTTTCTCGCTGGATCATAGTGATTTATCTACGCAGGTGTTTGACACAAATTTCTCCCCTTCTCTCTAAAAAAAGAAAAAAATAATTGAAATTGGAGCAAGAAAATATTTTTTTTTTTTACAAAAACGAACACAATACTTCCGATTTCTAATATTCGATATTTCTCGGAAGTAAAATAGATCAAATTGTGGTACTCCAACCAGTTGATAATAATAAAAAGTGTGGACTTAAACGTTTATTTTCTGTTCATGTCCGAAAGCACACAGTACTCAGAGCTCTTGTATTAATATACAGCTCTAGGTCCACGCCGGCGCAATCGACAATGTTATATCTCACAATGCTTCAGTTCCTCAGTACCATTCACTGGTGGCCCCTGTTACCAAAATTATTCGTGTCAAGTGATAGAAGAAAAGTAAAATGAATTTTTCTCTTAATTTTCAGGGTGATAGTAGTTCTGCAGTGATCGACGCTGCTGAGGCAGGTATCCTGGACCTTTACCTGACCAAATTTTGGGCTCTCAAGTATGCGACCAGTGCAGCCAACACTATCCTCCAGGTAAACTCCCTTGGCATTAATGTACAATGAGAAATATTATCACATTGATAATTTTACTATTAGTTCCTTGTTTATATTAGTAATAAGTTCTTTGAGTATTTTCCATAAACTTAGTTGTTATAATATCATAGTCAACATGGGATGTAGTCATAGACTTAGAGAAAAAATATAAAATGGTATTACAAGGCGATTTTGACCAACCAGGGTTTGTTTTAGTGAAGTCTATAGTTCACAGAACTACTGGTTATTAATATCTAACTAACTTGTCTGATTCCAGGTGGACCAAATCATCATGGCCAAGAGAGCAGGAGGTCCCAAAGCCCCTGCCCAGGGGGGTAGTGCTGACCCTGATGATGATTAGAGCAGTCTGCCCTTCCATCTCTTGTACATAGCTTTCCTCTGTTATATTAACACCTTCAATCGAACAATAGCTGGCATGTCCTCCTGTCCAGTTGTGACAAATAAAGCACTGTTGTGAAGAATACAAAATGAAAATCTATCTGTTATTTAGTGAAGAACACATGAGTATATCATTGTTGTGGAGAATATTTTGTGTATTCTTTATTTTAATTTTCTTTGATTTGTTATGAAATACAAAGAATTTTTCATGGCTTTGGAAAAATGTGGCATCTTGCAAACACTCTGAGAATGTTCAGGATTTATTACTAATGGAAAAGTACATTTATTAAGATGATCAAGTATATTCATAGCTTTGTTTTCTTCCCATGTTGAAGAAGTATGATATTCAAAATATCTTTTTTCTAGCTTTCATTTTCAGATCACTTCCCTTGGAAGTATGATGGTAAAACAAAATTTGAGTTGTAACATTAAACAGTCCACCTTTACACTAAAGTGTTTTTCCTTGTATGTTTATCTTTTTACACCTTGTATTTTTTACTAATAAAAAATATAACACCTATTTGTCCTGATTTGTTTTTTCTTTCTCTCTCTGGATTCTTTCTTTGCTCTAGGATTCTTTTTTCAAAGTTACCACTAAGAAGTCATCCTAAAAAGGAGGAAAGTCCCTGCCTGCTTTGAACTAGTAGCCAGTATGAATATCTCAACCTGCCAATTCAAATAAGATCCATTCTTGGGTTAATGGTTATTGTCAGCATGTCCTGGCATAGTTTTTTTTTGAGAAGTGCTTCAAAGTACCATTTTTTCTTCCTAAAAAAAAAAAAAAAAACAAACATTGGACTTTTAATATCTGCTTTCTGAGGATCAAACAAAAATTATCTTTTGTTTTTTTGAGATAATAATTTCCCCCAAGAGAAAAAAATGAATACACAATTTTATAAAACTTGTAAAAAATAAAATACAGAAAAAGAAAATCAGCTCAAAGCAACAATATTTTTATTGAGAAAGTTAATATGAGAGAAATGGGGTGTCATTATTTCATCAATGGTATAAAACTAGGACTGTGATTTTGAATAAAACTAAATAATATCAGTAAAACAATTGATTATAGGTCCAAAAAGTGAACAAACTCAAATGGTGGGATCTTATATTGTAATTTTACAGAAAATTAGGGGGGGATGGGGGTATCCTGCTGTGAGAAGTATTAGTAATAATAGACCCTTCAGTAGAAGATAACCACCAGGGTCTAATATATTCACCCAACTCTCAGATTGATTTTTATTAATAAGTGGCCATATACTTCAACCACCAATATGTGGTAATTGATGAAGAAAAAAAAAATGTATTTAGTGTCAGTGGTCAGATGTGTATTTAATAAAATGATAAACTTAACCTGGTGTTATAACAGAAATGGTGAGAAGGATAAAGAAGAAAAAAACTAATTTGGAATGTGAAAATTTAACTTGACAGCAAAATTTGTGAGAAGAGGATAAATGGTTGAAGTTACAGGACAAAAAAAAAACACATTGTTATGGACATTGCCAAGTTTTACAGTAAATAAATATCAATACAAGAGTGTAAGAAAATAAATTTCAATTGAATTTACATTTTGAAAAGTCCATTTCAGGGTGCTGTTGCATAAACTTTTTAAGAACATCTTGTTTTTTCTGTTCATCAGATGTTGGGAGTCCCATTTCTTTTTGCCGCTGATCATACATCATTTTTTCTACAAGACCTCTAGTTTCACCATCTAAATCTGATAACTTTGATGGCTCTGGGTTAATTTTCTTAGTGTCAAGCTCAGGATCTGAAGTGACTAGTTTGGACCACCATTCCATTTTATTAATCTTCTCCATATTAATCATAACAGTTTTAGAATTCTCAAATACCCATGTAGAATCCTCTAGTTTAATCTCATGCTCTAATTCTCCATCAATAATAGGTGGCTGGCCTTTAATTCCAACCTTAAGGTGTTTCTTCTTTATTTCCACAACAATGTCTTTGGATTTCAATTTCAAATTTGTAACTATAGGAATTCTAAGGTCTATTTCTTCAAGGGTTTGTGTCCACCTGTACTTGTCTAGATCACATCCATTGCCAATATTGGGTTTTATCTTACCATTATCCTCTTCCTCGTCATTTTCCCCAGTGCTTTTATCTTTAGGTTCTGGCTTGGCTACAACTGCCTCAGGTTCTTTAACAGTTCCAGTGGGTTTCTTACTGTCTAGTTCTTTCTGAAGTCTATCTGCTTCCTCGTCTGTGAGTTCTTTAATTTGAGCACCCTTCTCTTCTTCTTCCTTTTCTTTTTTCAACTTCTCCTTGTATTTCCTATCAGCCTCTTCTCTTTCTTTCTTCTTTCTCTCCCGTTCTTTCTTTGCAGGCTCAAAGTGTTTGTCAAAGGATGACTTTACCATCTTGAAGGCTGCCCCATCTTCTCCACCAGTATAGAAGTCAGTTTTTCTGGCCAGGAATCCAAAGAAGGTGTCCAGGAACTGAGGGACCCCTCCTTGATGTTGCTCTGCCATTGCAAGCAGCATACCATCAAACTTGAGCTCTTCATCTGATGGCATCTTGAGTGTTCAATGTTACTATTACAAAAGAATTGGTTACCTGCTTGAACAGTTAATGACTGTGACTGCAATATCGAGTACCTATTTGTAAATTCTGTGTTTCTGGCAGTAAAGAGAGAGAATAGAAAGTTTTCACACTTTTTCTTCTTGAAATGTAGGATATTCTAGAATTTTAAAAAATCAAAATGTGATTTATGAAATTTCAAATTTTGTTTGTTTGACTATCAAGGATGTCAAAATGAATAGAAGGAATCGAAAGTGAAGTGCGTCCGTCATATACAGGATGTTTCAAATTTAATAATAATAAAGTATTAATTAATATTCCCTGATTCCAAGTAACACGTTAAATTTTAAACTCTAAAATACAGGGGAAATGCAAAATTTCCAAGTTAAACGGAAAAGAAAGAAAAAATTCTTCGAGCTTTTACGTGCCCGAATAATTCTGGACTGCTTCACTCTTTGCATACTCCATCCCTCTTTCCCTGTAACTTCCGTGTGTTCCTGTTGTCATAGCAACGCTAGACACTTCGTTTTTGTTTACTTTGGGTTCTTCAAAATTTTCAAAAAATTGATTTTCCAGTATTCTTTTTGATGATTTTCAATATTTTCATGAGATCATGACTGATATCAGTGTCCATTACCACCAACAGTTTTATCTCGGGTCTTATCACTTTAATACTAATTGAATATTTTAAACAATTATCAACATTCTACCTCAAAGCCAGGTTTTAAACTCAGATAGTTTTCTTATAGTGCACTGAGTACAACTAGAGTTTTTATTTCCAGAAAGATGGATTCTTTAGAAGCTAAAATATTGAAAGACCTTGGATGGTCTGATGAGTTCATGATTCCTGTCGCCAATGACGAAAACAAAAAGCTTGCATCTGAGGTAAGAATTACTTTGCTTTAAATAGGCAAGATATATTTCTTTCAGGGTGGTCAGTAAAACTCTATAACAGTGAAGGTTTTCAGTAAAGTGCTGTACAACAAGTCACAAGATAAATGAAATAATAAATTGACAGACACACTGATTTAAGTTCCAAGGACATGCCACATAGCACAACACAAGGAGCTGACTTTTCAACTAAAGTTGGATAGAGACCATCACTCCCCCAGCTGGCTACAATAACAACAACTACTGTGGGATTCAATATTGTAGATTAATTTATTACAGGACCAGACAGAACCAGCTGTGTATGAGTTTATTTTGAGGATAACAAACAAGGATAGGTATCTTAACATAAGATCCTCACATGTTTTATTACTTCAGGAGTTCAGCTGAGATGAGAGGTAATGATCTTTTACCAGGTTGACTGATTACACAAATCTTGCATCTCCTTGCTTACTGAAACAAAAGATTGGTAGATGCTCTTGTGTCTTAGTATAAAATAAATAATAACCTGGTAGCAAGTGGATGATTAAATTTGATTTATCCTTCAACAGTATACTATTTGATTTATTCTTCAACACTACAAATATATATATTTCTTTTCTTTGCTTTCTAATCAAAATATTAATTTATATTTCAGATCAGAAACCTGATTCAAAAGAAAGCAGAGTTATTGATGAAAGCCAATGATCAAGAATTGAAGAGGAAACATGTAAAGAAAGCAATACATTCTGCCCTTAATAGCATGAACCAGAACAATGTAGGTACCTAGTGTAGTACCTACAGCTGTACTTCACCATGGATATATTTTTAATTCAACTTATTTTCATTTTATTTTTACAACATCCTTGAATTTTTTGGAGAATATAATATTAATCTGTTTCTATTGTTCAATCTCTATACTATTCTGATGATTGGTTACATTGTTTGAAACTCAAACATGAAGAAATCTAGTCAGGCATGACTCATCTGTTGTTCGAAACAAAATAAGATCTAGGGTATTTTTTTTTTTTTTTTTTTTTTTTTTTTCATTATATTTTCTCATTTAAATTTCTCTCAGCTTTTATTGCCAACATTTATAGGAGATGTGTGTGTTTTGGATAATATACTGACAATTTTACTTTTGCCTACTCTATGTGTATTCTAGCCCTTTTGTGTCTGATAATGCAAAATCTCAGGTTGAGTAATTTTGTTTTAGCACCCAGGGATAGCAAAGAGTTATTCCATGGTGTCTTTAAAAATAAAAGATTTGTAAAACAATAATATTTTTTTTTTGATAACAGAACCCTGTGTTGTTGATGCATAGAGTATGATTTATTAAGACCATTGAGTATTTACAGACTATATTGTATGTAGGTACATAACCAATATAACTATACTTATCCCTTCTTCTAGGAATTAATCAACTCTCTTCAGAATCATTTGAACTCAGAAAACGAAATTTTTCTCAGTCAAAAAAATGAGAAGACACATTTTGAAAGTTTGGTGAAGCAAATGAAAAAGAAGAAGGCATACATTGATGATAGATGTCAGATGTTGGCATTTGAACAAAACAAATATCAATCTAAAATTGAAAAGCAGAAGACGTTGATAGATTGGGCAGAGAATGTTTTACAGGAGACAAATTCAGAGTTGAATAGAGAGGATAATGTCCTGGACTTGATGGAGAAGTATCAGATGCATGATAGAGATCAGTTCAAAGTAAGTTACATTCAATAAAATGAGAAGTATCAGATGCATGATAGAGATCAGTTCAAAGTAAGTTTGACTTGTTTTTAAGTTGATTTAAAGAAATTAAACTTTTCCCTTGAATATTCATGGCCGAAAAGATAAAACGCCTGCATCTGAATCTTATTTTTACTAAGCTCAGTGTTTCATAGCCATTTTTTTTTTTTTTTTTTTTTTTTTAAGCAATAAAACAGTAGCTATGGTAATTGTTTTTTTATCTTTGTTGTAGCTTGCCCATCTTGTTGTATGTCTCCCCTCTGACAGGCGAAGGGTTAAGCTGGAGGGTTCCATTCCACCCTTGGCAAATATTGTAACATGGAAAAATTGTATGCCTACCTGAATCAGCTGACTTCCTCCGCTCTCTCCTATCATCTTGCCTTCATCTCTAACAGTTTTAAAGCTCCTTTATTTCAAATTAATTTAATTCTAGGAAGATGAACTGAAACGTCAGAAACTACTAAGAGATTTGAAGTCAGCAGAAAATATTCTCCAAACTGAGGTGCAGGAGTTGAAAGCCAAAGAAGTCGAGTACGAACAAATTGTGAAAATGTGCCGGAACTTGAACAAGGAGAGAAATGGGCTTATTGATCAGTGGGAATATTCGATGAAGATTTTGAAATTGAGAGATGCTGATATTTGTATTGTTGAGAAAGTAAGTTCAATAATCATTAAAAAAAAAAAATAATAATAATAATACAATACCTACTCTCTGTTCTGTCTCACTAGGGGATGTTGAAAGGTACCTACCAGCTTTGCCACGCAAAAAAGCAATAACAAAAAGCTTGCTTGCTGAGCTTGTTAGGATTGGCTAGACTTTACTCTGTTTTTAATCCTCTAGCAAGACACTGGTCTTCTGCCTGTTTAATGTCCCCCCAGCCAGTACCTTAGCCAATGGTTACCACACCAGTCTTGCATACATATGACAGGTTCAAATCCCGGCGATGCCCGATGTCCAGTCATACCACGTGATGAAAAATGGGTAGTTATCTGTATAATTTTTTATATTTTGAATATACCTTGTTAATATTACCCTTGACCAAGTTTTATTTCTATAATTGTAAATATTAACTCTTTGTAAGTATATATGGTCTTACTGTAAATAAAACTTGATAGAATTTGTATGATAAAATTATAATAATACGTCCGAGGTAAGACTGAGAAATGTCTTAACTCCAGTTGCCATATTTCTATCCTCTATAGCAAATCGAATCTCTAGAACGAGACGTGGGAGGGGAGAGCCTGCGCTTGGAAGAGGAAAAGAAGAATCACGAGGAAGAGAAGAGAAGTAACCAGGAGAGAGCACATACTCGCGAGTATTACGTGCAGCAATGCAGCCAGCTCAAGTTAAGTCGGCAGCAAGTCGAGAAGCAACTGCTGCAGCTGAAACATCAGGTGAGAAGCTTGAGCTTAAGCATCGGTTACGAGCGTCAAGCGAATTAATCATTTTTGCCTTTAAAAATGATAAAAATATAAAAAAATAAACCTATAAAAATGAAGGTTTGGGTGAAAGACATTACCATAGGCAATAACCCCGCCCTTTAGTTTGGACATATGTATAAATTTTATCTATGTTGTTTATATTGTTCTTAATTTTGTATTTTATTTTTTATCATTACTTGTCAGTACATATGTCCTATAAATAATTCAATAATAATAATTTGCTTGACGCGGACTCTTAATGCTCTCTTCGTTCCTCCGCCCATTGGCGTCCTAGGCCAGCCAAACAAGCAACAATAAATCCCCTCAATTTATCCGTGCGAATTAATTGTACGAATTTTTCGTTGCGTGTATTGCAAGAGGTTGTACAATTTTAGTTTTGGATTTCTAGATCTGTCCCCTTATTTTTTTTATTATTATTTTTTTTTTTTTGATCCAACATCAATCAACAATACAAGCAAATATTTATTTTTTATCAACTATAGATCAAATCATAGCTCTATCTTCCGTAACATATTGAATTTTTCTTCTTGTACCTCGTAGTCTCGTTCCAACTGCTCTAATGATTGAGAATTGGGTTTGAGTTAAAACCCAATTTTTCACTCTCGAAAAAGATCTGTCCACTTATTATTTTTATTATTATTATATTCTTTATTGAACAAAAGACGAATGTACAGCATAAATAAAAATTACAAAGAAAAGAAAACAATGAAAACACTGTAAAAAATTAAAAGGAAGAAAAAATAGTTAAATATGTCCTAACTGAAGGGCGGGGTTATTGCCTATGGCAATCTCTTACACCCAACCCTTTCTTGACTACCATTGTTTTCTTCTTCAATATGTCCTAACTAAAGGGCGAGGTTATTGCCTATGGCAATCTCTTCCACCCAACCCTTGTTTTCTAGAAATCTAGACTACCATTGTTTTCTTCTTCAATGTTTTCAGAGACGATACCTGCGCACGCATCTTCTCGAGTTGGAGAACGACAAGCAGTTGCGCAAGACTCGCATCCGGGATGCGCAGGCGCGGCTGAGAGACAGGACGGGGCGGCTGAGTGTGCTCAAGCTGAAGCGGCAAGATCTAAAGCGGAAGCTGGACAGTATCGATTCCGAAGTGAAGACCTCGGACGAAATGGTGAAAGAACTGAACGGTCTGCTCAAAGTAAGTAATAATATCGCCTTATTATATTTTTATTTATTTTATTTTATTAGTGTTTATAGACCTTATGGTCCACAAGTGGACATAGTCAATCGTCAATACAATACATACCTAAATATAGGATATACAAAGTGGAGCGGGCTGCAATGAACTTCAATTCTAGTTGTTGACATGTTCACAAGGGGGAAAAAAATCATAGAAGAATATACTGCCCAATTGAGTCTGTTAAGTCCCATTATTCCAGCAGTAAGCCCAAGACGTATTATTAGGTGGCTAAAATCCCGAATGGGAGGATAACTTTTCATGTCCCGGCTGGGTTTCGAACCCGCGACATCTGGAATCTTTGGATTGACAGAGTGCCGCCTTTACAACTGAGCTACCGGGACAGAGTATGACAGAGTAAAATAATACAGTATAATAATTTATTATTATTAAAAAAGAAAAGAGGTTAGTGTTTCTCAATCTTTTTTATTTCGTAGCCATGAAACAGGAGTTACTTAAGACGCTTTTGGTCTGTGTTGTAGCCTGCCCATCCAGTAGTATGCCTCCCCTCTGATGGGCGAGAAGTGACACAATACTTCCCCATTTAGGTGCTGGGTCAACACGCGCGCACCGGAAGGTATCCCTTACAAACTGTAACTAAATTTTTGAATACAAATATCTTGTTGGCGGGGGGGTTTTGAACGCATGGCAAGCGAGTGCTTAAAAACAAAGTCTTTGTGCGCTATAAATTATAATAATTATTATTAAAAGTCACCGTGGCCGATTGAGTTAGCGCGGTAGGCTTTGCACGCACCGTGACCTGGGTTCGATCCCCAGCGGGGCAGGATTTTTTCTACTCTGTTCTTGTGTGTTCGGGGTTCACTCATACCACGTGAGGAAAAATGAGTAGCTGCTTTAATGTGAGCAGCGACCAGTGGCGGAATTATAGGAAAAAATAAGATATAAGGATATTAAAAGATATGGAAAAGTCCTATGATTCTGCACTACCCACTAAAAATTGTGAAATAATAACACAAAGAAACACATTTTTTTATAATAAATATTAGTATTTTATTATTATTATTATAATCATTCGTAGCACGAAGAAACCACCGCATCCAGCTTGAAGAAAGACATCGAGAAACTTTCCCGACAAGTGAGCACCAAAGTTGCGGATCTGATAACTTTGAGAAGCCAATACGACACGAACAAGGGTGAAATAGAAGCCAACCAGTCCAAAGTGTATCATCTGCTCAGAGAAGAGAGCAAAGCGCTGGAACTACTTGCTAAACAAGGTCAGCTATTTTTTACTATCTATAACCAGAAAGATATAAAAAGTATTGTTTGCGGTCCGTTTTTTTTTTTTTTTTTTTTTTTCAGGCTTCTTAAGATCATTTTGAAGTGTGAAAAAAAAGAACCCCTAACAGGTTTAAGGTGAAAGGGTTGCTTTCAGTTTGCTTCTGTTCGGACGTTTATTAATGAGAAAATTTATGCAGGATGAGAAGTGTTGGGATTTCAAAAACTTCAAAATCTGCTAAGGTTGAAAAAATTCTCCCTTCATAATGTAATAAAATTAAAACGACAAAATACATACAAACTATATTTACCGTTATACAAGCACTGTAGTTTCTGGGAGTCGTTCTCCCGCGAAACGACCGTTTCGCTTGATGTGAATTTTATTTTGGGTAATTTTCTACACTATAATCTATATTATTTATCATTGGTCTTATTTTATAATTCTGCCCTTGTGGTTTGAGTACTACCTAGGGGTTCAAAGTGATTCAAATTTTCCATTTTTAAATAATCTTAATATTAATTCTAATTTTTATTATTAATTATTATTTGCTAGTTTGCATTTAGTTTCATTGTAAACAATCAAGGGGGAAGAACCCTTTATTAATTTAAATAAAATTCCATTTATACACAGCAAAAATAGAAATTTCAATTATTAATGCTACAAGTATGAGGATCAGAGGTACTCGGAGAAGAATTCGTGGTGTTGGTTGTGAAGACGGGGCTGTTTGACGTTGTCGAGATATGATTGTAAAGAGTATTTTTATGAAATAAACTTGGCAAAGAGTGCGATGTTAAAAGGAAAAAAAACCTTACCCTTAATGTAATAATTCTAAATTTATTACATTGTAAATTTAATGACGTAATAAAATTGACTGCATTACAGGTGACGTTCTACATCAGAACGGCTGTCAGCTCGAGTCGCTCCAGCAGCAGATCTGGGACATCAAGGGCTGGCAGAGCGAAGAGTTCTTGAAAGCCAAAACCCAGGAGCTGGGGGCTCTCATGGAAAAAAGAAGGAGCTGGAAAAGTGTTGGGACGTGGCGCGACGAGAGAGCAAGCGGATGGATGTGAGTTCGAGGTTTTTTGTCGGCGTTTTTTTTTTTTTTTTTTTTTTTTTTTTTTTAGACTTTATTAACAGGACATATTATATACAACACAAATAATTACAAATTAAAATACAATATAATATAAGAAAAAAATAAAGAAAAGTAAAATAAATATATACATAATATATGTCCTAACTAAAGGGCGGGGTTATTGCCTTAGGCAATCTCTTCCACCAACCCTTTAGCGTTTATCGTCGTTTTCAACTGCATGGTTATTATACAGGGTGGGGCAAAAGTCTGGAAACCCCTGAATAACTTTCGAATGGCTTCTTCGGTAAAATTAAAATTTTGTACGGTAAACCGGGCTAAGAAGACCTTCCTTTAGAGTTGGGTCGATTTTTGTTACCGGCCCCCATGTCGGGGCCAGGGGGGCCAACTTGATTTTTTTAAATACGAACCCCCGACTTGCGATACATTTTTGGAGACTGCTTCAAATAAGAAATACATTGGTGCAAATTTTATTTTTTAAATATTAACTGTTTGCAAATGGCGTCCAACTTTGTGTATGCAGTAAAGTCTGGAAACCCCTGAATATCTTTTGAAAGGGCTTTCTCAGTAAATTTAAAATTGTGCACGGTAAGTCGGAGTAATTAGACCTTTCCAAAAATGTATCGCAAGGTGGGGTTTCGCATTTAAAAAAATGAAGTTGGCCTCCCTGGCCCCGACATGGGGGGCCGGTAAAAAAAAATCGGTCCCATTCTAATAAAAGGTCTAATTACCAAGGATTACCGTACACAATTTTAAATTTACTGAGAAAGCCCTTTCGAAAGATATTCAGGGGTTTCCAGACTTTTCTGCATACACAAAGTTGGACGCCATTTGCAAACAGTTAATATTTAAAAAATAAAATTTGCACCAATGTATTTTTTATTTAAAGCCCTCTCCAAAACTGTATCGCAAGGTGGGGGTTCGTATTTAAAAAAATGAAGTTGGCCCCCCTGGCCCCGACATGGGGGCCGGTAACAAAAATCGACCCCACTCTAAAGGAAGGTCTCATTAGCCCGGTTTACCATACAAATTTTTAATTTTACCGAAGAAGCCATTCGAAAGTTATTCAGGGGTTTCCAGACTTTTGCCCCACCCTGTATATCACGACGGGTATAGTATAGTATAACCGTTACGCCAGCCTCCGTGGCGTAACGGTTGGCCAGCCTCGTGGCGTAACGGTTGTGACTACTGGGCGTAGTCCAGAGATCCTGAGTTCGATCCCCGGTCGGAGCAGATTTTTCACAAAGAAAATTCTGTCCCCTCCGCACATATGAGTCTGGCATTTCCGGTCCTACCCAGGCTGGGTGAGGTTGATGTGGGTAGCTGGTACGATTCCCAGCGAATGGAGGGTAAAACCCCCGTCCTGACTATCTTTCTCAAATCAGGACGTTAAAACCGAATAGAATCAACCGGTCACAATAGATCTAATTAGGTCGTAGTGTTAATTGTAAGAGTTTCACTGAAAACCTTGCAACCAGGTCAGATAATAATAATAACGTCGTTTTCAACTGCATGGTCATATCACGACGGGTATAGTATATAGTATAGTCGTGCTTTATTTAGACTGTCGGCTCGAGACAGGGACTCCCATTACGCTAACAGTTTAACACGTTGATCACCACGTCAGGTGAATTCACCTGACACTAACCTTTCCCAGCTGGCCCCGTCAGGCATATTCACCTGACGGGTAGTTGTTCACTTTTTCATTTGGGCCCCTGAGGAAATGTAATTCTATAGCGTTGGCGATCAATGTGTTAATATAGCACTTCTTTATTGATTTTATATTTTTACATATGCTCTGTACTTGGGTGTTCGGGGTCCACTCATACCTCGTGAGGAAAAATGAGTAGCTGCTTTAATATTAGCAGTGACCTTTGGCGGAATTATACGCAAAAATAAGATATTGCGATATAGAAGATATGGAAAAGACCTATAATTCTGCGCTACCCACTAAAATTGTGATATAATAACTCAAAGAAACACATTTATTATTATTTATTTTTACATGAAGGGTGAGGTTTTTTATATTAATTTATTTTCTCATAACATGTTAGGTCATTCGAGACGGAGGTTTTACCCTCCATTTGCTAAATCGGCTACCCATATTAAATTCACCCAACTTGGGTGGGGCCGGACTACATTACGAGGGTTTGAATTTAAATGGTCACTCATCCAAGTCCTAACCTCTCTGGACGTTCATTAACTTCAATGATAGAACGAAAACTGGTGTACTCAACGTGTCATCTACGCGCGACGCTGGATTATATTTATGCTGAAATTGAGAAAAAGAGAAAATTAATATTATATAAATGTGTTTCATTGTGCTATCATAGTGGGTAACGCAGTATTGTAGGACTTTTTACTTTGTATTAACTATAAGGTATAGAAAGTATTGTAATTGGTCACTTTTTTCCTTTTCCTTGAATATACTAATATCTTCTTTTTTTGTCCATGGTTCCGCTACTGATCGCTGCTTACATTAAAGCAGCTCCTCATTTACCTCTTAAGGTATGAGTGGAGCCTTTGACATCCAAAGTACAGAGTAGAAAATTTTCAAACCAGCTGAGATTCGAAACCAAGTCACCGTGTGTGCCTAAAGTGCGCTACACTAATCGGCCACGGTGACTGTCGTTTTTTTCTCAGCGTGCCTGTTTCCTCACTTGTTGGGTATACTGTAGTCTCACAGTTCCGCTTGAGTAACACCGAATATACAGATAACAATAATAATAGTCTCCTCTCACCGGTCAGTCAGCGTTTTCCTGTACCGGGTGTGTGGTGAAAATGGTGACTATTACAGTTCACAAGTAAACCAGACTGAAATTGCGGTGGACTCCTAACCACCTCACCGGTCGATTATCAATGAAAGATTTCAATCTCTTCTTACATTCCTTATCGTTTTCCATCTGCAACAAAGACTGAATTACTTCTTTAAGTCAATAATTATCACTTGATATTAGTACATGCCGAGATCGTCTAGTGGTTAGGACCCCACGTTGTGGCCGTGGTAACCAGGTTCGAATCCTGGTCTCGGCAACATTTTTGTATCACAGTTATTATTATTTTTCTGGTTGTAAATTTTCAATTCTACTGTAGAGTTTATATCTATCTCTGTATACGTGTAACTGTATACGTTTGTGAGGTATATTATTGCTTTTCACAATATTTATCACATAATGTCTTTATTGTCACCTAGCTATCACGTACGTATGTATTTTGAATTTATATTCAGATAATGTTGCCATGAGATTTTTTTCAAGTCCAAATTTTTTAATCTTTTTCAATTTTTTAATCTTTTTCATTCAAATTGCATGGTTTCACAAAATAATTAATAGAAATCTCCATTAGTTTTTATTCTTCGTCCCGTGCTGGTAGCTCAGTGGTCAAGACGTCTGATTGGTAATCCAGACGTCGCGGGTTCGAAACCCAGCCGGGACATGACAATTTATTCTCCCACTTGGGATTTTGACTACATAATAATACGTCTTGGACTTACTGCTGGAAAAATGGGACTCATTTTTCCTAACCGGGCAGTATAAATATCATCATCATAGGGTAGCGTCATCGTGAACGATGGTAGCCAGACAGTGGAGAAATGACTCAGCACTTCTACCACTGTCTTTACAAGGAGGCTAATAATTGACAAGGGCCCCCAGAACCAAGTCAATGCTGGTCTACTCCCTATTTATAGTCCACCAGACAGACTGCTGGTCTACTCCCCGTTTATATTCCCCTAGCCAGACTGCTGGTCTACTCCCTGTTTATAGTCCTCCAGCCCGACTGCTGGGCTACTCCCTGTTTATAGTCCCCCTGCTGGTCTACTTCCTGTTCATAGTCCCCCAGCCAGACTTCTGGTCTACTCCCTGTTTATAGTCCCCCAGCCAGACTGCTGGTCTACTCCCTGTTTATAGTCCCCCAGACAGACTATAAATATAGCGATATTATCATTACGATATATCTTCAAATTTCATGGTTTCTCAAAATTCACTAACAAGGGTTGGGTGGAAGAAATTGCCAAAGGCAATAACCCTTTAGTTAGGACATAATATTATGTATAATATATTTATTTATTTTTTCTTTATTTTTTTCTTCTATTATATTGTATTTGAATTTGTAATTATTTGTGTTGTATATAATATGTCCTATTAATAAAGTGTAAATAAATAAATAAATAAATAAATAAAACAAGAATTCCCATTCCGTTTACTTATTTCCGCAGGTTGACATTGCCAAAACCATGCTCCAAATCAAGAGGGACCGCCAGACGCTGGAAGAGCTGAAAGGGAGTCTCGCCACCACCAAGATGACGGTGGAGGGGAAGGGGAAGCTGCTGAGGGAACTGGAGGAGAGAAACCAGGAGACCAGTGTGGAGGAGAATCTGCTCCTGTTGAGGCTGCAGCAGCTGAGGAACCAGATGATGCAGCACACCAACCAGGTAGGCACTGGTTGTCAAGTGGTTAACGTGATAGTCTGGTAATCCAGAGGTAGCGTAGGGGTCCGAATCCAACTCGGTGCATGAATTTTTCCTCATTAATTTTAGTTTGTAACCAGTTACAGTAGAACCCCGTTATTATGAACTAATTGGGACCAGGGGTAGTTCATAATTGCGGGGTTCAATGTAAAAGCTCATAATATCGGGGTTCCATATAATCATAGGTAAAAGAAAGGGAAATAAGGCAAATGTCGGACATATGAACGGGCGTACATGTATTTGAATTTTAATTTAACTACAGATTAGGTATATAAATACAAAATATGTATGTACATTGTACAGAGACCTATTGTGAGGATCTAAAGAAGTCAGTAATTCTTGAGAAATTAGAGAAAATTTCCAGTTTAAAAAAAAAATTGCGGAAAAAAAGTTCATTTTATCCGAAGTTCATAGTAACGGGGTTCTATTGTAATAATAAGACTCTGAGGGTTAGGTGGTAAAAAATGCTTTGAGCATTAACCTCGCCTATTGGTTACCTTCCACTAAAGAGTGTTATTATTATTAGGTAGGCGCGGCCGGTGGGAAAATGTTTTGTGGTGCTGCCACATGAGCCGGACTAAATTAGGATTTGTAAAGTCGCTAATATCTAAAGAGTTTGAGTTTTTTTTACTAATCATCTCTATATATAAATGAGAAATATGGACGGACTTTGTATGTATGTTTGTGTGCAGGAATTGTTTAGGCGAAACGGTAAGAGATAGCAAAAAATTGATGGGAGACGACCCCAAGTAAAATTGCCGAAAAACACCAGGAAAACTATCAAAAGTCCGAAATTCCAAACCGTCCTTGAGTTATGACCTTCCTTAAGTATTTCCTTGAGGAAGGGTCCGATTTTAAGACAGTCTTTGCCCTGGAACTTGAAATCTATCGCGAGGACCTATATTTTTTATTATTTAATAACACATTAGACAAAATTAGCTTTAATTTAATTCATTTTAGGCCACATTCTGACGTACCGTTCTGGAGATATAAGCCAAAATGTTCGAAATTTCGACCTTTTTTTTCAGACTTTTCACGTTTTTTAGCAGATTCCAGCGCGGAACTTAAAATTTGTCGCGAGGACCTATATTTTTTATTATTTAATAACACATTACACAAAACTAGCTTTCATTTAATTCATATTAGGCCACATTCTGACTTACCGTTCTCGAGATAGAAGCCAGAATGTTCGAAATTTCGACCATTTTTTAAGACTTTTCACGTTTTTTTTACAGATTCCAGCACGGAACTTAAAAGTTATCGCGAAGACCTATATTTTTATTGTAAAAAAATGTCTGAGAACATCACATGATTTTATTTGAGTCCTTTGTTGCCATATTCTGACAAACCGTTCTCGAAATATGGGCCAGTTTGCTATATTATCAATATCCGCTATGATAGATTTGGCTCGGGATTTTGAAATTTACAGCGATGATGGTTGCGTGTGTGTGTGTGTGGTGATGTGTGTGTGTGGATGGGTGGTGTGTGTGTGTGTATATGTGTGTGGATGGGTGTGTGTGTGTGTAATTGTGTATATGTGTGTGGTGTGTGTGTGGGTGGGTGGGTGTGTATGTGGATGGGTGTTTGTATGTGTGTGGTGTGTGTGGATTGTGTTGTGTGTGTGTGTGTGTGTGTGTGTGTTGTGTGTGTGTGTGTGTGTGTGTGTGTGTGTGTGTGTGTGTGTATGGGTGTGTGTTTGTATGGGTGTGTGTGTGGATGTGGATGTGTGTGTTGTGTGTATGGATGGGTGTGTGTGTTGATGTGTGTGTGTGTGGAGGTGTGTGAATGTGGTGTGTGAGTGTGGTTTGTGATGTATGGGTGGTGTGTGTGTGATGGCTTGGCGAAGCGGGTGCAGCTCGCTAGTAATAAATATGCACTAATTATTCTAGAAATATGTGATCATTTTCATTGTGTACGAGCTAGGACTTGAAAAAATCCTCTCTTTTCCTTTTTCGTCTGAGGGTGCTGCAGTTCCGCAGCTTCTTAGCATGCAGGTCTTATTTTATTGTGTTGGTTTGATGATCGCAGATAAGATCCCATTCTTTTTTCACTATGTAGTACAAAACTATGCGACTAAAACTAATTATTTATCCACAGATTTTTTTTGTTTGTTTTTGTTTGAAGTTAACATTTAGGAAGATTGAGAGGTGCGTTTATCTTAAATTTGTTGAAAACTCATAAACCATCAGCCGCCCACATTAACCTCACCTAGCGCGAGTAGGGTCGGGCAATCTGGGCATAGCGAGCACCATGAAGATTCAAACTTGTGGTCACCTACCAAGTGTAAATCTCGCTGGACGTTACTTAACTTCAGTACTCTGATGAGAAGTGGGTGTGAGTAGTATTCTTCCCCGTAGTGCACCTGGGTAACCCTACAAATACTACAACCGGACGCCAAACTGTCCCAATTGATCTCCTGGCGAATATAAAAATCCATACGAAAAAATAAAACTGGTGTATTCAACTTTCCATAAACGCTGAATTATTTACAGGTTTACTCATTGGAGAAAGCTCGCATCGAAATGGAAAGCTCAATCCAAGCCCGCAAAGCAGACATCGACTCGACCAAATCCATACTTCTCGCCCGCAAGCGAACGCTCCAGGAAATCCGCTCTAACCTGAAACGAAGCCTCGACCATCTGACTGTGAGGATCGAGCAGTTGAAGAACCGCTACGACGTGATCGTGTACAATATAGAGGGCCAGGTGTACACGTGTGTGTCGTTCACCATTCAAAACATTCAAGACAAGCATGTGTTGCTAGAGCAAGGTAAGGTTGGTTTAACATTGAACGCAACTTTTTGCTTCGCAATTTTACATTCTCTACTTTTTTTTTTAAATGAGTGTTTCACAGCCTTTTTATAATTCGTAGCCATGAAACAGGAGCTACTATAGACGCTTGTGGTCTGTGATGTAGCCTGCCCATCCCGTTGTATGCCTCCCCTCTGATGGGCGAGAAGTGACACAATACTTCCCATTTAGGTGCTGGGTCAACACGAAATAAATATATACATATATTATGTATATAAATATATACATAATATATGTCCTTTAGTTAGGACATATATTATGTATATATTTTTTTTTCTTTCTTTATTTATTATTATTTTTTTGTTTTGTTATATTGTATTTTCTATTTTCGTTTGTAATTATTTGTATTGTATACTAGCGGGCTGTCGCCCGCTTTGCGGGCCGAGGCATGGCCGTGAAAGCAAAAAATCCTTTTTCGCCAATGGCAGGTGTTGTAGTGGGAGTTTCGAAAAATCCCGTCTTATTGCACATCTAGACTATAAGACAAAGCTACCTACCAAATTTCAGCTTCCTAGGACTTACGGTTTGGGCTATAGAGCGATGATCAGTCAGTGGTCAGTGGTCAGTGAGTGTCTTTGACATTTATATATTAAGATGTCCTATTATCTAATAAAGTGTAAATAAATAAATAAAATAAATAAGGTATCCTTTCCAAACAATTGTAACCAAATAGAGAATACATATTTTTGTCGGCAAGGGGGATCGAACCCGGGACCTTCCGCATGTCAAGCAAGTGCTTCACCACTGAGCTAATTCTTGCCCATTAAACTTCCATCTCAATATTAGAAATCATCTAATATTGAAGTGCCTACTATAAGTAACAGTACATACCACCAACCTCAGTAGCTTGATCGATAGGACGGCGGACTTGTAACCTGTAGGTTACTATGGAAGATGTGTACTACTGTTAATAAAACTTTATCTATGTTTACGTTTCTAAAGAAAACCTGTAGGTCGGTGGTTCAAGTCCGTTCATAGTAAAACGAGTTAGAGTAGTTGTGATATCACGAAAGTGATTAACACAAATATGATAACTAACTTATAATTAACAGTAGTAGCAGACTCCTCTATAATCCACCTCGGTAGCTCGATCGATAAGGCAGCGGACTCGCAACCTGGATGTCGGTGCTTCGAGTCTCCTGGTATGGTAAATTTATTTAGTTCGGTAACCTTTTCCGATAGTTTCATCAGTAGATATAAATATGTAGTTCAGGCGAAATACAGTAAGGTTTTTTTTCAAAGCTCTCTAGAAGGTTATGTGAGGCTGAGTAGGTGTATTACGAGTATGTGCTGTTTTATCCCATTTATCCACTTTTTTTTAATTTACTTCCCTAGAAAAAATTATTATTATATTATTTCGCAAACATTTTTGCCTTTTATTTTTAAAGAAAATCAGTTTTTCTCCACTCATCTCCTTATTGAGCTTGGAAAAAACCTTACTGTATTTCGCTTGAACTACATATTTATATCTACTTTCATCTCAGGCAATCAGCTGGAGTCGGACATTCTGAAAGCGGAGAAGGAAATCATCGCTCTGGAGAACACAGTACGCGTCGTCAACTCGAGCAACGTTTCGTACAAGTCCGCCGTGTTTCGGGTGGAGGAAGAGAATACGGACTTCGAGGCGGAGCTGGGCAAACAGCTGGATCAGGTGAGAATGAACACTGACACTTTGACATGGCCTCCGTATCCGGAAAGTCTTTTACCCTGCATTAGTAGTCAAGTGGTTCATCCGCTTATCTGGTAATTTAGATAGCGATCCGTTGATCCGAAAAAAACCACCCTGTATGTGAAATTTCCGTATTAAAAATTACTCAGAAACCATTTAGAATTTTAGAAGTTAAATTATCAAATAAAATTTAGGTCGACCCATTTAAAAATCAAAAGATGACACCTCTTTATCTGACTGTTAAACCAATCTGTATATAAAAAAAAATTCATGACTGAAAACTCATAATTAGGTCATGTGCCCTTGCATTTTTATTTAAAAAAAAACTCAATCAGGGGCCGAGTAATTTGAGGTGTCGAACTTTGGTGGGACACCCTGTATTTGCGAAAAACTTACGAACCAGCTACCCACATTAACCTCGCCCAGCCTAGGTGAGCCCGGTAATAACGAACAATGAGAGGATATGAATGTCATATACCAAATTCTAACCTCACTGGACGCCATCTCCTTATTCGATAATTAGAGCAACATGGCTTAGGCTCAGAGTCTCAAGAAAGACAGTGATGGCCCTTCCTTATGAAGATGGTGCGGGAATGCCCGTATTTTATTGTTGAATTTTTTTTATGTAGTTGGTATTCATACATAAATATTCTTTATATGTTTTCCCCTTTCACAAAATGTGGGTTTCCAAAAGAAAGCATGGAAAATTATTATTTTGGAAATTTTCTACAGTTTCGCTCGGAGGTTCAAATCACACGTATGGCGTTCAATAATAATTTTCTAATTTCTCAGTAGTTTTATCGGTAAGGCGGGGGACTTGTAACCTGGAGGTCGGTGGTTTGAGTCCGAATTTCAGCAAAAAATAGTAAAGATAATGTCTACGGCATTATCACCGCCTTTGAAATAGCGAGTTTGAATAATTTTCATATCAAAAATCTGATTAATATGTGACAAATGTGATAACTCTTCTCTTATTCCAGGAGTTATGCGTTCTAGGAGAGATCCAAACAGAGGTCGGTGAGCTGTCTAATGACATCAAAACTCTGGAGGACAATCTAGCCTGGCTTATCGACAGCGAAGATGAGCTTACCAAACAGTGGAACCAGAAGGATAGCAAAGTACAACAGCTGGGTAAGTTACTCTAGAGCAGCGGTCGCCAACTTTTTCAGGCCTATGAACCACTGATATATATTATTTAATAATGTTAGTCAAAATTTATTTACAACAAATATAATACAGTACAAAATTACCATAAAAAATCATGTTTTCTTGATTCTTCATTCTACAATATATATATTTTTTTCTTCATTATTTCCAGGCGTTGAGTTGAATCAGCAAACCACCAAGCTGATTCGGGCTGAGAAGCAGATCAAGCAGCTGAAGAGAACTCTGGATCTGATTGGTCATGAGAAGCAAGCTCTCATCCTATTGGCTGAGAAGGACCTGGTGACTAAGGAGCTGATTGAGTCGAACGAGTCAGCACTGCAGCAGCTGGCTGAACTTTCTGTGAGGTATGTAAGATTCTTATCTGCACTGGTTGTCAAGTGGTTAACGCACTAGTCTGGTAATCCAACTGGCGCTAGTCTGGTAATCCAGCTGGCGTAACTAATCGCGAAGCGCGCGATTAGCTCAGTGGTTAAGCACTCGCTTGCCATGCGGAAGGTCCCGTGTTCGATCCCCCGTGCCGACAAAAATTTGTATTCTTAATTTGATTACAATTGTTTGTAAGGGATACCTTCCGGTGCGCTCGTGTTGACCCAGCACCTAATTGGGAAGTATTGTGTCACTTCTCGCCCATCACAGGGGAGGCATACTACGGGATGGGTAGGCTACAACACAGATCACAAGCGTCTACAGTAGCTCCTGTTTCATGGCTACGAAATAAAAACGGCTGTGAAACACTCATCTTTAAATAATAAAAAAAAACAGGGGGTTGTAGGTTTGGATTCCTTCCAGTGCATGAAAAATTGCTCAATTTACACTTCCGCTCGCCAGCGTCGATGGCGCTTTGAATGCACCGGTTCTCGTAGGCTGCAACCCAGACCACAAGCGTCTACAGTAGCTCCTATTTCATGGCTACGAAATAAAAACGGCTGTGAAACACTCATCTTTATTTTTAAAAAAATCCCTTGATTGGAATCCCACCAGTGCATGAATTTTTCCTCATTAGTTTGAGTTTGTGACCACCTAATAATAAGATTCTGAGGGTTAGCTGGTAGAAAATGCTTTGAGCATTAACCTCGCCTGGTGGTTACCTTACACTTCTTTTTTTTACTCTGTCTTATCCCGCTTAAGCAGGGTCGACGTTGTTCAACCTCATGGTTGAGGTTGGTTGGTTTTGGCACATTTTTACGGCTAGATGCCCTTCCTAACGCCAACGATTCTATTTGATTTAACGTCCTGGATTAGGACGGGGTTTTTATCCTCCATTCGCTGAGAATCGTACCAGCTACCCACATTAACCTCACCCAGCCTGGGTAGGCCTCGTTAGGCCTTACATGTACGGAGGGAACAGAATTTTCTGTGTGAAAAGTCTGCTCCGACCGGGGATCGAACTCAGGATCTCTGGACTACGGGCAGTAGTCACAACCGTTACGCCACGGAGGCTGGCGTAATTACCTTACACTAAAGGGTGTTATTATTATTATCTTCACAGTCAGTAGTCACTGTTTTAGTCTGTCCCGGTACCGGTAGCTCAGAGGTTAAGGCGCCGGACTGGTAATCCAGAGGTCACGGGCTCGAAAACCGGCCGGGACATGATAATATTCTCCCACTTGGATTTTGACCACATAATAATGCGTCTTGGGCTTACTACTGGAATGATTGGACTTGTTAGTCCTGATTGGGCAGTATAGCGTCTTGACCACTTGTCTACCAAAGCTCGACTTACATAGGTCTTTATGTCAAGATACTAGATCACTAGTGCAGCATAATTTAGGCAAAATTTATGGAATTATTTTCCCACCTAGCAAAGTATTCACACTCCTTAAGGTATCTAATTTATTTCTCTACTTGACAGCTGAAGGTTCTCAGTAATATGAATGAGAGCGAATGAGATATTTGACTGTAAAAATAATTTTATCTTCCGTGTTAGAAAGAAAACTTCCGTAGTCTATAATGTACATGGGCAATGTAGGCATCTTAGTCGTAAAAAAATTCAAATACGAGTCTAATTATCTTGGATATCCTTAGATGTTTATAGCGTATTTCTCACCAATGAAGAATTGTTATTCACACCACTGGAAAGTAAATTTGAGAAAATTGTTAAAAACAAGAAAATCGAGGCATTTTCTCCCAGACTGAGTGAGTTTAATGTTTGTAGTTGGAGCGATTCACAGCGACTGGAGGGTAATACTTTTACACTTATCATTATACGTTTATACCTACATTTATTTATATGTAATTATAATTTTATTTTATACAGAGTGACCATGTTTGATACATTTTTACGATATCAAGTAAACAAAAAAAATCTATCTATCCCGGTAGCTCAGTGATCAAGGTGTCGGTCTGTTAATCCAGAGGTCGCGGGGTCGAAACCCCGCCGGAACATGACAAGTTATCCTCCTACTTGAAATTTCGACCACTTAATAATACCTCTTGGGCTTATTGCTGGAATAATGGGACTCATTAAGCTTAATCGGGCAGTATAAATAAGGCGATATTAGAATAGAATAGAATAGAATAATAAATTTGGTTGTATTAGTAATATTTCCGTGTCCGTGAAATAGGTATTGATACCTAAATCATGGTGGTGAGAGGATTATATGGACGCCCAGATCCAATGTCTAGGCTCCTTTCATGTCCACTGATTCCATTTGGTTTTAATGTGCAACATTTTTACAAAGGTTGACAAATGAATTATACAAATTATTTTTATGTTGATAAAATAAGGCGATTATTATTATAAAAAACTGCTAAAACAAAAACTTGCTCCAAGACATAATTATAATCCTCTCCCTTATTCATCCTCCAGGAACCCGGAAACCGCGCCCATCATCTCCCAGTACCTGGGCGAGGCCAAACTCAGCCTCCCCATGCGTCACTCCCCCGCCACGAGTGTGCTCAGTGCGCGCTCGCACACCCCCGACCTGATGAGTGTGAAGAGTATGAGTGAGGCGGGGGATGGGAGAGTGAGCAGTGTGGGATCCATGCTGTCCATGACCAGGCTGGGTGAGTTTTTTTTTAACTTCAAATACCTACACTTGAAAATTATATGTTATAACAATCAAGCAATAACTGGTATGCTCATTTATTCACTCATTCATTCACACACGTATTCATTTAAAGAGATCGGGTTGTTGGGGCATATCGTTGAATTTTTTCATGCATGATGTTATAGGGGATTTAATTTAATTTAATTTAATTTAATATTTATTGACGGGTTAAGCCCAATGTACATTGATTACATAGAACAATATTAAATTAATACAAATAAGAAAACAAAATAAGAAAATTTAAGAAGACAAGTAAAATATCACAGTTAAAACGTAGAGAAAGTTGACTAGAAAAGCTGTACATATTACAATTACTGACAAGTTAGGCACATTACATTCCATTTTCACCTCTCATCATTCGATTGATGGGAGCATAAAATAATAATAATATCGTCTTATTTATACTGCTCAACTAGGACAAGTAAGTCCCATTAATGGCGGCAATACCCATTAATAGCCAGTGGTAAAGGCGGCACTCTGTGAATACAGAGATTCCAGAGTTCGTGTGTTTGAAACCCAGCCGGGATATGACAATTTATCCTCCCATTTGGGATTTTTACCACATAATAAGTCTTGGGTTGACTGCTGGAATAATGGGGCTTTAATAGTCCTAATCGGGCAGTATAAATAAGGCGATATTATTATTATTATTAATTATATCGCTCTTTTTATACTGCTCGACTAGGACTAATAGTTTAAAAAAAAGTTGTTGTCATATTTGTGTTTATCGCAGTAGTCATATCACAACTACCCAAACTCGCTTTACTAAATTTATGCTTAACTTGAGACTTGAACCACCGACCTCCAGTTTACAAGTCCAACGCCTTATCGATCAAGCTACTGAGATCGGTTACTAATAAGTCGCATTATTCCAGCAGTGAATCTAAGACGTCATTATTATGAGTTCAAAATCCCAAATGGGAGGGTAATTGTCCCGGCTAGGTTTCGAACCCACGACCTCTGGAATAATTATTATTGTCAGTTTTATTATTATTGTTCCTAATCCCCCAACCAGAAGTTCCACTCACTGGTCTACTAATTTATTTATAGTCTCCAAGCTGGATCGCCACTGACATAAATTTAATGAGAGATAGCAAACTGCATTTTGTGGTATGGAACCGTGAAAACCATTAGTAATATTAAATTAGTTTGTGGTACCAAATGAACCCGATAGTAATATATGTGCCATAGATACAAAACAGGGTGTCTCAAAAATTGAATAAAAAAAAGGTTTCATATTTGTGTTAATCACAATAATAATAATACTCTGTAGTGGAAGGTAAACCATCAGGCGAGGTTAATGCTTAAAGCATTTTCTACCAACTAACCCTCAGACTCTTATTATTATTTGGTTACATACTCAAAGTATTGAGGAAAAATTCATTCATTGGGTGGGGTTCGAATCAACGGATCCCTACGCTACCTGGATTACCAGACTAGCGTCTTAACCACTTTACTACCAATACACAATCGTGATATCACAAATACAACTTTACTAAATTTTTGCAACCTGCGACTCGATCTACGAACCTCCAGGTTTATAAGTCTATCAATCTCAGTAATAATAATAATAACAATAATAAAAAAACAATAATAATATGAAAAAAAGAAAAAATAATTAAATCATACGAATGTCCTAACTAAGATGCACGGTTTATTGTATATGGGAATCATTCGTACCCAACCCTTATTTTTTTAGTATTTTATTTACTTTGGTTTCATTAAAATCTCGATACATCCTGTAGAACGCGAAATATTTTCAGTCAAGGAACTCTTCACTATAAAGTGGTCAAATGGACCAGTATGACATGTGTCAGTAGAATCTTCAGTGATATTAGGTTGTAAATATATTGAAATTTCTCACCATCTTTGACAAATGTCAAATGTATGGTGAATGCTATTTGTATTAAAATCTAGATTACATTTATGTGTGTTAGATGTATTTCGTTTTTTTCTTTTCGAAAAAAAATGTATGCTCGATGATTATGCTGTGTTATAGCAACCTGACAAAAGTTAGGCTGCATCGTTTGTATTTTAAATAAACTGCAATATCAGTAGACCATTGACAAACCATAGCCTTTATTACCTGTTTTATGCATTGGTGGTCAAGTGGTTATGGCGATAGTCTGGTAATCCAGGTAGCGTGGGGATCCGTTGGGTCGGGTCCCACCCAATGCATGATTTTTTCCTCATTAATTTGAAAAATAATTAATGACGACACCAAAATTGCTGCTCAAATTCCGTAAGGGAACTCTTTTGTCCGATTCTGGGTAATAAAAATAAATCTGTCTATTATTATTAGTTTGCCTAAAGTGAGTAATATTTCCATCGCCTACAAATTGTAATCAGTATTTTGTTCGTTGAAATTTTCGAACTAACATTGAAGTCAGGAACTCTAGTGTAATTAAAAATACGGTATCTAATTATAAATGATTGGATTAATTCCTCAGGAAATATTGTAGTAATAATTTATTGACCTTGTTTATAGTTGCGGTGCCCAAATTGGACTAAAGAGTCCAACAGTAATATACCACACAATAAATGTTTGTTTTTGTGTTATGATATCACAATGTTAGCGGGTATCGCGGAATAATAGGACTTTTTCTATTTTTATATACTTTTGTATCATTCGCTTAAAATTCCGCCCATGGTTGCTGCTAACATTGAAGCAGCTACTCATTTTTCCTCACGACGTTTGAGTGGACTCCGGACATCCAAGAACAGAGCAGAAAAAATCCTAGTTCGATCCCAATGGGTATCGAACCCAGGCCACCGTGCGTGCAATGCCTAGTGCTCTAACTCACTCGGCCACGGTGACTTCAGGAATTCTAAAATGTTTCCGTGTAAAAAATTGAAAAATTGAACATTGGAAAAAAAAGTTTCAAAAATTATGGTCGATTTTACATAATTAATAATAATAATTGGTAGACATATCCTATTTCTGTTTATAGTCATTTCTAGTTTTCCGACATCTCGTATTTCAAGAAGCGCAATTTATTCGTCCGACCATTAAGTAGTTTACCAACTCACCATTGTTTCTCAGGAGGTCATTGGCGTGAGAAGTCCAGCGCATCTCCGTTGCCTAGCAACGTGCCCAGCAAGTGTACTAGCCAGCGGCCGTCTTCCGAGAGTAAATGACGAGCAAGGTCAGTTCACACTTGTGCTTGTTTCGCTAACAAGGGTGGCCTTGAGGGGGCTATTATTCATTTATTAGATCTAATTATTTATAATGGGTCGCGGTAGCTTCTTGCTGTCTGGTACGGGTATCTTCTTTTGTTGTGTTTTTCAATCGACACAGAACGAGTTCGTCATGCTAATGGAACAGAGGTGATTATTTTATTTCTTCTTTTTTTTTGTAGATTTTTTTCTATTTTTTTTTTTTTCTTTTCAAGATGATTCAGAACCTTTTTTTAATTCGTAGACATAAAGCAGCAGCTAATGTAGACGCTTGTGGCCTGTGTTCTAGTTTGCCCATCCCGTAGTATACCTCCCCTCTGATGGGCGAGAAGTGACACGATATGTCACATTTAGGTGCTGGGTCAACATAGTCAACATAGGGATTGAAAAATGAAATACTCTTTTGGAGCACATCTATTACTACCATCATCATAGGGTGGCGTCATCGTGAATGATGGTAGCGAGACAGTGGAGGAATGACTCAGCACTTCTACCACTGTCTTTACAGGGAGGCTATAATAATTGACAAGGGTCCCCCAGAACCAAGCCAATGCTGGTCTACTCCCTGTTTATAGTCCCCCAACCAGACTGCTGGTCTAATAACTGTTTATAGTCCCCCAGCCAGACTGCTGGTCTACTCCCTGTGTTTAGTCCCCCAGCCAAACTCTATTACTATACTACTATAATTATACTTGAGCCCTCAGACTCCACAGAGGTATTAAAAAATGTCTGTTCATTACGACCCTAGAATATAATATTTCTGAACCTCCGCATTTATAGAACTTTAGCTAAGTAAATTGCTTTTAACTGACCCCCATTTGACAATTGTACAAAAAGACTAGAAAATTTATAACAGTCCCGCATTTGAAAATTCTACAAGGCTGGAAAAATTGATTGTTTTTAATTGATCATTATAGATAAAATGGTCGAAAATCAAGATCGCTAGCTTTTTTGTTACAACAAAAAAAAGCTCGATCGAATATATGTATACCCAACTTTTTTAATTGATCATTTTGATGTAAAATAATACGAAAATCAAGGGCATTAATTAACGCCTTCTCTCCAATTACCTCTCGGTCAGGTAAATTTCTCTCTTGAACTTCGCAGAAGATCAACACTTGTGTCCTCGCTTTTAATTGCAGCCAGATCTTTTCTAAGAAAAACAATTAAATAACATCTGACCAGAGAAGCAAGTCATGAGGTCAAAGTTACCAGGTATTTCAGGGTGTCAAACAAAGTGGAAAACCTAGAACCCTAGTATTTCAGGGTGTCAAACAAAGTGGAAAACCTAGGCTTGGAGGTTTTTTTTATTTAGTAAATTATAAAAATCAGAGAATATTAATCCTTTTTGGGTTTTGGGGGGGGGTGGTAGAGATTTTTTTTTTTTTGAAATCGGAGCACTTTTTTTTACAAAAACGAACACAATACTTCCGATTTCTAATATTAGAAATTTATCGGAAGTAATAGCAATGGTCATACGAATTGGTCCTACATTCACTCGATACTTACCAAGCAGCTACATTTACTTCACCCATCCTGGGTTGGGCCGGGAATAGCCATCACAAGGGGTTTTAATAATAATACTCTTTAGTGGAAGGTAAACACCAGGCGAGGTTAATGGTCGAGGCGAGCCGAGGCTCAAAGGCGAGGCGAGGCTCACAGCATTTTCTACCACCTAACCCTCAGAGTCTTATTATTATGTGGTCACAAACTCAAATTAATGAGGAAAAATTCGTGCACTGGGTGGGATTCGAACCAACGGATCCCTACGCTACCCGGATTACCAGACTTTACCGGTTAACCGCGTTGACTACCAGTGCACATTTGAATGATCACTTCTTATCAGTGACAAAACGAGAACTGGTGTGTATGCAACGTGCCATCTACGCTGTACGCTGGGGTGGGTGTGGGGAATAAGATATATTTTCATGCAAATATTTATCAACTCAATTTTTTTGACCTTCATATCTTTTCAACTGTAGAATGAAAAAATGTTCAGTGAGGTTTTTTTTTAACAAAGATGTAAAAAAAAATCTACATAAAAATCTGAAATCCCGGTAGCTCAGTGGTAAAGGCGGCACTGTGTGAATCCAGAGATTCCAGAGGTCGCGGGTTCCCAAACCCAGCCGGGGCGAGACAAGTTATCCTCCCATTTGGGATTTTTACCACATCATAATACGTCTTGGGCTTACTCCTGGAATAATTAGACTTAATAGTCCTAATCGGGATATTATTTTATTAAATAAGGCGATATTATTTTATTTTTATTTTATAAATCAGCCTGGAAAAAATCGGGAAATTTAAATTTTTAAAACACCCTGTCTATGTTTTTCCGATGAGTTCTCGTGCATCCTGTTGGTTAGGGTCAAAGAATTTTCTACCAAGAGTTTTGTTTACACTCTGATTGGGATTAAAGATCAAACTTGATGTTCATTTGCTAGGAATCGATTTTCATTGGATAGATGTGAAAAACGGATAAGTCAAAAGTCATGGATTGGATAAAAATCTAGAATAGATAAATAATGAAAACTTGAACTATCCGTGCGTTCAGATAATGAACAGATATCGATCAGAAAAGAAACACAGGCACATATTTTACTTCCGAGAAATTTCTAATATTTTATGTTCGTTTTTGTAAAAAAAAAAAAAAACATTTTTTTGCTCCTATTTTATTATTGTTTAAAGATGAGTCAATTAATGTTTCTTAGCCTTATTTTATTTCGTAGTCATAAAACATCAGCTACTGTAGACGCTTGTGGTTTGTGTTGTAGCTCGTCCTTCCCGAGGTAGCACCTCTGAGGGCGAGAAGTGATACGGTATTTCCCATTTAGTTGTTGGGTCAACACGAGTTCACTAATTATTATGTCCATTGTATACAAAATTTGTAAATAAACCTTGATAAAATTTCTTAAAAATAAATAATAAAAATCCGAAAAGGATTATGGATATTAGAAAATAAGAGAAGTAGGTAGTAGAATACTCTTTTGGAGCAAATCTATTACAGAAATGTTTTTTTTTTATATATATAATCTGGTAATGCCGTAACAAGTCGTTCCTCAGACGAGTGACAGCTCATTTTTCCTCACGAGGTATGAGTAAATCCCGAACATCCACGTACAAAGCAGAAATTTTACCCTGCTGGAAATCGCCGACCTTCGCGGGGCTCAGTGGTTAAGAGCATTGGTTGCTGATCCGGAGGTTGCGGGTTCGAATCCCGGCCGGAGCGGAATATTCTAACCAAGTTTTCCGATTCCGGAATGGTATGGATGTAAAGGTAAAGTGCCCTGAAGTAATGCAAAAGCGGTTCCGAGGCACAATAACCTTTTTTTTTAAAGAAAGAGATGAAGAAGAAAAAAATACTCAAACTCGCCCTACTAAATGTTTGCCGTACCTAGAACTTGAACCACCGACCTCCTGGTTACGAGTCCGCCGCCTTATCGATCAAGCTACTGAGGTCGGTGCGACGACTACTTCTTCCAGAGATTCCTATCTCAGAGGATTATACTGATCGCAGGCAGCTCGTCCTATGTCTTCAGTTCAGTCACTTCTCAGCATTCGTGCGGATCACTGGCGCGTGTCCTGAACTCCTCATACCAGGAATACCTGTCGCGAGTTTGCGTGTTCGAATCTCTCGTCTTTTATGCGATTTTTTTTTGCTGATTCTTCTTTTTCGCGAATTTGCGTGTTTTCTGATCTTCCTTCTCAGATGTAAGAGAACTCAGAGACCGGGAATTTTTTCTCTTACAAAGAGGTTATTTTCCCTTATAGCAAGGTAAATTGAACCTGGAAATTCTTCTCTTTCATAGAGATATCTCTTATATCCAGGTTTGGATGTATTAGTTTTAAGTGATTTCTTTTTTTTTTACCTAATTTTCATCTTGTTACCTATTGAACTCGCCTTTCTGGCTGGGTAAGACGTCGGATGGACTTCCACCAACTTAGAAGTAGAAGCTAGTCCAACTACCGGTCTTCTTACTATTTACAGCAGCTCAACTTGCCCTAACTGACTTATATCTATCTGAAATTATAATAGCAACAAACAAAAAAATACTTCCGATTTCTAAAATTAGAAATTTCTCGGAAGTAATACAGCTTATTTATTATTATTGATTTTCTTTTTTTTTTTTTTTTTTTTTTTGCTTAACCTCTCTCCATTGCTAAACAACAAAACTTACGTAATTCAATTTTTTGTACAGAAAAAACACAAGTTTTTCTTTGCCCCTATAATAATCGCTATTTAGTTAGGTATTTGCCTATTTTTAAATTTCTCGCCATAGCCCGTATACAATAGAACCACTTTCAATCCGACAGGTATTTCTAAAACGGTGATTGTCTACTTGTTAAGAATTGAATTTTAATATTTCCTCTACTGTGGGAAAGACTGAACGACAACATGGGGGCCATGCTGTTAACATCATACTGAATTTGACTCATTAAAATTTACGCATAGGACTAGTTTTTTTAGGACTAAAATTAAAATCGGTTTAAAATTATAATTACAAAAAAAAATCTTTTATTTTTCACTTTTTTTAATTTTAGATTTTAGAAGTTATTCAAGTCGGGTGTTTTACCCTCCATTCGGTGGGTGTTACCTCCTAACTCCTAATCACTGGAAACTCACAAATCAAATAGGTTGTACACCTATAGCAATCAATTCCTAAGAGATTCGACATTATCCTCACCCAGCCTGGGTTAGGCCGCGAGCCGCGAATGGCCAGCATTAGGAGGATTGAAATTTGAGTGATGGCTCACCAAGTTCTAACCTTGCTGGATGTTGCTTAACTCTCAAGAATCTTCCGAACATTGTTGTATTTAACGCTTTGCTACCTACTATTGCCACTTTTTTCGAAATTGAGAAAAAAAAATTGGCTCTCCTGATGATTCCAAAAAGTGATTTTTTTTTAATAGTAATAATAAAATGTTGCATTGGTTTTTGTTTCAGGTAGATGACTAAGGATTCACAGGTGCACAAACAGTTTTAGCGTGGATTTGCAAACGATTTTCAATACGAGTGATTTACTCTGGTGTTTTCTTGCAAGAGTGCTTTTCAACTATCACACGTTTTAATTTTAGGAGGACCATTTTTTAAAAGTTTTAAACTAAAAAAAAACAACTTTCCTTAACATAAATATTTTTCTTTTGCGTGAACATCTTACCTATCTGATTATTATTTAAAATATTTTTTTATATTTAATTTTACGTCCAATATTGTATCTATTTTTTAACACGCACCCCCAAAATAACTTTGGTTGAAAGAATTCAGCACAAATACCCATTGTGAATTACTAACTCTGCTGTAAACAGTCAACTTTGACTGCCGGAATTAATAAATAAAATGTGATAAAAAAATTAACCCGTCAAGTTTTAAATCTATCTAAAGTTAAAAGTTCTGACGATGTGAATTTTAATCCAAAGTTCCTCAAACTGATCTTTACGCCCGATTTTACAAGAACTGTCCACGAAAGTTTTGTTGGCGTTAAAGGCGATCTTCAATTGAACTTCAGTAGTCCGAAGATACCTATTCTGCAAGATGGCCCTCCGGTTGGAAAGCAGATGCCTCTACGGTGCTTTCCTGTGCTGTCTTCTCATTCAAGGTAAAATTATTTTTATCATTATTATTTCTTGTATATTTCTTCCATCTTAAGGGGGGGGAGGGGGGACTCCAGCCTCCGTGGCTTAACGGTTGTGACTACTGCCCGTAGTCCAGATATCTTAAGTTCAATTCCCGGATGGAGCAGACTTTTCGACGAAAATTCTGTTCCCTCCGAACACGTGAGGCTGTTAATTCCGGCCCTACCCAGGCTGGGTGAGGTTAATGTTAGTATTTTTTGAAATTTGATTTTTTTGTTTAAAAAAAATATGTAATCCAGGGATCAAACCCCGGTCATGTGTGTTCAATATGAGCTACTCACTCGGCCACGTCGAATACCATGTACGTAGATATGTAATGTACCTAGAAAAAATGCAAGGCAGGGGGGGGCCCGGGACGAGAGCCTGCGTTCAAGTGAGAAATTCGAGGGAGGGGCCGAGCTCGAGGGGGGGGGCCCGGCCCCCCTGGGCCCACCCCCCCTAAATACGGCCCTGTCGAATACTCCGTATACCTAATCATGTAAAGTATAAAAAAAAAAACCATCTTCGATGGCGCATTGAATGCACCGGTTCTCGTAGGATCACCGAAGTTAAGCAACGTCCAGCGAGGTGAAGACTTCAAGATGCCGGCATTCCGGCCCAACCAAGGCCGGGTGAGGTTAATGTGGGTAGCAGATTTTTGAGTTTCCTGCTTATAAAGGGTAACACCCCCGTCGTCATAAGACCATGCAGTTGAAAGCGACGTTAAACCCAAATTAAAAAAAAATAGTTTATAAAAAATTGGGGTTTCGGCATAAAAAATCCCATATCTTCCAATTTTCACCATCTTGAAACAAGATCATGATAACATACAAATAAACAATATTCCTCTAATTTTTAACGAAAACATTCAGGTTCTGTTTTTATTATTATCATAGTATGCTCTGTTAGGTAAGACAAAAATACAATGAAATTAAAAAGAAAAAATAAATAGATTGAACAAAGAAACAAGAACAAAAAAGAGAATGAAGCTAATGTCCTACCTAAAGCGCGGGGTTATTGTTGTTGCCTGTGGCAATCTCGTCCACCCAACCCTTAGTTGTGTGAAATTAGCGAAAAAAATTGAGTTGAACTAAACTATGGAACGGATCTACAAGCAGCAAGAGTTCCATCAAAAAAAGATAAATAACAAACCAATTATGAAAGAAAAAAGAAAAGAAAGAAAGTTCTCAAAAACTCGAGAAAGTTCTCAACAACTACACAAACTTGCTTTATTAAATCCACGCCGAAACCGGGACTTGAACCACCAACCTCCTGGTTACAAGTCCGCCGTCTTATCGATCAAGCTACTGAGGTCGGTAACGCACCAATTATGTACTGTATAATGACAATGTCACATGTGAAAATCAAAGTTGATTATACAGTGTGTGCTATGTGCAGAATATTGTGAATGTGTTGACCTTTCGACGTCTTCCTCAATTAACCAACTTATTTCTTATCAACGTTATCACTCACCGTATCTAACGAGGACGTCATGCAGATATTCCGTTTAGAGACCTTTCACACATGGTGGATTTGTCGCGTGTCTACTGCAACCTAAAATAATAATAATAATATCGCCTTATTTATACTGCCCGATTAAGACTATTAAAGTCCCATTATTCCAGCAGTAAGCCCAAGACATATGATTATGTGGTAAAAATCCCAAATGGGATAATAACTTGTCATGTCCCGGATGGGTTTCGAACCCACGACCTCTAGAATCTCTGGATTCACAGAGTGCCGCCTTTACCACTGAGCTACCCGGACAGACAAAATACACGGCAACTGATAACAAATGAGGATTTCCGTAAGAAATACCACCAGACCACCACTAATCTTAATATATAAATGTCAAAGTCACTGACTGACTCACTGACTGATCATCGCTCTACAGCCCAAACCGTAATACCTAGCGAGCTGAAATTTGGTAGGTAGCTTTGCCTTATAGTCTAGATGTGCAATAAGACGGGATTTTTCGAAATTCCCACTACAACACCTGCCATTGACAAAAAAGGATTTTTTGCTTTGCGGGCCATGCCTCGGCCCGCTAGTAAACTAGTATAATTATGTGTAATAACTTTACTGTTTTATCGATGTCTGAATGGTCAGTCAGAGTTGTAATTACAAAGAAATATATCTATAAAAAAAATTACAGGGTTTTCGTAGGAAAAACCAAACCATTTTTCGTAGGAAAAACCTTTTACTTTGAGAACTCTGGTCACGCTATGGAGGTTTTTTTTTTTTGGTTTCAACGTATGTAGCTTTCAATGCCTGAATGGTAAGTTAGACGAGTAATCACAAAGAATATATAAAAAAAAAAACAAAAAATACACGGTTTTCGTAGGAAAAACCATCGTTAATAACTCTTACTGTGAGTATTCTGTTCACGCTATGGGGGTTTTTTTTTTATTTCAACGTATGTAGCTTTCAATGCCTGAATGGTAAGTTAGACTAGTAATTACAAAGAAATATATCTATATATAAAAAAATTACAGAGTTTTCGTAGGAAAAACCATCGTTTAAACCATTATTTTAAGTTTGTGACCACATAATAATAAAACTCTGACGGTTAGGTGGTAGAAAACACTTTGAGCATTAACCTCGCTTGGTGGTTACCTTCCACTAAAGAGTGAGTTATTATTATTAAAATAATTTATTATTATTCTGGCATTCATCGGAGTACCAATGAAGGCATTGACAGGAAAACTTCACCAATTAGTCCTAAATTCCCACAAAGATAATTGTCTTCCCGAGCGACCCATGTGGCCATGTGACATATGCCTGGTGACCATGTCACACCAATGTTTGACGCGCTCAATCATGTGTGACACCTGTGCGACATGCAGTGTCTCGGAGTGATGCACTGTGCGACATCGAACTGTTAGGGCCAAAGTACAAAGATAAGATTTTAGATTTATATATTTTTAAGCCAAGGGCTTAATAATAATTAATAAAGCTAGCCTCCGTGGCGTAACGGTTGTGACTACTGCCCGTAGTCCAGAGATCCTGAGATCAATTCTCGGTTGGCGCAGACTTTTCGCACAGAAAATTCTGTTCCCTCGGAACATGTGAGGCTGGCACACAACGTCAATGCCTCAATGGTATAAAAGTATAGAATTTACAATACACATAGGTAAGATAAATGTTAAGATTACTCGTATAAGGGAAGACAGCCCCTTAAGTTGGACCTTCTGCCAATTAAATATCCTAGGATTAGGGACGATCTTTCTTTTCTTTTTTTCTAATAATAATAATACCGGGTGTAACGATTTATTTATTAACGAGCATCAGAGCCTGTTGAAAGGAGCATAATACGTGTAATTGGAGTCACAAGATGTCACGTAGAATGTGTTAGCCCTCCTGAGTCTCCGGTGGCAATCAAAAGGAATGAGCCCCAACTAACCACTACAGTCAACTTCGCTAGAGATGAGCTTTTGTAGAAACCTCGAATCAGCTTGATGACGGCGCTCTTTGAGAGAATCAAGATTGGCAGAAGAATCCGGATGACGGTAGTTGAAGTAATTGAGAAATTTCTTCTGCACCCTCTCCAATAAAAGCTCATGTACATATGTAGATAAATGTTGCACTTTCGTATTGTGGGCTAACTAGAGACTCTGTAGCTACCAAAACTCAACAGATAAACCCCAAGTGTGTCATCATTATACAATGTTAATTATTTACCGAGATTACTGAGCCTGGTTCATACCGAGGTCTTTTCGAAATTGAAATTGACACTCAAGAATAAATAACCCATCCGCCAACATTTTGTCCATAAATTTAAGCTAGCTGTCAGTTCCAAGCCTCTCTTTTATGTTTAAATCCCGTTCTTTTCACAAAGAAAAACATTATTAAGACCCAGTTCTTCCAGTTTGGTACATCTAATTAACATGTTTATAATTATTATGAATTATGTATATTATTTTGAATCCCACTGTAAATATGTAAAGGGAAGAGTCATACTTCATTCTGCTGCACCCATTTACTTTTGAACTTTTTTTACAATAAATATAATATTATATGAAATTTGAATCGGAATTATTACCTCCGATGAATTTCTAATTTGAGAATTCGGAAGTATTGTGTTCGTTTTTTGTAAAAAAAAAAATATTTTTTTGCTCCAATTTCAATTTTTACATATTTCTCGACGTTTCAGAAGCTCCTGAGCAACTTTGGTTTTGTGTCTGTTTGTCGGTCTGTTAAAAATATTCCTCGTAACGCGCAAATCTCGGAAACTACTCAACAGATTTCGATGAAATTTTGTATACATATAGGATACGATCTATAGATGGTCCCATTTACTTCGCAATAGCGGTTCTAGGTGAAAGAGATCATGCGCCTGACCACTAATTTTTTACTTAAACGCTTATTTTCTCCTATTGATAATGTTCCAGGATGTCTGCCCTCACAGCACTCCCGCCAGAGTCCCATGTTCGCCATGTCTGATGTCACCAACGATCTGGGCGTTTGTGCCCTACAGGTGAGAATATGAAATTTCTTCTTTTTTTTTTTTTTTTTTTTTAAGTGGGGTTTTAACGTCGCTTTCAACTGCCATGGTCATATCACGACGGGGGTTTTACCCTCCATTCGCAGGAAACTCACAAACCTGCTACTCACATTGACCTCACCCAGCCTGAGTGGGGCCGGGAAAAGCCAGCGTCACGAGAATTAGAATTTGAATGGTCACCCATCCAAGTCTTAACCTCGCTGGATGTCGCTTAACTTCGGTGTTCTGAAGGGAACCGGTGTATTCAACATGCCATCGACGCTGGCAAATTTCTTCTTAACTTAAAGATACAATTGATTCTTAATTTTATTATTTCCGAGAAATTTCTAAAATTAGAAATCGGAAGTATTGTTTTCGTTTTTTGTAAAAAAGAAATGTTTTTTTGTTCCGATTTCAATTTTTTTCATATTTCTGCACGTTTTATAATCTCCCGAGCAAATTTGGTTTTTGTGTTTGTTCGTCGGTCTGTCGCGCTGTCTCTTTCTTTGTATGGGGCGTTCTTTACACCTCGGCCGAGGTGTTTGATTGATATTTTTTAATTTTACCTCAGTCGAACTTTCCTATTCTGACAAGCATTGGGCGAGATATTATCCATGTCCATTGTCCATCTCCCATGCCCCCATGCGCTAATGTTTTTTTTTTATTTTGGGTTAAAGTCGCTTTCAACTGCATGTGCATATCACGACGGGGGTGTTACCCTCCATTGACAGGAAACTCACAAACCTGCTACCCACATTAAACTTCACCCAGCCTGGGTTGGGCCGGAATTCCAGCATCACGAAATCTTCACCTCACTGGACGACGCTTATATTCGGTGATCCTACGAGAACCGGTGTATTTAACGCGCCATCGACGCTGGTGTGCGGTAACTTGTTTAGTATTACAAGTCTAGCGCCGTGCGCCATAACCACATCCACTACCAATGGCTGACTAACGAGTGACATCTGTTTAGATGTATAATTATTGTACAATAAAAGTACTTAAATTGTATAATATAATTGTACTTAAATTGTACAATTTAAGGGTTGGGTGGAAGAAATTGCCATAGGCAATAACCCCGCCCTTTAGTTAGGACATAGGTATGTATATATTTTGTTTATTTTTTTTTTTTTCTTGTTTATATTATTAATATTGTCAATTTTTATATTTAATTTTTACCATTATTTGTCTGTATATATGTTCTACTAATAAAGAGTTTCTAAATAAATAAATAAAATAAAATAGTTCCAAATACATATTGAAGTCAGGTTACAGATCATCTTAAATCACATTCTAGGAAACGTCAATTGATTCCTTAGCACGTACGGTACGGTACGCTACGGCGCATTAATCGTTAATTTAATTTGAAGAAAATCTAGTTCCTATATAGGGTATTGCATGTACCTTATAATCGAAAGGTTTTCGGTTCAAATCCCGTCTGAGGGTTGGAATGTCTTGTTGTCCTACTGCTAGACAAATAATTCGTCCAGAAATGTTATCAGCTCAATTTAAAAAAAAAAAAACGGACTCAAAACAATACTTTCTATACCTTATAGAAAGGAAAAATGCGATTAGTTTGATCATAGAGGAACCCCAACAGTAGTCAAGTGGTACCAACCTCGTCAAGTAGAACTTGTGAAATCTAGCCAGGAAGTTGGGGCTTCGACTCCTGAATATGCCGAAAAAAAAATGTTACCTATAGAGTGATTTGTTCCAAAAATTAGAGAGCGATCATTTCGTGACAAACTCTCGTGTTTAAACACAATTAAATTCCCAGTGTCGTGAAGACGTGGATAGGTAACCGTTCTGATTTCGATTCTGTCCATGGCAATTCACGTTCTGCTGGCTGTTCCCGGCCCCTCTCGGGCTGGGTGAGGTTAATTCGAGGCAAAACTAACGTCGTGATATGACCATGTAGTTGAAGCGACGTTAAAACCAAATAACCAAATGTATTTATACTGATTATACTGATTTATACTCTGTAGAAACTGCCTGTCATACATAACATAGCTGTCTGGGTTCTTCTCAGAATGAATCGATTTGACATGCCCTCCTGCCAATGTATTGAACCTGCTGCTGACAAGGTTACCAGGTATATGCCAGCATCTTGATCCACTGCAGGTTGCCTATCGGTAATCACTCTGATCACTGATAATCACATTCGGTTGTTTATATGTTACTTCCGAGACATTTCTAATAATAGAAATTGGAAATATTGTGTTCGTTTTTGTAGAAAAAATTTTTTTTCTCCAATTTCAATTTTTTCATATTTCTGGACGTTTCTTAACTTCCTGATTAACTTTGGTTTTGTTTCTGTCTGTCGGTCTGTCTGTTAAAAATATTCCTTGTAACGCGCAAATCTCGGAAACTAAAACTACTAAACGGATTTGAAATTTGTACACATACATATAAGAGACGTATTGTAGATGGTCCCATTTAAAATTCATTAACTTCGCACTAGCGGTTCTGGATGAAAGAGACCATGCGCCCGACTACAAACTTTTTACTTATACGCTTATATTTCGTGAACGGTACACCCGATTTTGATGAAATTTTGTATGTATATGCGTATTAGTGTTTTACACATGCCATTAATAATCATTTTTAATGAATTATTATTTAGCTCTGATATTAAAAAAACTCAAAATTGCCACGTGTGAACAATGTGAACCAATCACGAGGAAGTATTGTGTCCATAATGGGCAGTATATTGTTTTTTTTTATTGTTATTGTTTATAATGTTATTTTTAGCTCACCTTATTCTAATTGGTCCACTTTTTTTATTTATATTTGGTATTCTTTTTAATTTAATTATTATTATTATTATTATTAGGTATCCAATCTTTTGTGAATCTGATTCACAAAGACCAACCTCATTAGTAGTTCGAACAATATAACCGCGGACTTGTAACCGGAGGTTGGTGGTTAGAGTCCCAATGAGTATGAGAAAATACATTTTTTTGACTTTCTGAGATTTTCCAGGCTTTTCTATTTTTTGAAAAGTCACATCAAACGGCATTCGAATCCGCCTTTTTTAAAATTTAAATCACTTTGCGACTCGAACCACCGACCTCCAGGTTACGAGTCCGCCGCCTTAACCATCGAGCTGGTGAAATTTGTTTTCTACTTTAGACAAGTTGTGGTGATCTAACAAGTATTTATAATTCTGACGAATGAAGGAAGAGCTGAAAATAACTGAAGCGGATAAGATGCATAATTATGCATTAAACTCATCAGATTACGTTGGGATTATTCAGTGGTAATGACCTTGTCTCTAGACGCGAAGGTCGTAGGTTCGATTACCCAGGTGGGTCGATTTTTTTTTTAATTTGGGTTTAACGTCTCTTTCAACTGCATGGTCAGGGTAGATTTTTGTTTTAAATGTCTACAATATTGTTTCAAATAAAATCGATTTGTGTTAATCCTCACTCATGATGTCACAACTACTCAAACTTGCCCTACTAAATGTTTGCCGTACCTGGGACTCGAACCATCGACCTCCTGGTTACGAGTCCGCCACGTTATCGATTGAGCCACCGAGTTTATTGATTCAAATATCTCGAAGAGTTATCATATTTGTGTCAATCAACAACGTGATATCACATCTACTCAAACTCGCTTTTCTAAATTTACGCTGAAACCCGGACTTGAACCACCAACCTCCAGGTTACAAGTCCGTCGCCTTATCGATCAAGGTACTGAGGTCGGTAATATCTCAAAGAGAAGAGTCACTTCAAATCGGTAGTTGGATGTCCAAAAACTACCAATATAATAATTGTAATTATACATCGTCGTAAATCCTCACATCCGCCTTACAAAAACTCGCCATGGTTCGGACTCAAACAGAGTCTGATGGCATATCGATCGACCTACTGAGGTCGGTTAAAAACAATAATAACAATAAAATAGTAATGATAGGAGATAGTTAATCATTCATCTCACGCAAAATATTCCCAGATGCCTGATGCTGGTCAAAAACGAAGAAGAAAAATGAATCAGCTAATCCCGTTGCTGCTGTGAATGGAAGTTAACAGGGTGAAAAAGTGTAAAAAATTCTACCTGATTCATATTCATGTTCAGCCTAGCGGCCACTTTTTTTTTAATACAGCATTCCTCGGAAGATTACTGAAGTTAACCATCGTCCAGCAAGGTCAGGGCTTGGTGGGTGACGACGCCTTACTAAAATCACCCGAGCTTGAGACTCGAACCCCCAAATCGAGGTTGCGAACTCGCCGCCTTATCGATCGACTTATCGGTACTCTTTCTATGGCCGGGTCGAGACTCGACTGCTGGGTCCCAGCTCATGTAGATTTAGCGTCATGTGATCTATTTGGAGCTCTGTGATTGGTGGACATTGATCACGTGACGCTAAATCTAAATGAGCTGGGACCCAGCAGTCGAGTTTCGACTGGCCATTACCTAGTTTTCTTTATAATGCCCAAACATATCGGCAGATCCTGTATAAGATTCACGAAATGTACCGCAAACATACCTCAGCAAAAAAGTAATTTCTTTCACACACACACACACACTGTAAGACTAGGTATAGGAATAGGACGGTTTGTACTCATCCATCTTGGTAAACAATATAATTAACACCTTAATTTGGAGTTATGAGAAGTCAGTCTAATTTTATTGTTCGACTCCTCAGAAGGTCATTGCCCTGGCTTCTGGTGAACTTGCATGTCTGAAAGCTGAGATCTCGTGGTACGGATTCTCAGTTACACAGATTCCTGTGCCATTAGTCAGAATACGAGGCGGACCTAATAAGAACCGTACTATCCGCTGATTTTTTTTTTTTTTTTTTTTTTTTGCATAAACCGATTCGAAGTATTAGGTGGGCAAAGGTGGGATGCCCCATGATGGTATCTACGTCAGAATCTTGAAGTTCATTACCGTATTTCCGGTGAACTAGAGCATCCGTGGCTTGGATGTTATTGATCTTTGAACAATGATATCACTTTATGCGCTCCTTCGTTTTTGCTTTACTGGCAGGGTCGAGATGCGTCTGCCAGGTCCGAGATATTATTATACAAGGATTGGGTTTAAGAGATTACCGTAGGCAATAACCCCGCCCTTTAATTAGGACATTATTATTTTTTATGTAGGTAGGTAAAAATATTGTTGTAAATTGTGTAAAAATGTTTACGTATAAATATCATAATAAATAATTGAATTGAATTAAATTTTCTCATTTATTATTTATTTATTTTCAAACAATTTATATCATTATAAAGCTAATTGAGACAAAGTATCCTTTTGTTGGAGAATTATAATTTTATCATTTATTAATTTTCAAACTATTTTATTTTGTAAATATTGTATATGTTAGCGGCAATGTTGATTCTCAGGGACACAGTATGTTGACTATGCCTAGGCATAGTATACTATGCCTAAAATGAGCAGGCAAAGTTGATTTGAAAAAATATAATCAGCTTTGCCTAGGCATAGTCAACTATGCCTAACTCAAATCAGGCAAAGTTGATTATGATTATGCGCGCGCACCCTTTTGTTTTGATTTGTTAGTTTTTAAATACTCATGCAGCAGTCTGTGTCATTTGTTTCTGTAAATCAGAGCTCTATTGAAGATTTTTTTTTATTTAATTTAAATGTTTTTTTTTTCTTTTTGGCTAAAGTAGTTTCATCATGTCCCTCTAACGCAGACATTTTTCACGAGAAGTTAATATTAAATCGTAAAGTTTGCAAGTTGAATTCGATAACACTTACAAAGCTAAGATGCGATAGTTTCATTCAAAAAGTGAAGTGTCTGAAAGTTGCAGCAAAAAAGGAAAGTAATGATTTCAGGTTTCTAAGGAGATATGACATAATTGAGGTAAATGGCATTACAAAATTAATTCACCCTGTTACAGATACAGGAAGCATTAAGTATTATGTTTTTGACGAAGAACTATTTGAAGTTTTGAATGATGCTCACATCACAACTGGACACGGAGGAAGGGATCGTATGACAAATCATTTAAATGAAAAATTCGAAAATATTACTAGAAAGGACGTTTTGCTCTTTCTGAGCTTATGTGAGCCCTGTGTACAAAAAATGAATCATAAGAGAAAGGGTATGGTCGTGAAACCTATGCTGTTTAATGAAATGAATTTAAGTGAACTATGACTAGTCAATCTAGATTAAGATTATCATTTTTAATTTTAAATCAACTTTGCCTAACTTATGCCTGGCATAGTTAACTTTGCCTAGGCATAGTCAGCTATGACTAGTCTTTGTTGAATAAAAAATGTGATTTTTCATTTTTAATCAACTTTGCCTAAAACGAGCAGACATAGTTGACTCTGCCTAGGCACAGTCAACTTTGCTTGAAGAATCAACATTGCCGCTAACATATACATATAATTTGTCCTTCTAATAAAACATGATATAATAATAATGAACAGGGACTCAGCAGGCGCATCTCAAATCGGCCATAAGTCCCTTTAAGATTCTATAATGCGAGACAAGGGATTTACCCTTCATTAATAATAACCCTCTTTAGTGGAAGGTAACCACCAGGCGAGGTTAATGCTCAAAGCATTTTCTACCATTTTATGCCTTCCATCTGATGGGCGCGGAGTGACACAATACTTCCCATTCAGGTGCTGGGTCAACACGAGTGCACCGGAAGGTGTCCCTTACAAATAACTGTTACCAAATTATGAATGAGCCTCAGGCCATAATCACGCACTTTTTACATTTTTTGTAAAAAGTCAATGTCAAATAGAGAGTCTTGTGGCAAAATTAATACACAAAATCGAGGTCACAAGTTCGGACGTAAACATTAGTTTCCTCATTAAAAACAATAGGAAAATCTATACTTAAGTCCACAGAGGTATAACAAAAGCGTCTATTAATTCCGAATTTCCGACCTTATAATTTTTATTATACAAAAAATTGTCGGCTCGCGGGTTTGAACCCGGGATCTCCCGCGTGGCAAGCGAGTCCCTTACCACTGAGCTAATTGTACGCTCTAAATTTGTTAGAAGCTTTAGCTTAGGAAAAATACCTTTTTATATTACGTTATCCTGTTACCGACCTCAGTAGCTTGATCGATAAGGCGGCGGACTTGTAACCTGGAGGTCGGTGGTTCAAGTCCGGGTTTCAGCGTAGATTTAGCAAAGCGAGTTTGAGTAGTTGTGACATCACAAACGTTATTAACACAAATATGATAACTAACTTTAAAAACTTATCCTGTTATTTAAAAAAAAAAAAAAAATCTTGTCCTCAGCTTCTGGCCCACAGTATGCCGGGCCGCAACATCGCCTTCTCCCCCTACGGCCTGGCCTCGGTCTCCATGCTGCTCTATGAGGGCGCGGCCGGTAACGCGGCCCACCAGCTACAGCAGGCCCTGCGGCTGCCCTATGACGGGCTCTATGCCCGGGTGGGCTTCCGGGATCTGTACCGGCATTTGAGGGTGAGTATAATAATAATAATAATAATGTTTTTTATTGTTGAATGATACCTTTCGGAGTTAACAATGTTGTGCTTAAAACTAAATTAAAAGTAAATTCTTAAGACATAATGATGTTAAGGAAAGAGTAATATAGGTAAGTAAATAATAATAATAACAAATTAACTAAAACTAATCTCTGTATCATAGTAAAGTATGTGAAGAGGGAGAGAATTTAAACAAGGTAAGAAACTGATAATGTAGTAGAGTTGTAGAGAGAAGGAGAGAAAATAGGAGCGAGAGAAAATTTAAGGGCTCACCAGGTCAGCTGGTCATCAAATGAGTAAGGAACCAAGTTCAGCAGTCGTTTTTTAAGTCTGTTCTTAAAGGTCGTAGCCTCAAGTAGCCTTACTTCTTCAGGGAGTTTATTATATGAGTTTATTAATCGATATTGCTACGCACACTATTATTTATGACTTCCGATAAATTTCAAATATTAGAGTTTTTCTTATTGTCTCATATTGTATTGTATTATCAAAATATTTTAATGAAATGATGTACAAAGTAAAGCACAAATATTGTTTTAAAAAAAAAATTATGTGTCACGTCCCGGTAGCTCAGTGATCGAGACGACACTTGGTCCTCCTATTAGGGACTTTGGCCACGTAATAATGCGTCCTGGGCTTAGTGTTTTTTATTAGGAGGAAAATCTTTTACCAGCAACACGAGTGTTTGAATTTGAATGCGTCACCCAACTAATTTCTAACTTCGCTGAACGTTGCTTAACTTCAGTGACGGAAATAGAACTTGTGTATTGAACGTGCCATCGACGGACTTTGGTAGTGCTGTTCATGCATGGAAGCATAATTAGCCTATTGTGAAAGTACAAATGTTAGAAGTCAGAACCAACCATCCTCAACCATGAGATAGAGGTTGACCAATGCCAACCCCCAAGTAGGTGTGGGAAAGGACAATGTGAAAGACAAGGGCTGGGTGGAAGAGATTGCCACAGGCAATAACCCCGCCCTTTAGGTAGGACATTAGTGTTATTTTCTTTTTTACTTATTTATTTTGTCATTTGTTTGTTTTTTCTTAATTTTATACTGTTAACCTTGTACTCTGTCCTCCTAATAAAGCATACCATAATAATAAAAATAATAAAGAAGAAGATAGAGCTATTGATTATCTTATTCTTCAATTTCAGAGTTACTTCATGAGTGACGGATTCCTCAAGGGTCTCGTACTAAGTCACGAGAACGTCTGTATTCGCGCAGACTACATGAGAGTTCTCGCCTTCTACGGGTTCGATCTGCCGGAGCACTCGAGTGTAGAGCCCTGTAACAACACGACCAGTAGCACGCTGAGGCCCTCCACATCTAGTTTCATTCCGTCGAGTTCTAGTACATTTAGTACTAAGCCATCTAGTGCTATTACATCTAGTACCAATCCGTCTAGTGGTGTCACAACCAGCACTAATCCATCTCCTTCCACATCTAACACTGTCAGTAGCAATCCTTCTAGTGCTATTACAGATTCCAACCTTTCTAGTACAACTTCTACCACATCTAGTGGTTTCACAGCTAGTACTAAGCCATCAAGCACTCTTACATCTGGTACGAGCATTCCATCATCTAGTGTCATTCCATCTAGCACTGACCCAGCTAGTACTAATGCGCCGTCTGCTATTTCATCCACAATGAGTATGAGTCTTACGACAAGTGAAGGACCGATCTCTACAATTAGCCCTGCAATGGAGAACAAAGGTTTGTAAGAAGATTACTAGGATACTAAGTAAATAGGATTAGCATAAACTGAACAGTTTAAGTTTGTTAACTGAATTTTTAAATTACAGTTATATACCTGCAAACTACTGGGTTAGGTTAGATTTGTTGATCAACGCGGTGGTTGTTGTTGTTGTTGTTGATGTAGCCAGTTTGGCTACTGTAGAGGGGGAATGATGGTCTCCAGCCAAACTCTCGTTGGCTCGTTCTAAACCACATATTTCTATGTGCGATCAACCATCGTGAGAATCTTGCCTTTTTCTTTATAAGCCGTTAAACCCTTGGGAACTGTAAGCTAGCCTGGCTTGTTAGGGTTGGTAAGTTCGTTCTCTGTTTCTAGTCCTCTAGTAAGACACTAGTCTTCTCACTGTTTAACGTCCTCCCACTTTAGTAACGCCGTGATGGAAACAATTACCAGTGCAGTGCCGCTATAAAGAACATGACATGAAATTTATCCGTCAAAATTAATTTTAACAATTCGTGTTTTGTTTTTCAGAAACACCGGGATTAACCGAAAGTATCTCGGAAACCACACCACCTATGACAACTGAGAATCCCGTCGCCAGTACAAGTGCCACAAGTCAGGGAACAGAACCCACGGTCCTCGAGCAGCTAACATCCATGACCACAGAACCTGCAGATGTAAAAACTACCCAATCTATGGTCACCAGTGAAATGCCTACGAATGCACCATCGACAGACACTACTCCTTCAAAAGAAAGTACGATTAATTTTATAAATATGGAAATGACTACGAATCTAAACGGTGAATCATTAGTGACGACAGTATCTCCAAACAATGGACCTGCTACATATTCAACCAACACAAACAGAATTCCTGATACAACTGTGCTAGATGGACAAACAAATCCAATGGAAGTAACTACCAATGGTGCTGTGGAAAACATAATATCTACTCTTTCCAATAAAATTGGAACTGGCGAAAGTATAGGCAGTGTAACAACTCCTATGAATAGCATTGATAAAGTAGATACAACAGTGCTAACCAATGTAAATAGCGAAGACATGGAAACCACGGTAAATGTAGCTGATGTTACAACTCAACCTTACATCCCAAATGTAGAAACATCTACCACATTGAATAATGTGGATTCCGGGAATATTTTGACAACACTTGTTACACCTATGAGCATTCTAGATGCCACCACACCAAACATTGAATTAGTCACTAGCATGAACAATATAGAAACGACTACTAGAACAAGTCAGCAAAGTATTGGAACAACAGAAAGCGTTTCCATAGAAAGCACAACTATGATGATTCCAGAGGAAGTCAATAACAATGCAGGAATTACTACTATCAGTGATTTATCCTCAGTCACCATAGGATCTCCAATGACGACTGTAAACATGGAGCAAATGACCAACTTTATGGAATCCACTCAAACAACTCCTGGTAATAAAAACGATAAACTAAGTACCATCGTGGAAGTAACTGTTCTTCCACCATCAACAATAAACCCTCAATTAGTAGGCGAACAAGACGGATCAGCAACAGAAAGCCCTATTGATAGCACAACACCTGATAGTTCAAATGATAAACTCAGTACAATGTTGGAAGAAACCCCACCGACTACGATAAGCCCGAACGATGCAGACATACCCACAACAGTGAGCAACGTCATTGTATTCAATACAACACCTAGCAATAAAAATGACAAGCTCAGTACAATTATAGAAGTTACCGTGACTCCTCCTTCTACAGTCAACACTGAAGTCCCTGAGAATACAGAAGTTCCTACGACTAGAATACCTGAGATCAATACCACTGAGATTATAGACACAACAATACCCACTACCCCTTCTACTGTGGACTATGTCCCTACTCAACAAGCTACAAGTGAACCAAGCACAGGAGAACCAAATGAGGAAACCAATGTAAACAACACACCTACAGTAAGAACTCTCATTCCTCTCATCACTGAAAGCTCTGACAGTGAAACTAACAAGAACAATTCTAAGTCTGTTGAAGCATTAGAACCTGCGTCTTCAGTGAACACCTTAGTTCAACGCAATGAGACCCTCCTTGACAACCCTAACCCTGACGACCAAGTACAATTAATCAACAGCATTGTAGAAGACAGTCTTGCTGCTTACATACCTCCACAAAATGGGGCTTATATTGATATAGCCAACCCTAACAAAGACGGTCTATCTGCTTATTTACCTCCTAAAAACGGGGCCTATGTTGACCAAGCCAAGCCCAACAAAGCGTCTGTTGTGCTCAACTATGACTACTTGAATCCGGAGAACTTTCAGGACTATGTCAACATTGTGGAGAAGAGTGCCAACAACAATGATTCGGAACCTGACTTCATGGATGCTGTTATGCAGGTAAGTTTGACCATTAACAATAGCAGTAAAAACAAAAACTCCCTGTCTCGAGCTGACAGTCTAATTAAAGCACTACTTAGACTATGAACTAAAGTACAATTTATTAGAAATACATCTATTCAATAAGAGGATTAAAATGTATTATTCTTGAAGAATTTTCAGAAGACGCTCATCATCTTACGTCTCTTACAGTGAAAGTTACATATGAATAGCATTGATAAAGTAGATACAACAGTGCTAGCCAATGTAAATAGGGAAGACATGGGAACCACGTACATTTTATATTTATTTTGTAGCCATGAAATAACTGTTATCGCTGATATCTGTGTTGCAGCTCCTTCACTATGCCTCCCTTTGACAGATTTATCCACCAAAAATTAATTTTACTTTCTATTTCTATAAGAAAAGGAAAGTAAAAATATTGCTGTTGTGATATGACTGACCAACTGACCATGCAGTGGAAAGTGACGTTAAAAAACCATCAAACCAAAAAATTGCTATTGTAATGGGACAAAAAAACATATCCTTAATGCTCTGATAAAAAACTAGGATTATTGTCTAAGCCTTTTTCTTCCACCCAACCCTTGGCCTTCTCTATTCCAGGACGCAGTGAGAAGGAATAAGTCTCTCGTGTCCAGCTTCATGGATAATAATCAAGTGAGGTACACCTACGAGATGCATGTGAATGATTACAATCATAATTTGAACCTGAGAGGCTCCCGCTCGATAGCTTGTAAGTCCTTTTTTTTTTTTTTTTTTTTTTTTTTTAGAGGTAATTTATTTTGCCCCGGAACCGCTTTCGCATTACTTCAGGGCACTTTACCTTTACATCCATGCCATTCCCGAAACGGAAAATTTCGGTCAGAAATTTCCGCTCCGGCCGGGATTCGAACCCGCAACCTCCGGTCAGTAACCAATGCTCTTAACCACTGAGCCACGGAGGTCGGCAATATGAACTTGTAAGTATGAACATCGCAATAAGGTTTTGTCCCTCTAGCTCGGTGGTCGTGGCGTGTTGGTCTGGTAATCCAGAGGTCGCAGTTTGGAAACCAAGCCGGGACATGACAAGTTATCCTCCAATTTAAATTTAGGACAGTATAAACAAGGCGATGTTAATAATAAGACCTCATCAGGCAAGGACTTCTATTGTTATAGACCTCTCTTTAAATAAATGTTCATTAAAAAAAGACCTCATCAGAATAAATCATATTGTAGTTAAAGTGATCAAGGTGTCGACCGCAATTAGATTTGGGAAAAGGTGAAATAGTAAAGGTGGTAAATCACAAAAACCTATAGATTAGATAAACTTTAGATTAGATTAGATAATTCCTATAGAACCTATAGATTAGATAATTCAACGATCGAATGTAAAAGTTGTATAGGAAAAGATCAGTCTTCCTTTTTTTCAACAGATGAGACCCCTCTCTTGCACAAAATCAAATCCTGGATCAAGTACAAGTCTGGTTATGATCAAATCGACCCTTTCACCATAGCCCACATCACACCCTCTTTCGAACCATCCCTGGCTGGCTTTGTCCCTACCTTCGCCGCTAAATCAGGAGACTATCCACAGCCGGGAGGTTACTCACAGTCTAGCGGAACTTATTTGCCAAACGGCGGAAGTTATGCGCAACCCAATCAAAATTATCTGCCATCCAATGGAAACTACGCACAATCAAACGGAGGTTTTACGCAGTCCGGCGGAAGTTATTCACAAACCAATCAAAACTATTTGCCAAATGGTGAAAATTACGCACAATCAAACGGAGAATTTACGCAGTCCAGTCAAAGTTATTTGCTAACCGACGGAAACTTTGCACAGTCGGGCGGAAGTTATCTGCCGAACGGTGGAAGTTACTCTCAGTCCAGTGGAGGTTATTCGAGTGGGACCTATTCGCCGCCATCTGAAGGAAGTTATTCTCCTTCGGGCAGTTATGTACCCTCGGGGAGTCATCAAACTGGTGACTCTCAAACCGGTGGTGACTTTCACCAAACCGGTAGCCCTCATCAGTCCACCGGTGGCTCCAGCCACCCCGGGGGAATCCACCAAAGTGGTGACTTTCACCAAATCGGTAGCTCTCATCAGTCCACCGGTGGCCCCAGCCATCCATCGGTGACTCCATCATATGAACCCCCCTATGCGTCCTATGTGAACAAAATGCCGGAAGATTTAGACTGGTTCTTAGCCAATGGCAGAGCTCGTATCGTGCCTGTGATGAGATACTCTGCTGTTCTGCCCTATGCCTATGTAGCGCCTCTGGATGCGTTTGCCCTCGAGATACCTCTTGATGTAAGTAAAATAGTTATCATATTTCTTCTAATCAATAGATACATAAGTATACAGGGTGGGGCAAAAGTCTGGAAACCCCTGAATAACTTTCGAATGGCTTCTTCGGTAAAATTAAAATTTTGTACGGTAAACCGGGCTAATAAGACCTTCTTTTAGAGTGGGGTCAATTTTTGTAACCGGCCTCCATGTCGGGGCCAGGGGGCCAACTTCATTTTTTTAAATACGAACCCCCACCTTGCGATACATTTTTGAAAATGACTTTAAATAAGAAATACATTGGTGCAAATTTTATTTTTTTTTAATTAACTGTTTGCAAATGGCGTCCAACTTTGTGTATGCAGTTAAGTCTGGAAACCCCTGAATATCTTTCGAAAGGGCTTTCTCAGTAAATTTTGGTATAAATGTGGATGATTCATCTAAGCGCATTGATCCTCGATTTAGTCTAAATGATCTGAATAAACAATTTGTAACACCGCCTGTAAATCTAGATCCAACCCACAAGCTTAATATTATGAACAACATACTTACTCAACCTGATCCAACACATCCTGAGTTTTGCTTTCAGGAAGTTTCATGTGCAGATGTAAGACAGGCATTTTCTTCAATAAGATCTAATGCAGCTGGTACTGATGGTTTCTCAATCTGTTTCCTCAAGCTGATACTAGATTCCATTGTTCCTTCTTTAACGCATATCATTAATTCCTCTCTTTCATCAGGCGTATTTCCACAACAATGGAAAATTGGTCGTATTGTTCCTCTGCCCAAGATTTCTAAACCCAAAGGATTGAACGATTTTCGTCCTATTTCACTTTTACCCATATTTTCCAAAGTCCTTGAAAAAGTTGTGCATTTGCAAATTATAAATTTCTGTAACTTCAACAATCTGTTCAATCCTTATCAATCTGGATTTCGACCGGTCATAGCACTACTACTGCACTGCTGAAAGTAACTGATGATATCCGTAGAAGTATGGATAGAACTCAAGTTACTATTCTTCTACTTTCAGACTTTAGTAAAGCTTTCGATTCGGTTGATTTTGACATTCTTCTAATCAAACTTCAAAAATATTTTAATTTTTCATCTTCTGTTTTGCAATGGTTTTCAACATACCTGAGAAATCGCCAACAATTTGTCTTCGATGGTGATCATCATTCCAACTATTTGTTTACTACTAAAGGTGTCCCTCAAGGCAGTATTTTAGGCCCCATATTGTTTTCCATGTTCATAAATGACATCGGAAAAAATTTCCAACATTGTTCATTTCATTTATATGCTGATGATCTACAACTGTATATACACTGTTCAGTCGATAATATTAATCAAGCTATTGGCATGCTTAATATTGACCTGCAGAAATTATATGAGTGGACTGTAGTTCATGGCATCCTACCAAATCCCAAGAAATTTCAAAGTATTATAATAGGATCATCACCCCTTCTTGATAGGTTATCGAAACTTACAGTCCATCCAATTATCTTCAACTCAAATAATATTCCTTTTTCTAACTCAGTTAAAAACTTGGGCCTACTATTCGATTCAAATCTATCTTGGAACTCACAAGTCATTAATGTTGGGAAAAGAGTCTTCAGAAAATTTCATTCTTTAAATCGTCTTAAAAGGTTTTTACCTTTTAAGACAAAAAAGCTCTTATGTACTTCTCTCATTTTCCCAACTATTGAATACGGAGGAGTAGTTTTTAGCAATATTAATGGATTACTCATGAAAAAACTTCAAATTTATCAAAATGCTTGCGTACGTTATATCTTCGGGTTGAAGAAATATGACCATGTTTCTGACCTCAGAAGATCGCTGACGTGGTTGACTATTACGAGAAGACTGGAGCATCAGACATTATGTCTTTTGTGGAAATTAATGAACGAAGAATCATCACCTTCATATCTTCATTCTTCATTTCATTCATTACAAACTTTTCACTCACACAACACACGATCTCGTCATCTTCTAGATATCCCCATTCATCATACAGATTTCATGAGTAAGAGTTTCGCTGTTAATGCTGCAAGGTTGTGGAATCGACTTCCAGAGGAACTGAGAATCTCGGAAAGTCGTACGTCGTTTAAGATGAAATTAAAAGAATATATGTTTACCTTGGATTAATAACATATATGAGTTGCTAATACCCCCCCCCCCCCCCCCCCCCCCCCCCGCCCCTTATCAAATTTTAATTGTTAATTTTGTTTAATTGTAAATATTTTGTATTATACTTTCCAACTGTTTTTATATCCTGTTATCAAGGGTGGTGCGGAAGAGAATGCCAAAGGCATTATCACCACCCTTGATCAAACTTTGTTTATATTTAATTAATTATTCCTTTTGACTGCACCTGTATATAAAAAATTGTAAATAAAGATTGATCTAAATTGTTGAATAAAAAAATAAAATAATAATAATAAATTTAAAATTTTGTACGGTAATCCTTGATAATTAGACCTTCTTTTAGAGTGGGGTCGATTTTTGTTTACCGGCCCCCATGTCGGGGCCAGGGAGGCCAACTTCATTTTTTTAAATACGAAACCCCACCTTGTGATACATTTTTGGAAAGGTCTAATTACCCCGACTTACCGTGCACAATTTTAAATTTACTGAGAAAGTCCTTTCAAAAGATATTCAGGGGTTTCCAGACTTTACTGCATACACAATGTTGGACGCCATTTGCAAACAGTTGATATTTAAAAAATAAAATTTGTACCAATGTATTTCTTATTTAAAGACCTTTCCAAAAATGTATCGCAAGGTGGGGGTTCGTATTTAAAAAAATGATGTTGGCCCCCTGGCCCCGACATGGGGCTGGTAACAAAAATCGACCCCACTCTAAAAGAAGGTCTTATTAGCCCGGTTTACCTTACAAAATTTTAATTTTACCGAAGAAGCCATTCGAAAGTTATTCAGGGGTTTCCAGACTTTTGCCCCACCCTGTATTCAAGTCACAATTACTCAAAGTGGCCTTTCTAAAATACATTTGCCTAAAGATGAGACATTAAGAACTTGCCATGATTTTAATGAAAGTTATTTATTTTTTAAAATATATATCATTTTTTATGAAGATTGTAATATATGTAGTTCAACAAAATAAAAGAATTGATTTTTTTTAATACTTGGAACTTGAACCAGCGACCTCCAGGTTGCGAGTCCACTTCATACTGAGGTTGGGTTTCTTTTGATGTAAGTAATAACAATAATGGACATTAATGAGAACTTTAAATCAGTGTTTCAAACACCTGACCCTCCTTATTCTACAATGTGTGTTCCTCAATTTACAAAAATATTAACAATTTTCGCGCCGGAAAATTCTAGCTATGGACTATTAGCGCTACTCACCTAGGCCTCATTATGTTTTATTTACTCGAAGTCCTAGATTTTATCTTCCTTTGAGTTGTACCTGCCCTTGGCATTAGCACCGCCCTTGATCAAGTTTTGTATTATTAGTTTCAATTTCTATGTATGTATGTATTCTATGTACTTTATCTCTATATATAAATGAGAAATATGGACGGGCTTTGTGGCTTTGTGTGCAGGAATTGTTTAGGCGAAACGGTAAGAGATAGCAAAAAATTGATGAGAGATGACCCCAAGTAAAATTGCCGAAAACTACCAGGAAAACTTTCAAAAGTCCAAAATTCCAAACCGTCCTTGAGTTATGACCTTCCTCGAGTATTGCCTTGAGGAAGGGTCCGATTTTAAGACAGTCTTTGCCCTGGAACTTGAAATCTATCGCGAGGACCTATATTTTTTATTATTTAATAACACATTAGACAAAATTAACTTTCATTTAATTTATTTTAGGCCACATACTGACGTACGGTTCTCGAGATATAAGCCAGAATGTTCGAAATTTCGACCTTTTTTTCAGACTAATCACGTTTTTTAAAAGATTCCAGCGCGGAACCTAAAATTTATCGCAAGGACCTATATTTTTTTTTATGTAAAACTGTCTGAGAAGATCACATGATTTTATTTGAGCCCTTTGTTGCCATATTCTGACAAACCGTTCTCGAAATATAGGCCAGTTTGCTACATTATCAATATCCGCTATGATAGATTTGGCTCGGGATTTTGAAATTTACAGCGATGATGTGTGTGTGTGTGTGTGTGTGGGTGGGTGGGTGGTATGTGTGTGGGTGGGTGGGTGTGTGTGTGGATGGGTGGGTGGGTGTGTGTGTGTGGATGTGTTTGTGTGTGGATGGGTGAGTGTGTGTTTGGGTGAGTGTATGGGTGTGCGTGTGGATGTGTGTGTGTGTGTGTGTGTGTGTGTGTGTGTTTACGGATTAATAATTAGCCGAACGCGTAAAAGAAAAATTAATACTTAGCCGAACTTTACACAAATATCCAATACTTAGCCGAACCATGAGAGGTTCGGCTAATTCCTTTTTCCATTTTCATTGAAAATATAACTTTTTAAGTTTTCTGAGTGGTATTGGCGCATAGAGAATGAGTTGAAGAAATTGTATTAATAATTTGAAAAATAAATATTGGATAGTCTTTCTCATTTTACAAAAAAACCCAATAAAATTTATGTTCGTCTAAATATTGATTTTTCTTTTACGTATATTCTTACGCAGCAATAATTAGACGAACCAAAAATCAGTATCGAAGCTACGGTTTTTTTTTTGTTGAAACTTCGTTAATTTTTTTTTTGTTTCAACTGCTCGTCCCGACCTCTGGAAGTCCAAGATACTCTTTAAGTGTAATTTTGTATCTGTTTAATCCTGTAATATAATTTATAATTTACATTTATTATGTGTATTGGAAAATTTCCAGTAAATCTACTTTCTTTACCTCTGCAGCTGGAAAGTAATTCAAATAGAATTCTCGTATAAGTATGAGGATTTGAGGAATAATAAGGCTTTACAATAACCTCTACAAGTTGAACATAATTATACACTCAGCGAGTGCTCACTAAATCTACAAGTGGAACGATCCGTGATCATAAATTTTGATTTTGTTTCTTTTTTTTAAAAAAAAAAAAGGTGATTGTTTCAAGGACTTTTTTTATTTCTTAGCCATGAAACAGGAGCTACTATAGACCTTTGTGGTTTGTATTAATGGGCGAGAAGTGACTAATTACTACCCATTTAGGTGCTGGGTCATCACGAGAGCACCGGATGGTATCCCTTACAATCAACTATAACCAAATTTAGAATATAATTTTTTGTCGGCTCCAGCGATTGAACCCGCGGACCTTTTGTACGAGTGCTTAGCCACCGAGCTAATCGCGAGCTTGAATTTTTGCATTGATTGTTCTTAATATAATTTAGCTACCTCTTTTACCTGAAAAGTGGAATGAATGGAAGAGAAATTTGTTTAGATGAAACACAGCCCAAGCGGAATACCTGGATATGTAGACTGGATATGTAGAATACAGGAGCGATTCCACATATCCACATTTATTTAGTTTGAATAATTTGAAACCTGCCAGACGAATGATAAATAATCTTCTTTCACGTGTATGATTCTTTTGCTGCAAGTTAAAAGTGACTACCATATTATAATATTATGCCCAAGAGCGGTACCAAGTACTCGTACATAGTTACTATTTTGTATTATACTACTGAATACTATTTTTATTTTTGACGGGTGTATTGTACTACTAAATACTATTTTTACTTTTGACGGGTGTATTGTACTACTAAATACTATTTTTACTTTTGACGGGTGTATTGTACTACTAAATACTATTTTAACTTTTGACGGGTGTATTGTACTACTAAATACTATTTTTACTTTTGACGGGTGTATTGTACAGCTAAATACTATTTTTACTTTTGACGGGTGTATTGTACTACTAAATACTAATTTTACTTTTGACGGGTGTATTGTACAGCTAAATACTATTTTTACTTTTGACGGGTGTATTGTACTACTAAATACTATTTTTACTTTTGACGGGTGTATTGTACAGCTAAATACTATTTTTACACTGAGAAAAATGAAATTTAAAAATTTACGTAGAAAAAATTTAAGTTTAAAATACCTAAAATTGCATATTTGATGAGCATTGAAGGCAAAATGTCAAATATAATAAAATACCCCTTCAACTTTCGCTGAGTATGCAAACAAGTGGTTCCAAATGCTTGGTAAGGCTTTATTCACCACTGCCTATCTTCAGTTCAAATTTGAAAGAAATCCTTAAAAAAGAGGTTATATGTCGACATGTTTTGCTTAGGATTTGACTCGATCGGAGATTTTGGATGTTTTCAGAAATCGAATGAACTTATCTTTCGAACCGTACGTCCGATTTGAATGAACTAAAGTGCTATCGATAGATCTAGTGGATTTTAAGATAAGCTGTTCCCGTTTATTTTCTGTCATTTTACATAAAGGGTTACTTTTTAACGGAAAACACTTTTGACGCACAACTGGGTTAAGAATGGCCTGGTTTATCAAAAAGTATGCATGCGATTTAAAAAAAATCAACGATATTAGGCAGATCTTGCGAAACTTTATCCAAAATTGGCATTAAAACATCAACATGTTATTTCATTCTGTCCATTTCTTATCAAAAATATCTATTTGGGCCTACCTCGAACTTTCAAAGGTCTCAAAACCTGGCAAAAATGCAAGCATCAAAAATCTGTGTTAGTCCATGCTTAATCGTTAGTTGAGAGCTATTGAAATCAACGTTTGTTTTTCAAAAAAGCCTTCCTATTATCATGTTATGCAATCATTTTGAAGGAGCCTTTGTGGCTTTCCTGTTGGCGGTACGGAAATTTTTTTGGGAACCAAAAATGTATATTTTTGACTACTTCTTTCTAAAATTTAGTTTAAAATACCTAAAATTGCATACTTGATGAGCATTGAAGGCAAAATGTCAAATATGATAAAATACCCCTTCAACTTTCGTTGAGTATGCAAACAAGTGGTTCCAAATGCTTGGTAAGGGTTTATTCACCACTGCCTCTTTTTTTAAGGATTTCTTTCAAATGTGAACTGAAGATATGCAGTGGTGAATAAAGCCGTACCAAGCATTTGGAACCATTTGTTTGCATACTCAGCGAAAGTTAAAGGGGTATTTTATCATATTTGCATTTTGCCTTCAATTATCATCAAGTATGCAATTTTAGGTATTTTAAACTATATTTTAGAAAGAAGTAGTCAAAAATATACGTTTTTGGTTCCCAAAAAATTTACGTACCGCCAACAGGAAAGCCACAAAGGCTCCTTCAAAATGATTGCATAACATGATAATATGAAGGCGTTTTTGAAAAACAAACATTGATTTCAATAGCTCTCAACTAACGATTAAGCATGGACTAACACAGATTTTTGATGCTTGCATTTTTGCCAGGTTTTGAGACCTTTGAAAGTTCGAGGTAGGCCCAAATAGATATTTTTGATAAGAAATGGACAGAATGAAATAACATGTTGATGTTTTTATGCCAATTTTGGATAAATTTTCGCAAGATCTGCCTAATATCGTTGATTTTTTTTAAATCGCATGCATACTTTTTGATAACCCAGGCCATTCTTAACCCAGTTGTGCGTCAAAAGTGTTTTCCGTTAAAAAGTAACCCTTTATGTAAAATGACAGAAAATAAACGAGAACAGCTTATCTTAAAATCCACTAGATCTATCGATAGCACTTTAGTTCATTCAAATCGAACGTACGGTTCGAAAGATAAGTTCATTCTATTTCTGAAAACATCCAAAATCTCAGATCGAGTCAAATCCTAAGCAAAACATGTCGACATTATAACCTCTTTTTTTAAGGATTTCTTTCAAATTTGAACTGAAGATAGGCAGTGATGAATAAAGCCTTACCAAGCATTTGGAACCATTTGTTTGCATACTCAGCGAAAGTTGAAGGGGTGTTTAATCATATTTGACATTTTGCCTTCAATGCTCATCAAGTATGCAATTTTAGGTATTTTAAACTAAATTTAAGAAAGAAGTAGTCAAAAATATACGTTTTTGGTTCCCAAAAAATTTCCGTACCGCCAACAGGAAAGCCACAAAGGCTCCTTCAAAATGATTGCATAACATGATAATATGAAGGCGTTTTTGAAAAACAAACGTTGATTTCAATAGCTCTCAACTAACGATTAAGCATGGACTAACACAGATTTGATGCTTGCATTTTTGCCAGGTTTTCAGACCTTTGAAAGTTCGAGGTAGGCCAAAATAGACATTTTTGATAAGAAATGGACAGAATGAAATAACATGTTGATGTTTTATGCCAATTTTGGATAAAGTTTCGCAAGATCTGCCTAATATCGTTGATTTTTTTTAAATCGCATGCATTCTTTTTGATAAACCAGGCCATTCTTAACCCAGTTGTGCGTCAAAAGTGTTTTCCGTTAAAAAGTAACCCTTTATGTAAAATGACAGAAAATGAACGAGAACAGCTTATCTTAAAATCCACTAGATCTATCGATAGCACTTTAGTTCATTCAAATCGGACGTACGGTTCGAAAGATAAGTTCATTCGATTTCTGAAAACATCCAAAATCTCGATCGAGTCAAATCCTAAGCAAAACATGTCGACATTATAACCTCTTTTTTTAAGGATTTCTTTCAAATTTGAACTGAAGATAGGCAGTGATGAATAAAGCCTTACCAAGCATTTGGAACCATTTGTTTGCATACTCAGCGAAAGTTGAAGGGGTGTTTAATCATATTTGACATTTTGCCTTCAATGCTCATCAAGTATGCAATTTTAGGTATTTTAAACTAAATTTAAGAAAGAAGTAGTCAAAAATATACGTTTTTGGTTCCCAAAAAATTTCCGTACCGCCAACAGGAAAGCCACAAAGGCTCCTTCAAAATGATTGCATAACATGATAATATGAAGGCGTTTTTGAAAAACAAACGTTGATTTCAATAGCTCTCAACTAACGATTAAGCATGGACTAACACAGATTTGATGCTTGCATTTTTGCCAGGTTTTCAGACCTTTGAAAGTTCGAGGTAGGCCAAAATAGACATTTTTGATAAGAAATGGACAGAATGAAATAACATGTTGATGTTTTATGCCAATTTTGGATAAAGTTTCGCAAGATCTGCCTAATATCGTTGATTTTTTTTTAAATCGCATGCATTCTTTTTGATAAACCAGGCCATTCTTAACCCAGTTGTGCGTCAAAAGTGTTTTCCGTTAAAAAGTAACCCTTTATGTAAAATGACAGAAAATGAACGAGAACAGCTTATCTTAAAATCCACTAGATCTATCGATAGCACTTTAGTTCATTCAAATCGGACGTACGGTTCGAAAGATAAGTTCATTCGATTTCTGAAAACATCCAAAATCTCAGATCGAGTCAAATCCTAAGCAAAACATGTCGACATTATAACCTCTTTTTTTAAAGGATTTCTTTCAAATTTGAACTGAAGATAGGCAGTGGTGAATAAAGCCTTACCAAGCATTTGGAACCATTTGTTTGCATACTCAGCGAAAGTTGAAGGGGTATTTTATCATATTTGACATTTTGCCTTCAATGCTCATCAAGTATGTAATTTTAGGTATTTTAAACTAAATTTTAGAGAGAAGTAGTCAAAAATATACGTTTTTGGTTCCCAAAAAATTCCCTTACCGCCAACAGGAAAGCCACAAAGGCTCCTTCAAAATGATTGCATAACATGATAATATGAAGGCGTTTTTGAAAAACAAAAAATGATTTCAATAGATCTCAACTAACTATTAAGCATGGGCTAACACAGATTTTTGATGCTTGCATTTTTGCCAGGTTTTCACACCTTTGAAAGTTCGAGGTAGGCCAAAATAGACATTTTTGATGAGAAATGGACAGAAAGAAATAATATGTTGATGTTTTTTATGCCAATTTGGGATAATGTTTCGCAAGATCTGCCTAATATCGTTGATTTTTTTGAAATCGCATGCATACTTTTTGATAACCCAGGCCATTCTTAACCCAGTTGTGCGTCAAAAGTGTTTTCTGTTAAAAAGTAACCCTTTATGTAAAATGACAGAAAATTAACGAGAACAGCCTATCTTACAATCCACTACATCCATCGATAACACTTTAGTTCATTCAAATCGGACGTACGGTTCGAAAGATAAGTTCATTCGATTTCTGAAAACATCCAAAATCTCAGATCGAGTCAAATCTTAAGCAAAAACATGTCAACATATAACCTCTCTTTAAAGATTTCTTTCAAATTTGAACTGAAGATAGGCAGTGGTGAATAAAGCCTTACCAAGCATTTGGAACCATTTGTTTGCATACTCAGCGAAAGTTGAAGGGGTATTTTATCATATTTGACATTTTGCCTTCAATGCTCATCAAGTATGTAATTTTAGGTATTTTAAACTAAATTTTAGAGAGAAGTAGTCAAAAATATACGTTTTTGGTTCCCAAAAAATTCCCTTACCGCCAACAGGAAAGCCACAAAGGCTCCTTCAAAATGATTGCATAACATGATAATATGAAGGCGTTTTTGAAAAACAAAAAATGATTTCAATAGATCTCAACTAACTATTAAGCATGGGCTAACACAGATTTTTGATGCTTGCATTTTTGCCAGGTTTTCACACCTTTGAAAGTTCGAGGTAGGCCAAAATAGACATTTTTGATGAGAAATGGACAGAAAGAAATAATATGTTGATGTTTTTATGCCAATTTGGGATAATGTTTCGCAAGATCTGCCTAATATCGTTGATTTTTTTGAAATCGCATGCATACTTTTTGATAACCCAGGCCATTCTTAACCCAGTTGTGCGTCAAAAGTGTTTTCTGTTAAAAAGTAACCCTTTATGTAAAATGACAGAAAATTAACGAGAACAGCCTATCTTACAATCCACTACATCCATCGATAACACTTTAGTTCATTCAAATCGGACGTACGGTTCGAAAGATAAGTTCATTCGATTTCTGAAAACATCCAAAATCTCAGATCGAGTCAAATCTTAAGCAAAACATGTCAACATATAACCTCTCTTTAAAGATTTCTTTCAAATTTGAACTGAAGATAGGCAATGGTGAATGAAGCCTTACCAAGCATTTGGAACCACTTGTTTGCATACTCAGCGAAAGTTGAAGGGGTATTTTATCATATTTGACATTTTGCCTTCAATGCTCATCAAGTATGCAATTTTAGGTATTTTAAACTAAATTTTAGAAAGAAGTAGTCAAAAATATACGTTTTTGGTTCCCAAAAAATTTCCGTACCGCCAACAGGAAAGCCACAAAGGCTCCTTCAAAATAATTGCATAACTTGGATATATGAAGAGGTTTTTGAAAAACAAAAGTTGATTTCAATAGCTCTCAACTAACTATTAAGCATAGACTAACACAGATTTTTGATGCTTGCATTTTTGCCAGGATTTCAGACCTTTGAAAGTTCGAGGTAGCCCAAAATAGACATTTTTGATAAGAAATGGACGGAATGAAATAATCTGTTGATGTTTTTATGCCAATTTGGGATAACGTTTCGCAAGATCTGCCTAATATCGTTGATTTTTTTGAAATCGCATGCATACTTTTTGATAACCCAGGCCATTCTTGACCCATTTGTGCGTATACTACTATCGGGACTCCGTTGTGGCCGCTTGCCATATAAATAGATTTGAAGAGAATCGGTTGAGAACATTATAAATATTATAGTAAGTTTAATTAGATAGAACAAAAATATATACAATAAAATACAATGAAATTATAAAGAAAAACAAAAAGATTGAGCAAAGATACAAGAACAAAAAAAAATGAAGTTAATGTCCTACTTAAGGGGCGGGGTCATATATTGCCTGTGGCAATCTCTTCCACCCAACCCTTGGGACATTTGTAAATACAAGTGATTCAGTAAAAAAATCTCTGATTCTAGCGATAATAAAAGTAGAAAAATTTGAATGCCATTCACGAGGAAGTATTGTGTCCATAATTGGCAGTGCATTTTATTCTCTTTCTATTAAACGGATCTGATCATACCAACATTGCCTATTGCTTTATGAATTATTATAGCATTCAACAATCTCGAACTCAGAACCAAATGACTAATATTCATGTATAGGTATATAGCAGTATTTTCCCTTCTTCTGTGGAGGGTCTGTGGGGAGGTCATAGTTGTTAACATATAATAAAGGATCAAATTTTGTTTAGGTTTAAAAGTGCAGATCTCTTGTATTTAATGGCCTTCTTATAAAAGGGGATACCTACCACGCTCCAAAGGCAAAGGACAAATGCAACTCATATAAATAAAAAAAGGGGAGGCACCGTTTTCCGTCCCATTTACCTTTTTTTCACCTTATTCCGTCCCGTCGATTCCGTCCCGTCAATATTTTACCACCTGATTCCGTCCGGTCATCGTAAGGGTTCAATACCCGATTCCGTCCCATTTGTTCCGTCCTATACAGGGTGTCCCACCAAACTTGGACACCTCAAATTACTCGGCCCTTTAAAGAGTTTTTGAAAAATAAAAAAATCTAGGGTACATGTGCTAATTATGCGGTGTCAGAAATTGAGGTGTCAACTTTCGATTTTTAAATGGATCGACCTGAATTTTATTTGATAATTTTACTTCTAAATGATTCCTGAGTACTTTTTTAAACAAAAATATTACATACAGGGTGGTTTTTTTTCGACCAATTTTTTTTCTAAATCTTGAATAACTCAAGTTCGGTTAATTTTTTCGATAACAAGAATAGAATGTGTTTGTCTGATGAATACACGCACTTTCAATTGGCATCAACAATTTTTATACAGGGTGGTTCACAAGTGAAATAATGACTTGATTTTTTTTAAAACCGAGTTTTTTTAATTTTTTATTTAAGATTCATAATTCTCGTCTAATTTTAGACATTTTTCGTTAGTCATATTGAAAAACAAAACTAAAGTGTTGTACAGGGTGAGACATAATTTTTTTGTAACACCCTGTATATGGGCAGTCAAAGAGACGCAAAATTAAATATAAAGACTAAATATGCAAGAAAAACTTTGATTTTTAATTAAACTAAAAAGTTATGGTGTTTTAACTAATATTGTCGCATGGACCACCCTGTAGATATTTTCTTAAAACCATCATATGGGTAGTCGAAACTGTCTAAAATTCAACGAGGAGTCCAAATCTGAAAGAAAAAAAAATGAATTCAAAAAGCCATGCTCAATTTTGTGTCTACACCTACCTACTTTTTATTTCAAGTTTTAAAATCATTCAGTGTGGACACCAAATTGAAAATGGCTTCAAATTCGTGTTTTTTACTTGTTTTTCCCACATGATTCGAAGTGTTCGTTGAATTTTATACAACTTAGAGTACCTACATGATAGTTTAAGAAAATATCTACAGGGTGGTCCATGCGACAATATTAGTTAAAACACCATAACTTTTTAGTTTAATTAAAAATCAAAGTTTTTCTTGCATATTTAGTCTTTATATTTAATTTTGCGTCTCTTTGACTGCCCATATACAGGGTGTTACAAAAAAATTATGTCTCACCCTGTACAACACTTTAGTTTTGTTTTTCGATATTACTAACGAAAAATGTCTAAAATTAGACGAGAATTATTAATCCTAAATAAAAAATTAAAAAAAACTCGGTTTTAAAAAAAATCAAGTCATTATTTCACTTGTGAACCACCCTGTATAAAAATTTTTGATGCCAATTGAAAGTGCGTGTATTCATTACACAAACACATTCTATTCTTGTTATCGAAAAAATTAACCGAACTTGAGTTATTCAAGATTTAGAAAAAAAATTGGTCGAAAAAAAACCACCCTGTATGTAATATTTTTGTTTAAAAAAGTACTCAGAAATCATTTAAAAGTAAAATTATCAAATAAAATTCAGGTCGATCCATTTAAAAATCGAAAGTTGACACCTCAATTTCTGACTTTTGAACCACCCTGTATAAAAAAAAATTCATAACTGAAACCGCATAATTAGTACATGTACCCTAGATTTTTTTATTTTTCAAAAACTCTTTCAGGGGCCGAGTAATTTGAGGTGTCCAAGTTTGGTGGGACACCCTGTATACATAAATAAATACATAAATTATAAATTCAATATTTTTCATCAGTTTATTTTCAATCACGTAAAATAAACTGAGAACAATGGCGATGTTCACCTATTAGGAGGCCATGCCTCAAGAATAGAGTAGGGTTAGGTAAGATACATAGAAGGCAATGCCTCAGGTTTATAGTAGGGTTAGGTAAAATACATAGAAGGCCATGCCTCAAGAATATAGTAGGGTTAGGTAAGATACATAGAAGGCCATGCCTCAAGAATAGAGTAGGGTTAGGTAAGATACATAGAAGGCCATGCCTCAAGAATAGAGTAGGGTTAGGTAAGATACATAGAAGGCAATGCCTCAGGTTTATAGTAGGGTTAGGTAAAATACATAGAAGGCCATGCCTCAAGAATATAGTAGGGTTAGGTAAGATACATAGAAGACCATGCCTTCTATGTACTTATGTACATAGTACATAGGTGCATAAGATAAGTGACGGGACGGAATTCAGTGATTGATCTGAGAGGTTCGGGACGGAATCGAGTATCGACTACCTGAGAGAAAAAATTCGCGGGACGGAATGAGGTGTCGTCCAAAAAAAGGTTGTGTTTCACTAAATTCAGACCGTTAGAAATAAAAACAAAGGGAGAATGGTAATTATTTATATTGTACAGTTTGCCGACTTTACAACTTCTTATTCCTTTCGAGATTTTGACGAAATTTTTTACACATATAGGTATAGGAGACGTATTGTAGGTGGTCCCATTTTAAATTCATTAACTTCGCACTATCACTTGTTGGTGATATAGACCATGTGTCTGACCACTATATTTTTAATTAAACGCTTATATCTCTTGAATAATACACCCAATTGTCACGAAATTATGTATATATATTGTATATGCTGGGAGTTAGCGTTCTCATTGTGCATTTATAGCTAAATCATAAGCTTTGATATTTAGGAAATCCAATTTTTTTTACAAAAAAGTGCAAAAATAACGTCTATGACTTGCCGATACACAATTTTTTGTAGAGTTGGGTTTGTAGGAAAAACGGTATTCTATACCATAATATATAACATATAAAATTTGAAGAAAATCGGTTAAGCTGCTTTAGATATAATAACACTCTATATTGGAAGGTAAGATATCTATACTTATATAAGAGAGTTTCACTCACTGACTGACTCACTCACTCACTGATTCATCACTGTTTCTCCGAACTGGTAAGTCCTAGGAAGCTGAAATTTGGTAGGTAGCTTTGTCTTATAGTCTAGATGTGCAATAAGACGGAATTTTTCGAAATTCCCACTACAACACCTGCCATTGGCGAAAAAGGATTTTTTGCTTCTAGCGGGCCATGCTTCGGCCCGCAAAGCGGGCGACAGCCCGCTAGTAATAGATATAATAACCACCAGGCGAGGTTAATACTCAAAGCATTTTCTACCACCTTAACCCTCAGAGTCTTATTATTTTGTGGTTACAAACTCAAATAAATGAGGAAAAATTCATGCACTGGGTGGGATTCGAACCAACGGATCCCTACACTACCTAGATCACCAGACTAGCGCTTTAACCACTTGACTACCAGTGCACTGTACAAGAGATACAATGGAGTTTTATTTTATTTTTTAAAGATGAGTGTTTAACAGCCTTTTTTATTTCGTAGCTATAAACAGGGGCTACTGTAGAAGCTTGTGGTCTGTGTTGTAGCCTGCCCATCCCGTAGTATGCCTCCACTCTGATGGGCGAGAAGTGACACAATACTTACCATTTAGGTGCTGAGTCAACACGAGCGCACCGAAAGGTATTCCCTACAAACAACTGTAACCAAATTTTGAATACAAATTTTTGTCGGCGCGGGGGTTCGGACCCGGGACCTTCCGCATAGGAAGCGAGTGCTTAACCACTGAGCTTAAGTATAAAATCTCAAAATTGCCACGTGTATACAATGTAAACCAATCACGAGGAAGTATTGTCTTAATAATTTATTGACAGTGTATTACTTCCGAGAAATTTCTAATATTAGAAACTAATATTAGAAATATTAGTATTGTGTTCGTTTCTGTAAAAAAAAAAAAAAAAAAAAAAAAAACATTTTTTTGCTCTGAGCAATTTTGGTTTTGTGTCCGTCTGTCGGTCTATTAAAAATATTCCTTGTAACGCGCAAATCTCGAAAACTACTCAATGGATTTTGATTAAAATTTCCTACGTGTATATAATGTGAAATAATCACGAGGAAGTATTGTGTCCATAATTGGCAGTGTTTTTTATCTTCAAATTATTTCGATGATTATTATTTTGTTTTACCAAGAGTTGTGTATAATAATTTCCTGAGAACTTATATGTTTCATTCCTATTATAATTATATTAGAAAATTTAGGAAGTAATAGTAGGACCTGACTCATCTAACCAAACTTATCACATGTAAAGTTTTGTTCCATTAAGTAGATAATGCCTTGATTTAATCATTTCATTTTCCTGCCCGAGCAAAGCTATGTTAAGACAATAATATACTTTTCAATTATTTATTTTTTTAAAAGCGACGTTAAACCCCACTTTTAACTGCATGGTCATATGACGACGGGGGTGTTACCCTCTTTTCACAGGAAACTAAAAAAACCGGCTATCCACATAAACCTCACCCAGCCTTTGTTGGGCCGGAATACCAGCATCACGAAGATGTACGTTGCTCAACTTCGGTGATCCTACAGGAACCGGTGCCTTCAACGCTGGCTCAAAAATCGTTAATGTTCGGTTAAGTACTATTTTTTCATTTGCGTGTTCTGCTAAGTATCAAACGCGAAAATGGTTCGGCTAAGTATTGCTGAATGAGGAAATTTTAGAGACCGGCACTGGTCGCTTCGCGCTCGGGAATTAGCAGAACGTTAGAATTTTTCAATTATTTTCGAAATGGTTGAGAATTGTAAAAAAAAAACGAGAAGTGTGTATCTCTTAAATTAAAATTGCTAGCAATTGATATAAACCTGATTCAAATCGGACAAACTTTTCTTAAGTTCGGCTAAGTCGCAACGCGAAAATGGTTCGGCTAAGTATTGCTGCGTGAGGATGTGTGTGTGTGTGTGTGTGTGTGTGTGTGTGTGGATGTGTTTGTGTGTGGATGGGTGAGTGTGTGTCAATGTGTGTAGATGTGTGTGTGTGATTTGTGTGTGGTGTGTGTATGTGGTGTGTGGGTGTGGTGTGTGATGTATGGGTGGTGTGTGTGTGATGGCTTGGCGAAGCGGGTGCAGCCCGCTAGTTGTAAATAAAACTTGATCTAACATATTTAATAATAATACTCCTACATCCTGTTTTGTACCGTTAAAATTGTCGTCATTACATTTTACACCCTGTATAATGGTAACAGATTTTTTTCTTTCAAAATATTAATTCCTAGCATACTTAATCGTACCTGATATTCGAGTTATTAATATTATTCAACACTTATTAGGTTATTAGATATAAATGGACATAATGTACAGTACAAATAATTATTTTAACAATGAAAAAGAAAATGGAAACAATATATACCATAAAAATAATAGAAACATATGACCTAACTAAAGGGCGGGGTGCCTATGGCAATCTCTTCCACCCAACCCTTTTAAGAGTTGAAAATTGACTATTTTTTTTTATTATCACTATTCTGTTTTGATTTGTACCCTTCAGGACGAGAAATACAAGCTCCTCATTCTACTGCCGAGTTCCAGCTATGGACTATCATCGCTACTCAAAGCGCTGCCCTACTGCTCCATACGCGCCATCTACTCTCAGCTCCGCTATGTATCTGTGTATGCCACGCTGCCGGTGTTTGATGTGGTGGAACAGATCAGCCTGACACCCACTCTACAGCAGGTAAAGTCGTATGAATTATAAGGGTTGGGTGGAAGAGATTGCCATAGGCAATAACCTCGCCCTTTAGTTAGGATAAATTGTCATGTTCTCGGCTGGGTTTCGAACCCGCGTCGTCTGGATTACCAGTCAGACGTCTTGACAACTGAGCTACCGGCACGGGACGAAGAATAACGAAGGATGAAGGTTATTGCCATAGGCAATAGCCCCGCCCTTTAGTTAGGACATATGTATATATTTTGTTTTTTTTTTCTTGCTTATATTATTAATATTGTCAATTTTTATATTTAATTTTTACCATTATCCGTCTGTATATATGTTCTACTAATAAAGAGTTTCTAAATAAATATGAATTATATTTTTTTTATATGAGTGCCTCACAACCTTTCTAATTTTGTAGCCATCATAAGACAGCAGCTACTTTAAACGCGTGTGTTTTGTGTTGTAGCTTTCCCATCCCTTGGTATGCGCCTGCCCTCTGATGGGTGAGAAGTGACACAATACTCCCTATTCGAAACCTTCTCTCTCAAATCCTCCGCCAATGTCTCTACCTTAATAATCGCAAGTATGTGCCTATGCTTGGCCGATGCACCTAAAAAAGCGCCTCCCATGTTTACTATTTTATGATACTTTTTCATCAACCGACCGCAGTAATTCAATCGATAAGGTGGCGGCTTCGTAATCTAGAGGTCGTTAGTTCGAGCCCCATGTATAACAATTATTTAGTTGTTGTTGTTGTAACCAGCTTGGCTACAGCTGGGGGGAGTGATGCTCTCTATCCAATTTAAGTTGAAAAGTTGGTTCGTTCTGGTCCACATATTTTTATGTGCGATCAACCTATTCTTCTCACTGTTTAACGTCCCCCAGCTAGACAATTATTTAGTCAAGTATTTTGGAGCAAAAGTTGTGGTGATCACAAATATGATCAACATTTCTCATTGATCTTACTTCCGAGAAATGTTGTGTTCGTTTTTGTAAAAAATAATAATATTTTTTTGCTCCTATTTCAATTTTTTCAGCTTGGTGTGAGTGATATCTTCGACATATCAAAGGCTGACCTTTCGTCCATGTCTTCAGACTCCAATCTGTTCGTGCGGGACATCATGCAAGTGGTCGCCATCTACGCTAAGAAGTACAACTCGGGACTGGGTGAGTGGGAGGAATTTATTTTTGGTGGTCGAAGTGCCTAAGGGCCGAATTCTAAAACTGCGGTTATCATATTTGTGTTAATCACTCTCGTGCAATCACAATTAATGAAACTTTTTGTGCCACTCGCATTCGAAACAATGGGGCCTTGGTGCCAAGAAGCCATAGAATTCGTAAAGGAGGTTGGCATAAGACTGTATGAGTCATCAGGAGAGAAAAGGCCAACCTCCTTTTTGAAACAGAGGATTTCTCTGTGTATCCAGAGAGGAAATGCAGCAGTTGTGATGGGCACAGTGCCTCATTCCTCAGACTTGGAAAGCATTTTTTATATTTTATAAATAAATATATATTATAGTTTTTATCAGATTAATGAAACTCGCTTTACTAAATCTACACTTAAACTGAGACGTGTACCACCGACCTCCAGGTTGTTGTTGTTGTTGTAGCCAGCTTGGCTACAGCTGGAGGGGTCAGTGATGGTCTCCAGCCAACTTTATTTCAAAGTTGGCTCGTCCTGAGCCACATATTTCTATGTGCGATCAACCATCATGAGGACTTGGACTTTTCTTTATAAGCCATTAAACCCTTAGGAAACTGCAAGCTAGCCTGGCTCGTAAGGGTTGGCTAGTCTGTTCTCTGTTTATAGTCCTCTAGCGGGATCGATAAGGCGGCGGACTTGTAACCTCCAGGTTACAAGTCCGCCGCCTTATCGATCAAGCTACTGAGGCCCAATTTAACACTGCACTTATAATTTAAGAAAACGCTATTACCTTTAAAAAGCTTTTTCTAAACCCAATTTCCTGTATTTTCTGTTCTAAAAACCAGTGGTTTTACCAAGTGCAAGTCAAAGGTTTCTATGCTGTTAAGAAATTACAGCATCAAAACATTTTCTTTGAGCGTGATTATTTCGCTTTTTAAGCAACCATACAAGATTCACGGTTCGAAATAAGATAAAATATTAACTTTGCTGGATATTTACAAAATGTCTTTGTGTGGTTACCAGAATCTCCAGTTTACTTAATGTAAGGTAAACAAGTTAATAGAAAGCCAATATTTAGCTCTGTGTCATTCAACCGTAGTCCCAGCACACGTCAAAAAACACTTCTAAATAAGTGGTCATTCCCGAATATGTATGTACTTATTGAATTTCAATCATTCCACTGAAAACCCTATAGAACTACACTCCCCGGCAGAATTAACTGGACACCTGTTGTTTTTCCATTTGACTCCATGTATTTCTTGATATACTAAATTTGACATAACTCTTTTTTGTGGCTAAAAATTTCCAGGTATTTTTTATTTTGATAGAAAAGTAGGTATGTATGATTTTATTTGTGGTGAAGCCACTTCACAATTTTTGTGGGTAGCGCAGCATTACTAAGAGCCTCCTTAACTTTTCGAATTCTATTACATTATTTTTTTACTCTGGTAATGCCGCCACAGATTTTTTTACTAATGGTAATGCCGCCACAGATTAATACTGAACTGAAAAAAACATTTTTAACTTATTCGGCAATTATTTTCTTGATATAAAACAAAGCGTATTATTTTTTTTTTTTTTTAATGAATTTAATAAAACTTAGGTACTGAAAAAGATAAACATGTGGCTCCTGTTCAGTATTAGGGCGAAATAAATAGACAAATTCTATATCCCAAGTTATTGCTAACAGTTGGTTTTCCCTATCTTACACAGTACGCAATCCGTGACTTAGCGCCACAAAGGTATTACAAAAACGTCTGTTAATTCCGCTCTTAATCTCCATACTGATGCTTTTCTATCAAAACAATAATAAATACCTTGAAAATTTTAACTACAAATTAATCATGGAGTCAAACGGAAAAACAACAAGTGTCCGGTTAATTTTGCCGGTGAGTATATTTATATAATTAGTAGGTACCAAATTATATTGACTCGTAGACGCCATTGACACTCGAAAACTATAGAAAGTAAAATACACTCAGGTTAGGCTGAAGCGGTCAGCTTAAGAGCATTGAACTTCCACACCAAAACAAACTGATGTTAATTTTGATATTTTGTTTATAATTTTTTGTTAAAATGCCGCTATAACAACAATGACATTAATAGTTAGTTAATACTACACGCGTAAACTGCCAAACTTCATATATTTATACACCGAGAGAATCATCTTCTTTTTTTTATAGATAACTAGCGGGCTGTCGCCCGCTTTGCGGGCCGAGGCATGGCCGTGAAAGCAAAAAATCCTTTTTCGTCAATGGCAGGTGTTGTAGTGGGAGTTTCGAAAAATCCCGTCTTATTGCACATCTAGACTATAAGACAAAGCTACCTACCAAATTTCAGCTTCCTAGGACTTACGGTTTGGGCTGTAGAGCGATGATCAGTCAGTGGTCAGTGGTCAGTGAGTGTCTTTGACATTTATATAGGGGAGACCGCTGATGTTAGGGACGATTTTTTCTTAGGATTTTTATCTTTTTTTCCTTCAAAGATTTCTTGTTGAAAGTAAATACCATAGATCTAAAATTTAGTTTTTCACGTTTAGGCAACACATAATATAATTTAACTATAAGTGAAAAAGAGATTTTTCCATTTTCCCTCATTAACTTTTTTGTCCCTAACATCGTAGGAGCTGTGTTGTTAGGGACACCGTCCACGATGTTAGGGACCTGTTATTCTAGATAGGAATTATAAATGATAGGCAAAAATTATTTTTTCCAAAAAAAGTTGTAATTTAACACTTAGACGACCGGCATGGTTTTTCGTGAATTCTCTTGTGGGACCGGCGATATTACGGCTCTCCGACATTGTGTACCACCGGTGGTACACCCGGTCCATTCCGTACGAACGTGCGTGTACCACCGGTGGTACACCCGGTCGTCTAAGTGTTAAAACAAAATAATGAGAGATCAATTGGTAAAATAATATAAATTGAACACCTTTGGTTTTTCTTAAATATTAACAAAATTTGAACAAGATATGATCTGTTTAACAACAGATGTCACACACATATGCATCCACAGAAACTAAGACCCTCTGTGTCTTCTTCTTCTTATACCTGCGATTAGGCATTTTGATCATGTCTATCTGAAACGATGAAAAAACACAAAATATTAAAGCTTTTGGATAAAAACCATCGAGTGATTAAAAACATGACAAGAACATCTGCTCAATTTCGATTGGAGATGTTAGGGACACTTTCCTTGCTGTCCCTAACATAGTGTCCCTAACATAGTTTCACTACCCATCATGTCATAAAACAATTTTTGTATTGAATAAATATCTTTTAAAATGAATCACTATACGCTAAAGCACCACAAGAATACATTAAACTCATTTTATAAGTTTCGAAACACATGCGAATAAAAGCAGAAAATACAAAAATAAAAAAAATTGGAGACAAAAAAAAACTTTGCACTATGGAAAACATAAAAAATTTCTTACCTCAACACGCCGATCCGCTATCCTTCGAATCTCAACCGGAAAAAAAGCGGTGTTGAATTGTGATGTTGTAATTCGACGCACAGGCCTACTGCGCTCATCAAACCAGAGAAAACAAGCATGTCCCTAACATGTCAGTGTCCCGAACATCAGCGGTCTCCCCTATAGAGATAATAATACTCTTTAGTGGAAGGTAAGCACCAGGCGAGGTTAATGCTCAAAGCATTTTCTACCACCTAACCCTCAGAGTCTTATTATTATGTGGTCACAAACTCAAATTAATGAGGAAAAATTCATGCACTGGGTGGGATTTGAACCAACAGATCCCTACGCTACCTGGATTACCATAGATGATAAGTTAACAACAGTTTTTATGTTAATTATTTGGTATCTCATACATATTTAGGTATAGATAGATCTAAACTTTATACATTTCACCAAGAAAACCAACTTGTGTATCTTGTTTACATAGATACACATCCTTCGTAAATACCTATTCGTCAAGTATTAGCCTCGCCTTGGTCCAGTGAGCAAGACGGAACTTTTCGGCCCAGTGATCACTTGGCACTTTATTTAAAGTTCATTGTCCTGCTTAAGATTTCCGATCGCCGCGCCGTGGGGTAAAAACCTCTGCTTCTACATGCAAAGGCTGTGGGTTCAAATACCTGCATGGCGGAATTTTTTGACAGAACATTTCCAAAGGCGTAAAGATGTTATCATATTTTTTGTGTTTTCGTGATATCAAAACTACTCAAACTCGCTTTACTAAATCTACGCTGAAACCGGGACTTGAACCACCGACCTCCAGGTTACAAGTCCGCCGCCTTATCGATCAAGCTACTGAGGTCGGTGGCGTTAAGATGTGCTACATAGTCCAACTTGAAGGACGATCTGCCCCTATGTTAGTTGTAATATTATTTTATAATTTGGCAATAAGGGCCGAATTATAAAACAGGATTAGATTTAGGGCGGAATCAATAGTCGTTTTTGTAATACCTCTGTGGTGCTAAGTCACGGATTGCGTACTGTGTAAGATAGGGAAAACCGACGCTTAGCAATGACTTGAGTTATAGAGTTTGTCCAATAATTTCGCCCTTAATCTAAGTGGACACTATCCCTTAACTTGGGCGCTGTGATTGGTTGAAACTCCGACTTGAGGGCATGTCTTTTTTTTAAAAAGGTAGTTGTGCCCCGGAACCGCTTTCGCATTACTTCAGGGCTCTTTACCTTTACATCCATGCCATTCCGGAAACGAAAAAACTCGGTTAGAATTTCGTTCCGGCCGGGATTCGAACCCGCAACCTCCGGGTCAGCAACCAATGCTCTTAACCACTGAGCCACGGAGGTTGGCCTGTCTGGCTTAGCTTAAATCCTGTTCCATTATGTGACCCCTAATGTTTATTATTATTTTCATCATATTAACCCATTGCATACTTAGCCCTTTTAACCTGATAAACCCAGGAGACCGGGCTCAATTCAATCGATTTCAGCAGTCTATCACATTGTGATACCACAGGTTTCCTGTGATAATTATTAATTTTTATTTGCACAGGAGTCCGTGTCTATCACATGTGATACCCAAATAAGAAATCTGCTAAGCATGCAAATTTTGTTTCACATTTGATAACCAGCCTCTAAGATAAAGATAACCCCGTCTATCATATCTAATAACCAGGTACCCACAACACATAGTACGGTGTCTATCATAAATATCGTCGTCCCAAACACGAAGTGGCGTATCTTCAAAATACAAACTTTAGTAGCGTAAATCGAGATACGTCAGCTCGTTCTTTGAAATAAATATTCGAAACAATATACGCCGAAATTAAATATACTCATAAAATTGGAACGCTTTGAGATAGAGATACGCCACTTCGTGAGGTGATAAAGAACCATGATTAGAACTAGATACGCCAAAAATCTCAAATGTCCATTTTTTGAGACACCCCACTTCGTGTTTGGGACGACGATATGATACCCATGGTACGCAATGGGTTAACCAATCTCCCTGGTGTGTTTCAGTGCACGAGGTGCCCACCCACTCGACACAGACCACCTTCACCGCTTCTCACTCGTTCGTCTACTTTGTGGTGGACAACTTCACAAAGGTCGCCCTCCTAGCCGGCATTGTGGAGGATCCCGCCAGGAGGCATTGAACGGGCGCGAACGTCGGGTTGTGAAGCTGGCGGAACCGAAAGTACAAAACAGACCGGAGGTGAATCGCTCTAGATTCCAGATGGACTTTTCTCGAGTGTAAGAGTGCACAGTGACGTAGGGAGGGGGTTGTTTTGGGGACAAAACCCCCCCCCCCCCCCCCCCCCGAAATGCAGGTACGCGACTGAGAGTGCACTCATCTCGGGAAGTGTGAGACTGCCCTCAATCCGGAAGACTTTACACTTCTCAAGAATAAGAGTAGGTACACTCAATAATTCAACAATCAATAAACGAGAAACATTACTTTTTAGTACTGGGAATGAGTAAACAATGGACAAGAAGATAGGACGCTCGGTTTGCATACCGAAGACCCGGGTTCGAATCCCAGCGGGGTCGATAAGCTTTTCAGAAATGAGAAGCCACCAGTGGCGAATTGGTATGTAAAAATAGTCCGTGTTAATCTCTTACGTGATGTCACAATTACTCAAACTCACACTGCTATTTTTTTTTACCGAACATAAGTTTCGAACCACCGACAGGGTTAGGAGTCCGCCGCCTTATCGATCATATTCTAGAGCTCGGTTCATCGTTTGTATGATGAAAAGTACAGAATGTAAGGGATTTAGAAGCCAGCGTCGATGACAGGTTGTAACACCAGTTTCCGTTAGCGAGGTTAGGATTTGGTGGGTGACCCCCCTGTTCAAACTCAAAAGAACTGAATTGATTACAAATGAAGTGAAGTTTTTGTTTAATTTTTTATTCACAATAAATGAAAGATGAACAATAAACTAATTCTGTGTACAAAAATTTATCACATTTGTTTTCATTTTGCTTTAGAAAGCTAAATAAGTGGCAGAGAGTGCCTGAGGCATTTGCCCTGCATTTACAAAAATAGGGCCCAATTATTAACCCAGGATCAGTGCGGTTCGGTTTTGTAACGTATCCAGTACACGGTAACGTATACGGTTGTGAGAGATTTCTCTCACAACCGTACTGATTGCGGGTTAAACAAGAGTCGGATTATTATCAGACCTGGTTGTAGGGTTTTCAGTGAAACCCTTACAATTAACACTGCAACTTGAATGGATCTCTTTGACCAGAATATTCTTACACATGAACTCTTTGGTTCTACATGACATACCGTCACCCATCCAGATCCTCGCATGACAGGACGTTGCTTCTAATCACAATAGTTCTTCAACCTCAGCTTGGGCACAATGTTCATACACATGAGCTCTTTGGTTCTACATGACATACCGTCACCCATCCAGATCCTCGCATGACAGGACGTTGCTTCTAATCACAATAGTTCTTCAACCTCAACTTGGGCACAATGTTCATACACATGAGCTCTTTGGTTCTACATGATACACCGTCACCCATCCAGATCCTCGCATGACAGGACGTTGCTTCTAATCACAATAGTTCTTCAACCTGAGCTTGGGCACAATGTTCATACACATGAGCTCTTTGGTTCTACATGACATACCGTCACCCATCCAGATCCTCGCATGACAGGACGTTGCTTCTAATCACAATAGTTCTTCAACCTCAACTTGGGCACAATGTTCATACACATGAGCTCTTTGGTTCTACATGATACACCGTCACCCATCCAGATCCTCGCATGACAGGACGTTGCTTCTAATCACAATAGTTCTTCAACCTGAGCTTGGGCACAATGTTCATACACATGAGCTCTTTGGTTCTACATGATACACCGTCACCCATCCAGATCCTCGCATGACAGGACGTTGCTTCTAATCACAATAGTTCTTCAACCTGAGCTTGGGCACAATGTTCCTTCACATGAGCTCTTTGGTTCTACATGACGTACCGTCACCCATCCAGATGCTCGCATGACAGGACGTTGCTTCTAATCACAATAGTTCTTCAGCCTCAGCTTGGGCACAATGTTCATACACATGAGCTCTTTGGTTCTACATGACATATCGTCACCCATCCAGATCCTCGCATGACAGGACGTTGCTTCTAATCACAATAGTTCTTCAACCTCAGCTTGGGCACAATGTTCATACACATGAGCTCCTGGAAGAGCAGTTTGCACGAGTAGGGAATGTTGATGTGCGAGATGTGCGTACTAGACTTGCACCCGTGGCACCACTCACTGTACGCGATCCTGCCGCACTGGCCACACACGTCCATGTTGAACTCGTCACTCGAGACCATCAGGCGCTCGATGAGGAGCATGCTGGCGCCGTAGCTGATGAGACAGTCCCGCTCCATCTCGCCCAGCCGCAGCCCACCCTCCCTCCCACGCCCTTCCGTGGGTTGTCGCGTGAGCACCACCCGTGGCCCGCGGGACCTCGCGTGTATCTTGTCCTGCACCATGTGCTTCAGCTTCTGGTAGTACACGGGCCCGGAGTAGATGTACGCCTCCAGCGCCTCCCCGTGATGCCTGAGTAGAACACATCCTTCCCCTGGTAGTTGTACCCATGCTTGACGAGTTCTTCCTGCACGTCCAGCACTTGCGTGCCACCGAACGCTGTTCCTTCCTTGTAGTTTCCCTCCATGAGTCCCGCCTTACCCGCCAGCAGCTCGATGAGTTTCCCCACCGTCATGCGGCTCGGGTAGCCGTGCGGGTTCATGATAATGTCCGGGCAGACCCCGCCTCTCATTGAACGGCATGTCCTCCTGCTCCACAATCAGCCCGATCACCCCTTTCTGTCCGTGTCGACTGGAGAACTTGTCTCCTATCTCTGGACGCCGCGTCTGCCGCAGCAACATCTTGATGAGGAAGTTATCGTCACTGTTGGAGGAGACCAGCACACGCTCGATGTAGCTGGGCACCGGGCCCTTGTAACCGACAGGCACGTCTTTGTACTCGGGTGTTGCATGGGAGATGGCCGAGACGCTAATGGTCGGCATGGACTTGTTGACGAGGACTTGACGTTCGCACACCTGCTCGCCGACCGCTACAATACCGTCCGTGTCGAGAGGCTTGTGTCGGTACACAGGCTTGCGGGTGTCCGCTTCGAGTAGAGGACCGAGGATGCGGTCATGCGTCTGGTTCGGGTATTGCTTGAGAACACACTTGGAGTTCTTGTACACGAGACAGCGGCCAAACCCACGGTCTAGACTCGCCTTGTTCATGATGAGCGCGTCCTCTATGTCATATCTGGTGAACAACATATTTAAAGTTAATAGTGATTACAAAAATAAAATATTAAACCCAATAGATTTGCACAAGTACCTTTTAATTTTATAATATAATAATAATGCTTTTTCTTTGTGTTATTATGTCACAATTTTAGTGGGTAGCGCAGAATCATAGGACTTTACCACTTTAATTTACAATATCTTGTATTATTTTTTTGCCTAAGATTCTACCACTGGTCGCTGCTTCACATTAAAGCAGCTACTCATTTTTCCTCACGAGGTATGAGTGGACCCCGAACATCCAAGTACAGAGCAGAAAAAATCCTCCCCCGCTGGGAATCGAACCCAGGTAATCATGTGTGCAATGCCTAGCGCGCTAACTCGCTCTGCCACAGTGACTTCTGTACCTTTTAATTTTGAAGTACTTCTATCATCAAGAATTTAGACAAAAGACACCAACGAATGATAATTTAAGACATCAAAATTTTCAATCTGCCAGAATTAATTCAAACTACGGGAGCAGATTACCCGACTACTTCGTTCCTAAGTTTCTTAATTGTATGGATGAGTCAATGCTCGCTATAGAACAAAATTGTCATTCAACGTTAAAAGCTAAAGTATTTGAAATTATTCAGAATTTATCCTTAAAATAATAAAATATTGTACTGTTTGCATTAGGTAAATTTTTCCCCTTACTTTTCAATCCTATTTATATGAAATTGTATTTTCATGTTTCTCTATTGTAAAAGTCATTGTAAGGTCTCTCCTTAGAAGAATTCCTTAGGGAGAGAGCCACAAAAATTGTAAATAAAAAATAAAAAAAACACTGCCAATTATGGACACAATACTTCCTCGTGATTGTTTCACATTGTAAACACGTGCCAATTTTGAGATTTTATACAAAATTACTTGTATCTCCAAAACGACTGAACCGATTTTCTTTAAAATTGTATTATATGGTAGAATATCGTTTTTTCTACATTCTAGATTCTACAAAAAATTCTGTATCGGCAAGTCGTGGTCCTTATTTTTTGACTTTTTTGTCCAAAATTTCGGACTTTCTTAAATATCAGAGTCAAATTATAATTAATTAAAAAATAAATATAAAAGACCTATGTAAAATAATAATATGCATAACCATACAAAATTTCATCAAAATCGGGTGTACCGTTCACGAGATACAAGCATTTAAGTAAAAAGTTAGTGGTCAGGCGCATGGTCTCTTTCACCCAGAACCGCTAGTACAAATTCGATGAATTTAAAATGGGACCATCTACAGAATGTCTCCTAGATGTGTGCAAAATTTCATCAAAATCGGTCGAGTAGTTTCTGAGATTTGCGCGTTACAAGGAATCGTTTTAACAGACAGACGGACACAAAACCAAATTTGCTCAGGAGGTTATGAAACGTCCAGAAATATAAAAAAAAATTGAAATCGGAGCAAAAAAATATTTTTTTTTACAAAAACGAACACAATACTTCCGATTTCTAATATTAGAAATTTCTCGGAAGTAATAAATATACATTATTACATTACATTACATACCCGGAGTAGCTCATCACAGCGATGGTCGCGTTCTGGCCGGCGGGCAGCTTGTGGAAGTTCGTGATCCGGATGGTCTTGCTCTCGACCATGGGCCGTTGTGCGTACACCAAGTTGTACATGAGCGTGTCGATGCGCTTCTGCTGGTTGTACCCGATGCAGCCCATCGCCTGCTTCCCCATGGCACACTGGTAGGTGTTGCGCGGGGCCTGGTTGTGGTGCGGGTAAGGCACCAAACCTGGAAATTGAGAAAGAAGAGTTGGGTTGAGTAGAAGAGATAAGGGTTGGGTGGAAGAGATTGCAAAAGGCATTAACCCCGCCTTTTAGTAAGGACACATATCGTCGCTTAAGAAGAGGTACCTCGTAAGTCCGATTTTTGAACTTTTCAGGAGACAGTAAAAACTGATAATAAAGTTGTGGGCAGGTTTAAAAAAAATAAAAAATAAATCAGTTTAACCATAAACATATACCTGTTTTATTGATTGAAATTACTATTTTTTTGATAAAACTTGTATTTTTAGGAGATATCGGACATACGAGGTACCTCTCAAGTGATTCTTGTAAAATTTTCAGAAAAGCATGTGTGCATTTTTTGTAGAGGTACCTCGTATCTCTGATTTATTTTACACAATACACATATATGACTGATTGGAGATACGAGGTCTCACCAGAAATTTTCTTCAAAACAAGAATATCGATTTACGAGGTAAACTTTAATCGATTATTGTGTCATTCTTTGTATTTGAATGGTCATATTCATCGGTTGGGTGGAAGAGCTCACAGTGTGAGAATCCTGCCGTTAAAGCCTTAAAAAAAAAAAAATATATAAAACCGATTTTAAAAAATTCTATATTTTTTCCGATTCCAACGATACCAAAAACGCAATATCGAAAAATTCGGACTTACGAGGTACCTCTTCTTAAGCGACGATATTATGTATCTATATATTTTTTTTTTTTTTTTCTCTCTTTATTTTTTTCTTCTATTATATTGTATTTTAATTCGAATTATTTGTGTTGTATATAATATGTCCTATTAATAAGGTGTAAATAAATAAATAAATAAGAAAGAAAAGTCTCTTAAGTCAACATGTACATAATATGCTGTTAGTAAACTCATCACCTGGGGCTTACTGTCGGAATATTGGGACTTATTATTATTATAGTATGCTTTATTAGGAGGACAGAGTACAATGTTAATAGTATAAAATTAAGAAAAAACAAACAAATGACAAAATAAATAATTAAAAAGAGATAACACTAATGTCCTACCTAAAGGGCGGGGTTATTGCCTGTGGCAATCTCTTCCACCCAACAGGCCCCGACATCCAAAGTATGGACCCGAAAAAATTCCGACCCCGCCGGGATTCGAACCCGGGTCACCTGGAGTGCACGTCGTGTATGCTACCACTAGGCCAAGGTGACTACTCATCATACTAACCTGCACAAACCCCTAGCAGAGTGAAGGGCGCTATCTCAATGTGCGTGGTCACCCCCGGACGAATCTAGGCCAAGGTGACTACTTATCTAAAGTAGTCCAAAGTTAACCAAACGGGAATAAAATGAACCAAACTGGAAGCAAGTCATTTTTCTTTTGGAAGAGGAAAAATTTCCACTTCCAAAGTTAACCAAAGTGGAAGTAGAAAATTCTTGCTTCCAGTTCTTTTATAGGTTAAGTCCATTGTTATACTTTAAAAGTAACCAAACGCATTTTTCTTTTACGAATGTTCTTGGAATAAAATGGACATATTTGGAAGAAACCTAACCAGGAATTTTTTTTTGGTTAGAAAGAAAAATACGACTATACTAACCTGCACAAACACCTAGCAGAGTGAAGGGCGCTATCTCACTGTGCGTGGTCACCCCGGACGAATCTAGACCAAGGTGACTACTGACTACTTATCATACCAACCTGCACAAACCCCTAGCATAGTGAAGGGCGCTATCTCAATGTGCGTGGTCACCTTAGAAGAATTCCTTAGGGAGAGAGCCACAAAAATTGTAAAGAAAAACTAAAATAAATTTACATTATACATTATTACCCCGGACGAATCTAGGCCAAGGTGACTACTTATCATACTAACCTGTGCAAACCCCTAGCAGAGTGAAGGGCGCTATCTCAATGTGCGTGGTCACCCCCGGACGAATCTAGACCAAGGTGACTAGTTTTTTTTTAAATAGTTTATTTATTTATTTTCTTTATAAAAAAAGAAACATTTATACAAAGGTACTTCTCCTAAGCTTTGAAGAGCTTCTAAGAGAAGTGTGTTACTTGCAAGATTGAATGACACATAGTATTTAAGTGACCACTCAATCAAGCATTACAATATTATACTAAAAGGTACATAATTATTAAAGGTACATAATTATTAAAACAATTATCATACTAACCTGCGCAAACCCCTAGCAGAGTGAAGGGCGCTATCTCAATGTGCGTGGTCACCCCCGGACGAATCTCAGCTTCGGACACGGCTATGTGGGAGTCATTTCCCTCGTTCACATCCAGATACTCTATCTTTCCCTCGTACAGGAAATCGTCGAACCGTTTGAATCCTGGATGAAAATAACAAGAACAAAAGCAACGCATTTATATGCGGCTAAAGTACTGACAATTTTGGCGATCAGATAATCACTGCCATCACATTTCCTGGTCAAGTTTATTACAAATGTCTTCTCACTTTGAGATGTGTTATAAAGCCATACGATAAATAAATAAATAAAAATCTATCTTTTATTTAATTATTTATTTCTATGTTCTGTCCCAGTAGCTCAGTGGTAAAGGCGGCACTCTGTGAATCCAGAGGTTCTAGCGTTCGCGGGTTCGAAATCCAGCGGGGCATGACAAGTTATCCTCCCATTTGGGATTTTTACCACATAATAATAATTATATATTGGGCTTACTGCTGGAATAATGGGACTTAATAGTCCTAATCGGGCAGTATAAATAAGTCGATTGTTATAGTTATTATTATCTTAATATTTATTCCTATCTTAATAATAAAGTCTGGCTGGGTGACTATAAACAGGGAATAGACCAGCAGTCTGGCTGTGGGACTACAAACAGGGAGTAGACCAGCATTGGCTTGGTTCTGGGTGCCCTTGTCAATTATTAGCTTCCTTGTAGACAGTGGTAGAAGTGTTGAGTCATTCCTCCACTGTCTGGCTACCATCGTTCACGATGACGCCACCCTATGATGATGATCTTAATATATAAATGAGAAATATGGGCGGACTTTGTATGTCCGAATTGTTTATGTGAAATGGTAAGAATGTTCCCCACGAATCACTGAAGTTGACTCGCCAGCCTCCGTGGCGTAACGGTTTTGACTACTGCCCGTAGTCCAGAGGTCCTGAGTTCGATTCCCGGTTGGAGCAGACTTTTCGCACAGGAAAATCTGTTCCCTCCGAACATGTGAGGCTGACAATTCCGGCCTTACCCCGGCTGGGTGAGGTTAATGTGGGTAGCTGGTACGATTCCCAGCGAATGGAGGGTAAAACCCCCGTCCTGTCTACCTCAAGTCAGGACGTTAAAACCATATAGAATCAATGGACATGAAAGGAGCCTAGACATTGGATCTGGGCGTCCATATATAATCCTCTCACCACCGTGATTTAGGTATCAATACCTATCTATCGGATACGGTATTATTATACTTAAAAGAAATCGATTCTTGTCGATTTATCGGAAGAAACAATTTATCGATTATTATCGCTACATTAGAAGAGACAATTTATCGATTATTATCGCTACATTAGAAGAAATAATTTATCGATTATCAATACCTATCTCATGGACACGAAATTATTATTATTATTACTGAAGTTGACTTACCTTTGTTCAAGTGCTCAACATCTTGCTCGGTGATCAGTGGCACCCCGCGAGGACTGACGATAATGTAGGGGCGACACAGGCGCCCCCCGTCCGCACTGACATAGATGCTCTGGTGCTTCTCGTTCATATAGATGGACACCAGGTAGGGGATCTTACCCCGCCTCCTCAGCATGCGAAACACGGCCATCACCTGAATATGACACAAAAATACAATTAATTTACAATATCTTCCCTGAAGTAATGCGAAAGCGGTTCCGGGGCATAACTACCTTTTTAAAAAAAAAAATTACAATATCTTGTATTATTTAAGTTAAGTTATCATATTTGTGTTACTCACTTTCGTGATATCACATCTACTCAAACTCGCTGTACTAAATCTATGCTGAAACCGGGATTTGAACCACCGACCTCCAGGTTACAAGTCCGCCGCCTTATCGATCAAGCTACTGAGGTCGGAATCTTGTATTATTTTTTTGCCTGTAATTCTGCTACTGGTCGCTGCTTCACATCAATTTTTTTTGCCTCGCCTAGTAATTACGCAGTGGAAGGTAATTACTAGGCGAGGTTAATGCTCAAAGCATTTTCTACCGCCTAACCCTCAGGTGGTATTTGATTATCTGCTCAAATAAATGAGGAAAAATTCATGCGCTAGGTGGGATTCGAGCCAAAGAACCCCTACGCTACCTGGATAACCAGACCAGCGCCTTAACCACTTGACTACAAGAGTACTGACCTCTCTATGATGACACGTTATATCCGCCAAGGTTTCGTTCAGAAACACGAGAACAGGGAGAAGACCAGTATCTCGATAGAGGGCTACAAACAGAGAACTGACTAGCCAACTCTTACAAGCCAGGCTAGCTTGCACTTTCCCAAGGGTTTAACGGTTTATAAAGAAAAAGTCCAAGTCCTTACGATGCGATGGTTGATCGCACAAAAAAATATGTGGGACAGGACGAGCCAACTTTGAAATAAAGTTATCTGTAGACCATCATTACCCCCTCCGGCTGTAGCCAAGCTGGCTACAACAATATCCCAATATTATACATTAGCTTCAGCATGGCTTATTTATTCACACTATCTCTAGTAAAGAAAAAATTATCATATTTGTGTTAATCACCTAAGTGACATCACAACTATTCAAAATCGCTTTACTAAATCTACGCTGAGACCGGGACTTGAACCACCGACCTCCAGGTTACAAGTCCGCCGCCTTATCGATCAAGCGACTGAGCTCGGTACTATCTCTGGTACTAAGTTACTAACCTCTTTATGATGGCACGTTATGCCCGCCAGGATTCCGTTCACAAACACGAGAAACACGCCGGGGGAACTCAGCTCCTCCCCATTGAACATGGCAATGTGTTCGATGCCTATGTTGTACATGATCTTGTACATGTCTTATTTATTGACACTATCTCTGGTACTAAGTTTTTTTTTATTAAAAGTTTCCATGTATTTATATTTTACAATAACATCTTCAACAAACGATGAGGGTATACCCACCTTCAAAAGATAAAAAATCTTGTGCTGAAGGTGGGGAATAAGTTACTAACCTCTTTATGATGGCACGTTATGCCCGCCAAGATTCCGTTCACAAACACCAGAAACACGCCGGGGGAACTCAGCTCCTCCCCGTTGAACATGGCAATATGTTCAATGCCTATGTTGTACATGATCTTGAGCATGTTCCCCTCGTCACTATCTCTGGTACACTAAATTACTAACCTCTTTATGATGGCACGTTATGCCCGCCAGGATCCCGTTCACAAACACCAGAAACACGCCGGGGGAACTCAGCTCCTCCCCATTGAACATGGTAATAATAAATAATATCGTCTTATTTATACTCCCCGATTAGGACTATTAAGTCCCATTATATGAGCAGTAAGCCCAAGACATTATGTGGTAAAAATCCCAAATGGGAGGATAACTTGTCTTGTCCCGGCTGGGTTTCGAACCCGCGACCTCTGGAATCTCTGGATTCACACAGTGCCGCGTTTACCATCGAGCTACCGGCTATATGTTCGATGCCTATGGTGTACATGATCTTGAGCATGTCTTATTTATTGACACTATCTCTGGTACTAAGTTACTAACCTCTTTATGATATGCCCGCCAAGATGCCGTTCACAAACACAAGAAACACGCCGGGGGAACTCAGCTCCTCCCCATTGAATATGGCAATGTGTTCAATGCCTATGTTGTACATGATCTTGAGCATGTCTTATTTATTGACACTATCTCTGGTACTAAGTTCAGTATAAACAGAAAATTGAGAAGTTGTACTAGATGTACATGAATATCAGAACATACCTGGACAGCTGTTTCGAACTTATTTGCTCTCATCAGCAGGTATTAGTTCTGAGTATCCATGCCATCAACTAACTTCTCTATTTTAATCAGTATAAACAGAAACTAACCTCTTTATGATGGCACGTTATACCCGCCAGGATTCCGTTCACAAACACAAGAAACACGCCGGGCGAACTCAGCTCCTCCCCATTGAACATGGCAATGTGTTCGATGCCTATGTTGTACATGATTTTGAGCATGTTCCCCTCGTCACTCTCCGTAGTGATGTGAGTCATCAGGGCGAGGTTCTTGACGAGGCCGCAGGCTTCCCCCTCCGGAGTGTCGGAGGGACAGAGCATCCCCCACTGGGAGCCCTGCAGGGACCGCGGCCCGGACACCTTGCGCGTCTTCTCGAACTGGGAGTTGATGCGAGTCATCATGCCTGACGATAGAATAAGGGCGGAAGTATCGATCAAGCTACTGAGGTCGGTGGCGTAAAGATGTGCTACATAGTCCAACTTGAAGGACGATCTGCCCCTATGTTAGTTGTAGTATTATTTTATAATTTGGCTCTAAGGGCCGAATAATAAAACAGGATTAGATTTAGGGCGGAATCAATAGACGTTTTTGTAATACCTCTGTAGAGCTAATTCAGGGATAGCGAGGTGAAGACTTCGTGATGCTGGCATTCCGACCCAACCCAGGCTGGGTGAGGTTAATGTGGGTAGCAGGTTTGTGAGTTTCCTGCGAATGGAGGGTAACATCCCCGTCGTGATATGACCATGCAGTTGAAAGCGACGTTAAAAACCAAAAAAAAAAAAAATTCAGGGATTGCGTACTGTGGAAGATAGGGAAAACCGACGTTCAGCAATGATTGCAGTTATAGAATCTGTCTATCAATTTCGCCCTTATTTTTTTTATTTATTTTTTACTTCCGAGAAATTTCTAGTATTAGAAATCGGAAGTATTGTGTTCGTTCTTGGAAAAAAAATATTTTTTTGCTCCAATTTCATTTTTTTTTTTTTTTTTTTTGGGTTTAACGTCGCTGTCAACTGCATGGTCATATCACGACGGGGGTGTTACCGTCCATTTGCAAGAAACTTGTTCAGGATGAGCCAGCTTTGTAATAAACTTGGCTGGAGACTATCATTTCCATTTCCGGCTGTAGCCAAGCTGGCTACAACAAGAACAAATACAAAGTGTTGGGTGGAAAGGATTGCCATAGGCAATAACCCCGCCCTTTAGTTAGGACATATGTTTTTATATATTTTCTATTCTTTTTCATTTTTATTGTATACGTATATTGTTTCCATTTTTTTTCATTGTTAAAATAATTATTTGTACTGTACATAATGTCCATTTATATTTAATAAAGTGTTGTATAATAATAATAAAGTGTAAAAAAGTCCTTTATGAAAAAAACGAAGGGTTTGATAAGTTTCTCACCTAGACCTGATATGTAGGATAGTCTGGACAGCACTTGTGTGACCCCCTGTCTCTCCATTTTGAACCGCCGAATGGTCCAGTTACCAGTCTGTATAGCGGAGGTCAGCGCATTGGTGATCGTATCCTGTCGCATGTGATTCACGATGTCGAACTGGGCCGCCTTGATCTTCGGGATTATCTTGTCAGCGATGCCTGGAATTTTTTTATATGCAATGATAATAATGATATAATAAAAAACAATCTCTAGTGGAAGTTAACCACCAAGCGAGGTTAGGTTAATGCTCAAAGTATTTTCTACCACCGAACAACCATCAGAGTCTTATTATCATGTGGTCACAAACTAAAATTAATAAGGAAAAATTCATGCACTGGGTGGAATTCGAACCAACAGATCCCTATGCTACCTGGATTACTAGACCTGGATTAACCACATGACTACCACCAGTTCACTCGACTACCACCAGTGAAAATTTCGGAATCAATACTGGGAGACACTCTGGGACTAAAAAATCTCAGATCGTTTTTCGAAAAGTGCCGTCGAATGGAGATATGAAAAAAATAGTAACTCAAAATATAGTTTTGAATGCAAATAGGTACAAAATGTTAGGTATATGGTATTTCCTTGGGAGCTTTACTCAATAATCATAATACACAATGATATGAGAACCATTTTCACTTCTCTTCGACAAGTTCAAGTTTAATGTTTGGGTGAAAACTTTTTATTCGAGTGTTTTTTTTTTTTTTTCATTTTTCGAAAAATAACCTTACATTATTTTAGTTTTACAATGTTTTCTGGAGTTGATTCTGATTTTTTTTTAAATAAAACTTGGGCACCCTGTATGATTTTGGAAAATGTTGTTGTTGTGGTAGCAGTAATTCCATCAAATCGCCTCTCATCTGTAGAGAAATTAAGAAATTTCACCAAAATTTCACGAAAATAAATCTCGGTATTATTTTGTCTGCTCTTTAACCTCTTCGCGCCCATTTTCCTCGTAAGAGGACATTTATTTTATAGTCCTAATAAGTGCCCAAGCTAAAATACTCTTTGGATGTAGTACGTGACCGGTGTCTTCGCACGAGGACATGTAAAATATAGTCCCTAGGGCCCAAAAAAATACTTTCTAATTGATAAGTGATAACTTTGAACACTAATTTTTTATAATATAGGGGTGTTTCTAGATTGATCCTATACGTTTTTTGTTGTTTATTTTGGTTTAGAAAAATTAATTCAGTGTACTTTATGAGCTTTCAAACATTGTCCTCACGCGAGGACGCTGGGTACATTCTATGTCATAGTCATACTGGTCACACATGTCTAAAACTTTACCTTTCAGTTCACTGTTGAATCGTTTGAACACATCTTCGAACATGAGAGACAGCAGAGAGCCCGCTAGTTCCAGCCTCTTGTTCCCATAGTAGTCCCTGATCATGTCTAGAAGTAGTCTCTGATCATGTCTAGCTAACAGACATTTTTACTGTTCACACATGTCTCTAAAACTTTACCTTTCAGTTCACTGTTGAATCGTTTGAACACATCTTCGAACATGAGAGACAGCAGAGAGCCCGCTAGTTCCAGCCTCTTGTTCCCATAGTAGTCCCTGATCATGTCTAGAAGTAGTCTCTGATCATGTCTAGAAGTAGTCTCTGATCATGTCTAGAAGTAGTCTCTGATCATGTCTAGAAGTAGTCTCTGATCATGTCTAGAAGTAGTCTCTGATCATGTCTAGAAGTAGTCTCTGATCATGTCTAGAAGTAGTCTCTGATCATGTCTAGAAGTAGTCTCTGATCATGTCTAGCTAACAGACATTTTTACTGTTCACACATGTCTCTAAAACTTTACCTTTCAGTTCACTGTTGAATCGTTTGAACACATCTTCGAACATGAGAGACAGCAGAGAGCCCGCTAGTTCCAGCTCTTGTTCCCATAGTAGTCCCTGATCATGTCGAGAAGTAGTCTCTGATCATGTCTAGAAGTAGTCTCTGATCATGTCTAGAAGTAGTCTCTGATCATGTCTAGAAGTAGTCTCTGATCATGTCTAGAAGTAGTCTCTGATCATGTCTAGAAGTAGTCTCTGATCATGTCTAGAAGTAGTCTCTGATCATGTCTAGAAGTAGTCTCTGATCATGTCTAGAAGTAGTCTCTGATCATGTCTAGAAGTAGTCTCAGATCATGTCTAGAAGTAGTCTCTGTTCATGTCTAGATAACAGACAATTTTTCTGTTCACACATGTCTAAAACTTTACCTTTGAGTTCACTGTTGAATCGTTTGAACACATCTTCGAACATGAGAGACAGCAGGGAGCCCGCTAGTTCCAGCCTCTTGTTCCCGTAGTAGTCTCTGATCATGTCTAGATAACAGACAATTTTTCTGTTCACACATGTCTCTAAAACTTTACCTTTCAGTTCACTGTTGAATCGTTTGAACACATCTTCGAACATGAGAGACAGCAGAGAGCCCGCTAGTTCCAGCCTCTTGTTCCCGTAGTAGTCTCTGATCATGTCTAGATAACAGACAATTTTTCTGTTCACACATGTCTCTAAAACTTTACCTTTCAGTTCACTGTTGAATCGTTTGAACACATCTTCGAACATGAGAGACAGCAGGGAGCCCGCTAGTTCCAGCCTCTTGTTCCCGTAGTAGTCCCTGTCGTCTATCATGTCGGGATCCGTGAGAGCGAGGATCATGCGTCGGATCATCACTGCCAGGTACATGGCTTTCATTTTGAACCTGACAGCACGAGAAAAGAAAAGTTTTGTTTGTTTAGTAAAAATAAAAAGAAATGTAAAAAATAAAACGATAAGGGTTGGGTGGAAGAGACTGCCACAGGCAATAACCCCGTCTTTTAGTTAGGACACGAGAATTATTTTCTTCTTTATTTTTCATACTATTTTTTCATTCATTTATTTTTTCTTAATTTAATCTGTAAATAATGTGTTCTCCTAATGAAGATTAAAATAATAATAATAATAAACAAAACAAAAACACACGGCTTTCATTTATTTACTTTTTTTGTAGCTTCGTGCGCCTGGCCACTCGACCATCTGGTCTTAGTGTACATTAAATATTTGCAAACAAATGGAAATATAAAAAAAAAAATTGATGAAGAGCGTTGAAGTTTTATTTTTATTTTATGGGTGATTCATGTTTTTTTCTTTTTTTTCTCTTCTTCTTCTTCTTCTTAGCCATGAAACAGCAGCTACTGTGGACACCTGTGATCTGTGTCCATCCTTTTTCTTGAATCTTTCGACACCTTATTTTTGCCTATAATTCCGCCCCTGGTCGCTCACATCAAAGCAGCTTCTCATTTTTCTTCACGAGACATGAGTGGACCCCGAACATACAAGTATGGAGCAGAAAAAATCCTGACTAGCGTGTGATCGAACCTGATGTGATCGAATCCTGACCAGAATAGTGACTACGTATCTAATTAATATTAGGAAAGAAATTGATTGGATTTTTGGGTGATCCCCTTTCCAATTATTTTCTCGACCAAAAATTTGATCTAGCCATTCGAAGACGAAATGCTTCTTACATCCTCGGTTTCCTTGCGGAAAGAAAGAGAAGTTTTTCTTATAATTTTTTTAACAGGATCATAAAATCATTTATTTTCTAAAATATTACAAATAAAAAATCTCTTCCATTTTGAAACAGCTCGGCAAGGTCCCCATGACGCACATGAATATTAATTAAACATGAATATTAATATTTAAATAATAATAATAATGATAATATTACTAACCTCATTTTGACCACAGGGATATGAGAGATGCAGGTGGAGCTTAGAAATTCCCGCGCATCATCCAAAGGAGTCTTCCTATGCACTTGAAACCTTTTCTGGCGCAGCTTTTTACCTGGATGTGGGAAAGAGATTATAGTCTATCTTAGAACGCGTGTAGTGAGGAATCAAGAACCCATAGTAGGAAAGTTATTAGTTATTACAGTCGAAGAGTTCAGGGATAGATAATAAAAAAAAGATTATACGATGTAGCCGACCTCAGTAGCTCGATCGAGAAGGCGGCGGACTTGTAACCTGGAGGTCGGTTTTCAAATTTACATTTCCTTTTTACCATTAATAGTATATTATTCTGACTTTACACTAACTATTAATTAACTAATAATAATGAAAATGAGTCAGTCAATGGTTTATTTCACTTTTATAAGATTCTTTTTTTACGCAGACAGCATTGATTACATAATATATTGAATACACCAGTTCTGAAGTTATACAACGTCATGCAAGGTGAAGACTTGATGTACCTTTGTAATGCTGGCCATTCCCGGCCTAATGCAGGCTGGGTGAGCTTAGAATGGGTAGCCAGTTTGAAAGTTGTGGATGGAAGATAAGAATGCTCTCAAAGTTAAAAAAAAAGAAGAAAAAAACCCTTACCTAAATGGGTCAGAGCCTGGGTCTGTGTGTAGATCTGTAAGCTGCTAGCTTCCAGTATTGAAGCTCCAAGCTGTTCAATATTCTCCGCTCCAATCATCTGCACGATTTCCTGGTCACTGGTGTATCCCATAGCTTTGAACACCACCATGACCGGTACATCCTCAGTCAAAGCATTGTGGCTCAGGAAGTATTGATTTTTCTTATGCAGGACATTTGTTTTGGATTTTTTCTCATGAGTTGATGAGTTGACAGTTGCGACAATGTTCCCTGAGGATTTGAATGTGTTGAATATTACCATTCAATTATTTCAATCAAATTTTAATTACAATTAATTAATATAAATAATAATACAATAAACAACAAAATATTTACAAATAAAATAAAAAAGTTTGATCAAGGATAATGCCTATGTCATCTCTATTAGGTTGGAGACTTTGAGATGTTAGGGAGTTGAATTTGATATGAGGAGTCTGCTGTCTCAATGTCCTTACTACTAAGTACAAAGAAAAAGGGTCTACATAAAAAAGGAGCCACTCATAATATCTAGAGAATGGATTTGAATTTCAAAAAATGCTAACTCACTACTTGTATTATTATATCAAGGAAAAAACTTTTTCTACAAGGTTTTGTTTTTGATATTTTGAAGAAGAATAATACTCTCACCTTTGGGATCATGTTCCACCAGAATTCTATTCCGTGACATTTGCTCTTGTATAAGGATGACTTTCTCGGTGCCTTTGACTATAAAATAGCCACCTGGATCATTTGGGCACTCATTGATTTTGGACTTCTCATACTCTGTTTTGTTCCGTAGAACACATTTACTACTCTGGAGCATGATTGGCATTCGACCTGCAGAATGTACATAAAGAAATATGTCTTTTTTTTTTAAATGAACATTTATAAGAGAGGTCTATAACAATCGAAGTCCTTGCCCCTGAACAATATGTCTTTTAAATTCAACAAATCAAATCATTATAAACAATAAATAAATAAAACCCCTCACAGTTAAAACCTGTAGCAAGCAACAAAGACTCTCTTTAAATATATCAGCTTTTGGAATATTACATGGATTGGTACTAATGTAATCTATCTGTACATCATACACCATTCTGATTTTAAATCCATCCACATTATGCAGGCTATTTCCAGCACAACTTAGTCAGAGGGAGCTTGATTTTAGTAGGTGGGTTCTTTTTTCAGCAAATCATTGGTACCACTCTCAGTGTATTTGTTTTTTTTAACAAATTGATGGGGTTTACCCAATGTGATAGACCATGTAATTGAAGGAACATTAACATTTAACCCAAATGAACAAAACAATATTTCAAAATCTCAGACCATTGTTATCCAGAGAGAGATGGAGAAAGAAAGAAACTCAGGGAAAGAGGAGGTATAGAATAATAATGTTTTTTTTTGTGGTGTGAGTGAACAATTTCAACTTTAAATTAAAAGAGAATGTATTAACTAATAATAAGTTCCCATTACCAATGACAAGGTCACTTCGGACAACACGTTGAGATCCTCGGGTGTATTCAATGTCCACAGTAATTGGTGCAGAGTATGTCAGATCTCGCAGTCTACACTCATGGGGGGTTGTCTGACGGGTGTAGTTGAAACTTTCTTCTATCTCTGGCTTCCCTGTGATGATAAAATAATGAAAAACTACATTAGAACAAAGCCAAAAATGAATCAAACATAATATACCAACTTACAACTAAACCAATGTAATAGAGAAAGGCTAGCTACATTGACTGTCAAATGAACAATTAATGTATTTATGAAATAAAGCAACAACTCTGGTCAGAATCGTAATAAAAATAGAATCGAAATAATTTGGAGATAGAAAACACTTGGCTTTTTTTGTTTTACTTAATTATTTATTTTCAGATGGCCATTTCGCCAGTTACGGCATCGTCAGTGAACTAAAGACTAAATTTAAAACTAATCTTAGAGGTTTAGAGGACTAAATTTAAAACTAACCTCTAAGATTAGTTTTAAATTTAGTCTTTAGTTCACTGACGATGCCGTAACTGGCGAAATGGCCATCTGAAAATAAATAATTAAGTAAAACAAAAAAAGCCAAGTGTTTTCTATCTCCAAATTATTTCGATGTTTATTTGTTTTACCAAGAGTTGTGTATAACTATAAGTTTTTCCCAAGAACTTATAAACTTCATTGGTAAAAATAGAATATTCAAAATTAAGACTATGTATAGATAATGAAAATTAGGACTGTAATTTTTTTATGAATTAATCATCAAACAGATATATGAATATCTCATTGTTTTGCACTTAGGTGTGGATATTGCAACACCTGTAGTGAAGATCATAAAAATAGTTTGAAGTTAAAAATTGAAAGTTATATTCAAAAATATTATTGTTGTAAACACTTACCCACATTGATATCAAGATATTTCAAATAAAACAAGGGATCTACATCACTGTATATTGATGCATTGGCTTGCATTACTTTCTTTATTTCTACATTGATGAAATAATCAAATGAATCAATGTGAGGCTTTACCAATCCTTTTTCTTTCAGAAATGATAAGACAAGCTTCCATTTATCTTTGATTTCTGGCAAGTTGTCTTTGAATTTTGAGCTGTTATCAACAACCATGATGAAAATTTCAAGCTAGATAGATGTCTGAAAAGAAAACAAAACAAAAGCAATTAAGCATTGACCTTACACATACACAAAGTAAGGAATTATTTGGAAGTTGGGTTTCAGGTTTTATTTATTAAAATTACCTTATATTTATTATTAGTTGAAAAAACCCAAAGCACAATTTCTCAATAATTACCAGATAGTAGGTATACTCTGTCCATAGTATATTACTCCTGTTCTTGTTTAATAAGTCCAGTATATATTTTTTTTGCCATTGCTTTCAACTGCATGTTCATATCACAATGGGGGTTTTATTGTCCATTTGCTGGAAACTTAGACCAGCTACTCAAATTAACCTCACCCAGCCTGAGTGGTGCTGGGAATAGCAAGCATCATAAGGTTGATTGGTCATTCATCCAAATCCTAACCTCACTGGATCTTGGTGAACTTCAGTTACAGAACAAGAAGAGTTTCAACATACCATCAACATCAGTTATTCAACATACCATCAACACTGGCTAAAAACATTTGCTTCGTGGGATTAGACTCAGGGCTCAGCAATACTGGAGCAAAGCTTGCTACCCTAGTGATTGCACACCCAGAGTATAGATTAAGTAAATAATATACAAGAATGTGAAGAATGGTAAGGGAGGTAAATAGGTATGTTGAGATTGTGGTTAGGTTCTCAAGTAAGATTCTAATAAATAGGGATCTAAAATATCATGAATAAACTTACATCATGCAATTCTAAGAAGTAAGATAAGATCAGGATTTAGGTGTCAGCTGGGCTTCAGCACTTTAAATCATTTCTCATTGAGTACCTTTTTTGTATTTATTAGATATTTTGATAATTTATTTAATTTAAGATAACTGTACAAGACAAAATATCACAAATCAAAAACCTTCAGCATCAAAAAAAAACATATTCGAACGTAGTAAATCTGAAAAACCGGTGGATCCGGTGATATGCCTATCATGTTTTAGATCGATTATGTATCCCAAAGATGTATTTGTAACCAAGGCTTTTTTAGCGCGGGAGTCTGTAAAAGTCTTACATAAATCTGTAGGGTTCTCTACTGCCCACAGATTTATGCAACAAAATTGTTTTGATTGAATCAAAATATTTATATAATTTTATTGTATATAATTTTGATTATCACCTCTCTACCTATTTAAATTTACACTAGTTTTTTTTTATTTTATTAGAAAAATTAGGAATGTTCTGTAGTGTCGTCTTATGTTCTGCTATATAATGTATTCATGGAGTACTTGAAGTAATTATCCATCTATTCTCACCCTGCCTGACTGGAATGAATCAAAGGTGATTAGTATCATGAAACCTTCTGAGTGATGGTTGATATTCTAAGAACCTTGCTCCATTGAGTGAAAAAAACTAGTAAGTGCTCATTTTGCTCTTAAATTCTATTAGTCTAGGGCGGAATTAATAGAAGTATTTGTAATACCCCTGTGGTTCTAAGTCGCGGATTGCATACTGTGTAAGATAGGGAGAACCGACGCTTAGCAATGACTTGTGCTATAGAATTTGTCTATTAATTTCACCCTTAGCCAACCGGAAAGTTGACACCCCAGAACTTATTAAAACACTTGTTTTATGGTCCCTTAGAAGTGTTATAAATTCACAGATAGTTTTTTTAATGTCAGTACTATGTTTTCATAATTAATTTTCAAATGCCAAGTCCACACAAACCAAAAATGTTGGGTACATGTATAGTTCAAATGGCAAGCTTCATAATGCAATTTTTGTCCAACATTTGATAGGCCTAAATGTGGCATTACCTACCTACAATAATATTACTGAATCATAAAATATTTATTAAATTATGAGGAAATTTGGTTTAGAATTAGTACCTATTTCAAAACTTACCCACTGAGGGAATTTCAACTCTTATGTCACTCTTGGTCTGTAACAGTAAGGGCCAAGTTATGAAACTCCCTCAAGTCAGAGTTTCAAACACTATGGCCTGAGTTGAAAGACTTATCTCAACTTGAATCCTGTTTTATAATTTGGTTCTATGTGTCTGCAGAAATACAATTAAAAATTAATGCTTTTGTAATTTTAATTTCAGATTGTCTGCCATAATTCTTGCATCATTATTATTGTAATAAATGAAACTTGTGATGGAAAAAAAAACTTCTTCTATCATCACCAAAGTCTCTGAAACAAGTATCTGAGATCTTAATTCAGCACAATGGATATTGATTTTAAAGGTTTTCTGGACAGTGATTACAATAATTCTGTTTTAGCCAAATTTGAATTCAGGACATATATCTCTGAGGAATTAAATATTCCAATTCCAAGGGAGAAAATGTATCCCACAAAAAACAGTGCTAATATCACAGAAAACATGAAAAAAACACCATCTGAATCTAGTAGTGAATATGACCAACTTGTATCAAACAAACTATCAAATCCTTTACTGAAAATACCTTTAACACAATATGGATGGAAAAGGGAAATAGTGAGTAGAACTACAAACAACAGTTTGAAAAATCGAATGTATGATGTCTATTATTATAGCCCGGAAGGAAAAAAGTTAAGGTCTTCAACTCAGATTTTAGATTATTTGCCTATGGACTCTGACCTGCATAGTGGACACTTTTCCTTTTCAAAAGGTTTGATTGGCTTGGATTCTGATGTTGAGTGGGTAAGAGATGCAAAAATCAGAGTTAGTAGTCCAATGATCACAAAGCCAATTAAGGATAAAGATACAAGTAAACATATGCAAAGTAAAAGTAAGGAACCTAAAGTTAAAAAGCTATCCCCCCAAAATCCTAATAAGAGAAGGAAAAGCAAAGCTTCATTGTATGAAGAGGAAGACAGTCTAGACTCTGTCTGGGCTCCATCTATTCCTGGTACAACACATGAAGCCATGCAAAATCCTCTCACTTGTTCAATACTGTGTCCTGCAGCTTTAGGTTGCATCCCCACATTGCAGTGTACATCATGTCTTTGTCTATACCACCCTCAATGTTTAAATCTTGATACAGATACTCAATATTATAAATATGTGTGTCCTAACTGCAAGAAAAAGATCCAAGAGGAAGAAGATGAACTAAAGAAAATAAAGGAAGCAAAAGCAAGTCTTAAGGTACCAGTAACATCTTCAGATTCAAAAGTTACCATAGCTCCAAAGCCTTCAGAAACACTTATTACTTTCACTTCAAAAGTCATTCCCAGTACTATTCAAAGGAAAACTGTTGAGAAAGTAGTTAGACCACCAATACGCCCACTAGCTCCAGTGCCAACTCATAACAATGCTATCAATGTGGTTACTAATCAAGGCACTAAAAGAGAAGCCCCCATGCAAACTCTTATTCAATATGGTAAAAAGAGATTCATTGTTGTGCCAAGACAAGTAGCAAGTACATTTGGGAGGACTACATCACTTGCAGGCATTGGTGGGAAGAAAGTATGTGAGAATCAAATGCCTGTGACAACCAAAGCTCTCCCTGTTCCTAATATGCCAGGACTAGTGTTATCTGTACCAAAAACACAATTTTTTGTTCTACAAAATGGAAAAATGGAGACTATGACTCCTAAAACAGTAAATGAGCAACTTGAGTCCTTGGGTCCTACAGCTAGCACTAAAAAACCCATTACTTCTAAATTAAAGGAAAATGTACTATCAGTTGGTTCCAATGGATTTCACATTCTCATTCAAATTTTTAGATATCTTCCTCTGTGTGATTTACTCAGAGCAGCTCAGGTCAATCAATTGTTCTATGCAGCATCCAGGCATTATTCTTTGTGGAAAACAATCCAGTTAAAAAATATTCATGTCACAGATTGGGATAAATTTGCAAGATGTTTGAATAAAAATGACACAGAAACAATCAGTTTCAATAAAATGATTGCCAAGACTGATCCTGAGGATGTCAAAGTCATGTGGCGGTCAATTCAAGAAGCTTTAGGAAAGATATCATCTCTTCGTGAACTTGACCTTAGTAGATGTGCAGGCCCTGAAATAAGTATTATAAAACAATGTCTGCACCTAAAACGTTTCTCTTGTACTTTTGACAAGAAATGTTTATTGGACTTTTATGGATTTTCTTCCATACAAAACTTGACTCACCTGTATATTAGAGGTTTTGAACTCAACAAAACAATAGGATTGAAAGTGTTGCACATCCATGTGCTCAGTAAACTCAAGCATCTCACCCATCTTGCTTTAACAAGTGTCAAGCAATCATCACATGATACCAACTGGGCTATGTTCCTTGCTGATATGACTCAATTGGAATGGCTAGAACTAGGAGCATGTACAAATTTTACTAATGAATTTGTAAGAGATGCTCTAAGTCAGCTCTGTCTACTAAATCACCTTCGATTAGAAATGGTGACAGAGTTAATAGCAAACAATGTATTGAACACAATATCAGCATTCCCTCACTTGAGTAGATTAGAACTAATTAACTTTGATATAAATGATGGATTTGAAGAGTCATTCTCCAAATGTACTAACCTGAGATCAGTGTTGATAATCCCCACCTATATTAAGCAATCTGCTGTCACTATGCAGAGAATGGTGATAGCTCTCTCTAGCATGAATCATGTTCTCAAAAGAGTGGTATGGGGGCTAACTAGGGAATTGTTGAAGGTAACTGAGATGCTTGTTGCTCAGCAAGAATCCCTTCTGGATCCATCATTTGATTGCACAGATTGTGTCCCTATCATGCCAAGGATTCATTTTGATACAAGTCATGGAGAAGCCAGGAAACCCACTCAAGTTGAAGTAATATCTGTTGACCGTTTGAAGTCATTGCTAACAAAAGAACTTCCATCAGTAGAAGTGAAGCTAATAAGAATTCCATATGCCAGTACTTCAAAGCAATTTCTTCCCATTGAATAAAATTTGACAAAATATTCTAACTGTGTTTACACCTGTTTGCTGAGAAACTTGTGAAATCTTGTGCATGGATCTGTGATCAGTAGTTTGGTGTATATTTGTTGTCCATAGGGGTTTGCAGATAGATAATCTTTAAAACTTTAAAGGGTGTTTTAGGGGTAAACCTTCACAAGGAACCCAAATTCAGCATTTGGAACTATATTTCAGCTTTCTCAAACGTATTTTAACTATTTCTTAATTTTACATATCTCTCAACTGCAAAAAAGAGATCAAGATGGCATTTTATGTTCCTTAGGCTAGTAACTCACATGTGACACCTTAAGTGGCAGCATTACCAGAGTAAAAAGAAATTAATGTAATAGGATTTCAAAAGTGAAGAATGCTCTTAGTAATACCATGCTACCCACAAAAATTGTGAAGAGGCCTTGGGCTTTACCAGAAATAAACAAATTATACATACATTATTATTAATTGTATCTATTATCTTTGTTATAAATCATACATACATTTTTATTAATTGTATCTATTACCTAATCATTAATCTTTGTATGTACATTGTACATATCTATTATAATAATAAATGTTACAAATTCTTAGCTATCCTTGTATTTTATTTTATCTTTTGATTTAAAAATTTATCAACAAATTTTAAGTACCTACTGGGTGCATTTGGGTTAGCCAGATCCCTTATTATAGGGACAAAGAAGAGTAGGAGTTGATTCTCATCAAGATTTTAATACCCTAAAATTTGGGCTACGGTATTGGTGACACACTCCCTCTGAGGTTTATGCATATAGCTTGGAGTATTTAATTTCTTGAAAAACATGAAGCATTATAAACCGGTTGAGATTGTCAATAAGATGGACAAAAGGTAACTTTTGTAATAATTCACATATGTTGTATCAAGTGGTTAAGCTTTCACTTTGTTTGTTAACACCAAATAGAAAATGACAATTAATCTATATCTATACTTATAAATGCAAAAGTTAAAACTCACCATCCATCTTGATTTCTCAGTACTGGTATGTCCTAGCTTGCAATAAAGCAAGAGTGTTCAATCAGCTCAGTGGTAAGGTATTTGCTAGCCATGTGAAAGTTCTCAGGTTTGAATCCCAGAGCTGACAAAAGTTGTATTCAAAATTTAGTAACAGTTATTTGTAAGAGATACTTTTGGTGTGCTTGTGTTGACCCAGCACCTTGGCAAGTATTTGTAACTATGGGCAAGCTACAACCCGAACCACAAGTTTCTACAGTAGCTGCTGTTTCATGGCTACAAAAAAAATTTGTGTGATACCACGCTAGTTTTGTAATCTCTTGAAAAATCAGCAACTCAAATTTATTCAATTTGAAGTCACAACCCCCACCTAGGATGAATAGTAAAAATGAGGGACCCCTCAAAATACAGGTAAATTGGGCCTGGATTCCAAAGGTTCAAGATATCAACAAACTGATAGAATAGACCCTTATTATATTTTAGACATAATAAGAAAAACTTATTCTAATAAAAATTCATATCTAACCAGAACCCCTAAATAGTGGTTGAAAAGCCTCCACTGGCAAGACTGTTTTTTTTTTTTTCTTTTTTTCTTCAAAAAGTTTCATGCTGCATCATTAATATATTTTTGACCTCTGTACAGACTTCCATGAATCTAGCATATTATTATGCCATTCTTGAGATATTTTTTTAGAGAACATTGACTGAATTTAGAATCTAGGGACCCTAAAATGTGTTATGGGACTGAAAATTGACTATAGATAACATTGGATGATTCCATTACTTTCTTTTCTAGAGGATAAGGAAAGTAAAAAGACTGAAACATTCATCTCTAAACAGAAAAATACACTGCCAATTTATGCACACAATACTTCCTTGTATTGGTTCACATTCACTTGGCAATCTTTTGAAGCAAAAAAATATTTAATTTCTACAGAAATGAACACAATATTTCCGACTAAACAGAAAAATACACTGCCAATGATGGACACATTACTTCCTTGTATTGGTTCACATTGTATACATTTGGCAATCTTTTGAAACAAAAAATTATTTTATTTCTACAGAAATGAAAATAATACTTCCGATTCCTAATATTTGAAATTTCTCAGAAGTAAAACAGGAGAAAAAGAAAAGAAAAATACTTGTTTGATGAAAGATTGACTTTATTTAGGTACATTCAAACCATTTTTGTACAATTAAAGATCATTTAATTAATAAAATGCCAAGAAACTCTTTATCAAAACAGTAATTAGAATTAAAGAAACTATTAAAGTCTAGGATCTAAATGACTTTTTGGGTTCTTACAACGGATACACCACCACCTCAGAAAATATTCATTGATTGATAGCTGCAAAACTTGGAAAGAGCATTTCACTCTACAAATACAAACACCATCTTTACTGTACAAGTACAGAATTTGTGACTAGATACAAATGAAAGAGGTGACAAGGAACAGTCTCATTGACTTTATGAAAATTTTCCACCTCCTTTTAATCAGCCATTTCACTAGATTTTCCTCATTTGCAAGGACCCTCAAAAAATCCATCTTACATTTCATACTTGAGTAACTTGAGTTTCTGGTATGCTCTAACTATGGGTGGAGAGGTCTTGGCCATCAGAAGTTTAGATCTGGAGGACCACTGATATTATCTGAGATTGAGAAATTAGCCTTTAGACTTCAACAGTTGATGGCGGACAGCGATGAATGGGATGCCCAGTCCTGTGGCCATGAAAATTCCAAAGTAGAGGGTCATCTTGAAAGGATTCTTGGTGTCAAAGGGAAGATTTTCCCCAGGTCCGCTGTAGGCATGGCCGGACTTCCTAGCGGTGGTGGTGGAGAATTGTCTCAAGGAGTTGGTGAGTCTGGCTCCAAACATTTTGATAACACAAAAAATTTAGAGAAGAAAAATTGATGATTGATTAAAATTGATCACAATCCTGATAAAATTATATTTGAAATTTCAAATTTTGGACTTGTCTTTTCCTAACCTTCAAATTGATAAAAATGATCAGCTGATGCAGTGTAGAGTTTGCGAGATTACGGTGGAACAGATTCGGTGGGATCCGTGAAAATCGAAAAAAGACGCGTTCACAATCACAGTTCCTTGAGTTTTTTCTCTACCAGTTACTCAATGTATTTTAACGATCAATTTCTGTGAAGAATTTGCCCTAGAAATTTCAGGGTTTTCTTTCATCCTAGTAATTCCAGTTATCTGAGTAATTTTCTTAGAAAACAAGTTAAAAGTTAATTAAATTTAAAGTATAATTTCTTTGTTCACAACTTTTTTGCGTAGCATAATTATAATTACTTAGAGCCTCTTTTTCTTTTCCAAATTATTTTACATTATTCTTTATAATCTGGTAATTATTTATGCTGGTTTTCATTATTATTTATACTGGTCATTACCCATACAAGTAAGTATTCATTTTTCCTCACGAGGTATGAGTAAACCCTGGACATCCAAGTACAGAGAAGAAAACACCCTACCCTGCTGGGGATCGAACCCAGGTCACCTTGCGTGCAATCCTAGTGCGCTTACTGCACTCGGCCACGGTGACTACTTTTCTTATAATATAATTATAGGTAGGTAAGTTTCTTCAAATTACAAATTCTCATAGATAAGTAAGTATTTATAATCAAATAAAAATGTACGATACCAAGACCAAAGTACCTAGGTAAGTTGAGAAAATCCCATGGCTTCATATTTTTCATCAAAATTTTGGCGATCTAAAACAAATGCGATTACCAGCATGTACCAACATCCTATATCTCACAAGATTACTGGTAGGTAAGTTAATTATTTGATGAATAATACTCTTTTTATGGGAGTTTGACAAACTTAATTTCCAACAGAAGGTCTTGTTTATTTTTATTTATTTATTACACTTGAACGGGCGGACCCTGTACTAACTAGAATACAATTTTTTACTAACTAAAGACAAAAAAATAAACTTACTAAGAAATTATAATTTCTTACTAAACTTTATAAGAAATTATAATTTCTTGGTAAGTTTATTTTCTTGTCTTACATATGATTTGGTGGGCCGACTATCCCCAGTGATACCTGGTAGGTATTTTAGTCCAACTCGGTCTCAGTTCCAGAATGAGTACTTACTCTTTACTTTCCCTATCCTAATAGAAAGGAAAGTAATGGAATTTTAGTAGCTGGGGACTTAAATTTTTGAAATAAAACGATCACCAATCCATCTCTTCATCGGGGTGGGCCAGGAGTAGCCAGCATTACGGGTTTAACGCTGAACCGACCGCAGTAGCTCCATCGATAAGCCGGCGAACTCGTATCCTGACGGAGTTCGGTGGTTCGAATCCCATGTCTGGCAAATATTTTGTGAGGTGAGAGTTCGAGTACTTTTGATACATATCACCATTTGCCGACCTCAGTAGCCTAATCAATAAGGCGGCGGACTTTTAATCTGGAGGTCGGTGGTTCAAGTCCCAGAGGTTAAGCAAAATTTTAGTAAGGCGAGTTTGAGTTGTTGTGATATGACGTTTGTAATTAACACAAATATGTACCTATTATAACGTACCTATTATCACGTTACCTTAAGCCTGAAGTTCAAGCAAATCTTTTTTTCTCTCTCTTTCATTACTGGTTCATGCTTTGAAAATTACTGCGAATTGTTCTTCAGCGGCATCCAACACGTCACCAAGATTCCCTGCCTACATAACAACAGCACTAGCATTGAACACAACAAAACGAGATCCCAGCACAAACGCGTAGTGAGACTGATGTTTTGTTCAAAATATAAAAGAGAATCACTGAAGCTAAACAAAAAATATTTTTTCTCCGTCATTGTAGATAGGTACCTCGCTGGTTATGCTGGCGATATGCCCCGTAGAGAAAGTATATGCATGGTAACTCAGGTACCAGCTTTGCCACAGCAGCAGAGCCACTCAGCCGTGATTTGGACGTGGCATGGGTAATGGGTAGGTAACTACATACAGCAGGTTTATTTCTGGTGAGGTTGTTACCATCAGGTTTTTGTGGGTTTACATTCAGCTGAAGATCCTCGCTTGCTATGCGGAAGTTCCCGGATTCGAACCAAAAAGCCGACAAAAAAATTTCATCATAATTTGGTTATAGTTGTTTACCAACCTCAGTAGCTTGATCGATAAGGCGGCGGACTTGTAACCTGGAGGTCGGTGGTTCAAGTCCGGGTTTCAGCGTAAATTTAGTAAAGCGAGTTTGAGTAGTTGTGACATCACGAAAGTGATCAACACAAATATGATAACTTTTCAAAAAAACTTTTTACAGTTGTCTGTAAGAGGCACCTTCTGGAGCGCTCGTGTTGACCCAGTAGTGTTCAGCACCTATATGTGTAAATTGGGAAGTATAGTGTCATTTCCTGCCCATATTAAGATGGGAGGCACAATACGAGATGGGCAAGCCATACAACAAAAACGCCCAAAGTTGCTGTGTTTCTTGGCTACGAAAAACGGCTGAGAAACACTCATCTTAAAAAAAATCTCATATTTTCTTTATTGTAGTTAATTATTGTAGTATCTATAAGCGGTGACAGCTAATTTTTGAAACACTGAAGTAGACATCAAACACGGACAAGAAAAACCTTTGAAATACTGATTTTAAAATTTGATTTTAATTGATTCTAAATTCTAGAGTGTAAAATAATCAAGGGTTGGGTGGAAGAGATTGCCATAGGCAATAACCCCGCCCTTTAGTTAGGACATAATTATGTTTCTATATATTTTTCTATTCTTTTTCATTTTTATTGTATATATTGTTTCCATTTTTTTTCATTGTTAAAATAATTATTTGTACTGTACATTAAATTATGTCCATTTATATCTAATAAAGTGTTGAATAATACTAATAATAAGATATTTTTATATACACAATACACTCAGGTAGCTATGATAGTAAATAGTTAAGTTATAAAAATTAATGTGATCACCGGTGGACCCTATAATTAATTATCAGACCCGCCTTGGAATCGATAGCTCAATGAAGACGGCTGAGGACCTGTTTATAAATAGCCTCCCAAGTCCACTTAGTAGTAGATTGGAAGATTGTTCGTAGTATATCGATTATGCTAATTTTACTATCTCTGAATAAATTACCTATAGGTACCTTTCCTCAGGTAACAGTTCATACTTTATAGTATATTTTGCTTTCTTTAGTTGTAAAGCCATCGAGGTTGTCGTTTAAAGTAGAGAATTTTATTTACCTACACTGTAGAAAGGAGCTATTAAAAGTCTTTGTTTATAAAGACATGATTATTAAATTATGTAATGATGATAATGACAAATTGAATAATGATAATGAAAAAATTGACAGAATTGGAAACAATATAAACAAGAAAGAGAGAAAGAGTTATTGCCTACCTATGGCAATCTCTTCCACCCAACCCTTTCAACATAGAGTTCGGAAGAAGGATTGTATCTAGGAGCAAAATGAAAGACGCTAATCGTGGTGCTGCTATCTTTGTCTGGTTTCTTTTTTTTTGTATAAGGAGGAAAATCTTTATGATGATCTTCACAGATGTTGTGTGAAGCGTATGCGGGAGTCACCGTCAGGGTATGGTGTTTCACCCTTCTTCGGCACCATTCCTGACGGCTCAAACTGCTAAAACCCCCCCCGCTCTTCTCTCTGGTTCCCGGAACAATTTTGGTAGTACTTCGGGAGTTGGCCAGACTGGTTGGTAATAATACCTATGTGTAGCTAGTAAGTTTATGAGTTCCTAGTAAATGCAGGGTAAAAATTATTTATTTATTCTTGCTAAATTGATGATTTACAAAAATATGATGTAATTGAAATATAGTACTTAACTGTATTAAAGTGATGTTGATTTTTATGATAAACTTGACAATATCTAAACATAGAAGGGTTTCGAATAGGCGTTATTGAGGACATGACAATAGCTCATCAACTTCATCAAGGTCGCTTTCTAGAAGTTTCATAATACTAACGGACTGTTTATTTTAAAATTAATCAGCAAACAGTGTGTTTATTTCACAAGAAACCAAACATTCAGTGGTTTCCTTGGAGAAAAATGTACCGTAATGCTCCCAGGGAAGGTATCAGTGGAACGGCAGTTTAAATGAATTAAAAGGTAGTTGTGCCCCGGAACCGCTTTCGCATTACTTCAGGGCACTTTACCTTTACATCCATTCCATTCCGAAAACGGAAAAACCCTGTCAGAACTTTCCGCTCCGGCCGGGATTCGAACCCGCAACCTCCATTGCAACCAGCAACCACTGAGCCACGGAGGTCGGCTCGTCCAAGAAGTTGGTCACAATAATAACTTACTACAGGACTGGATAAACAAGTCTGATTGTTAAGTCTCCTCTGTAAATAAATATCATTTAAAAAAAAAAAAAAAAAAACAAGGACTCAAGAGACCAGGAGTTTCTTTCAGTTTTCCCGCTTACACAAGTCCTGACTATCCAGGTTCGACTATATGCTGTATGTATTAGTTGTATTGAGTTAACCAGAGTCAGCGTCGAAAGCATTTTGAATACACCACCAGTTTCGTTCTATCAATGACGTTAAGCAACGTGCAGCGGGGATTTCAATGGGTAACCGCATCCAAATTTGAATCCTCGTCATTTGGTCTACAATATTTTCATTGATAAATCCCCTAAGAATCCAAATTCATCATATCTTTTGTTTTGAATCTACTCTTATAAAAACTAGTATCAGTTTTTTTTTGCTGAATCCACGCCTTATAATTCAGATTCAGCAAAATGGAATACGTCAGCACATGGATTTCACAACAAAGTCCGAGGAAAATAACAGTTAGTCCAGATCTGCTGACTCAATATTGTTTAATATTCATAGTTCCTGACTTATGAAAACTCAAATTGATGACGTCATTTTGTTAAGACACGTGTATTAGAATAGCTGTCTATTATAAATCATTAGACTATGATGGATAAAGTGTAATGTCCGGGTTTCACCAAAAAATTAACCATTATCAATTAAGGGCGAAATTATAAGTTAAGTTATCATATTTGTGTTAATCACTTTCGTGATATCACAACTACTCAAACTCGCTTTACAAATTCTACGCTTAAACCGGGACTTGAACCACCGACCTCCAGGTCACAAGTCCGTCGCCTTATCGATCAAGCCACTGAGGTCGGTTAAGGGCGAAATTATAATTAAGGGCGAAATTATAAGAAGCATTTCAACAAAAATAAACCAGACCATCACTCAAGTCAGAGTTTCAACCAATCACATGCAGCGGACTAATAGTACGACATGAGCTGATAACATTTCTGGTTTTGTAATTAAATCTAGTGAGTTTGTAGATGAGGGTGAGAGACAGAGAGGGGGGCTTATAAGGGAGGAATGTATATCTGTCCGGACCTTGGTGTTTAAAATTTGTGCACTGGTAGTCAAGTGGTGAACGCGCTAGTCTGGTAATCCAGGTAGCGTAGGGATCCGTTGGTTCGAATCCCACACAGTGCATGAATTTTTTCTCATTAATTGGAGTTTGTGACCACATAATAGCAAGACTCTGAGGGTTAGATGGTAGCAAATGCTTTGAGCATTAACCTCGCCTGGTGGTTATCTTTGACTATACGTAGAGTGTTATTATTATTGGGGCGTCGGACTCGTAATTCAGGCTTTCAGAGGTCGCGGGTTCGAAACACAGGTGGGACATGACAAGATATCCTTAACCTCGCCTGGTGGTTACCTTCCACTAAAAGAGTATTATTATTATTAACACCCCTCCCCCCATAGGAAATTCATACCTACGCCAGAGCTCTGACATTCAAGCAGAAATCATTGACCAACAAGCTTGGACTGGGGTATTGTTTAGGACTCAGAATCGGGGTCAGCACTCAGATGTTGGTTCCCACCAGAGCTCTGTGTGTGTGAACACTAACAGCATTGGTGCCTAAACTTTGCTGACATGTGCGACCCACTTTGGTGTTTTTTTATTTCACAAAAATCACGACCTCAGGATTATCAGATCATCTCGGATGGGCTTCACACTTCAAGGATTTTTTAAGCTTTGGGTGCGTTAATCAACTGTCCCACTATTCAATCAAGAGTTAGGTCGAAATTAATAGACAAAATCGAAATATTAAGCAATGACTTAAGCATTAGTTTCCCCATTGAAAACAATACGCCAAATCTAGACTTAACACCACAGAGGTATTACAAAAAATTGTAATTAATTCAATCCTAAGGGCTGAATTAATAGACAACATCAATAACTTAAGTCGTTGGTAAGTCGGTTTTCCCTATCTTACACAGTACGCAATCCCTGACTTAGCGCCACAGAGGTATTACAAAAACATCTATTAATTCCGCCTTTATAGTAGAATTATAATAGACGTTTTTGTTATACCTCTGAGGACTTAAGTATAGATTTTGCGTATTATTTTAAGTGCGGAAACTAATGCTTCAGTCCGAACTTTTGTCTATTGATTTCGTTGCTGGTACGTTGAATAGCAGATCGGAAGAGTTAAGCAACGTCCAACAAGGTGAATACTTGGTGGGTGACCTTCACGTTCTAACCTATGAGTGGCTGGCCAGAAGATTGTTTTCTACGAAGAGATTAATGGATTTTTTTGTATGTATTTACATATATGTTGGTACTCATACATGCGTCATCACTGTGATCCGAATGTACCTAAATCAAAACCAGCCTCAAAATATCGTCACCAAAAATCCAGTTTGTTTTAATATGACTGGATGAAATTCACCGGAAACTCGTATACTGAGTACATCATAAGTCAAGAAAATATTATGATCGATCCAAATTTTACCGTCCAAAAATTAAGTACTCACTATAGGTAATCCTTAATTCTAGCAGTTTTTATTATAATACTTATAATCAGTTACTAGTTGAACAATTAGTTACAATGAATACACTATACATATTTATCTTTTTACAATATTCACAGTGGAAAATAAAAAGACAATAAGAAAATAGATTGAGAACAATCAGAAAAAAACTCATGTTCTACCCAAAGAAAAAAATGTTATTACCCATGGCAATGTCTTCCACCCAAGCCTTTAATAGAGGTAAAGCAGTTCTTCTAAAAAACCGCGCTCGGTAGCTTGATCGTTGGCGGTAAACTTGTAACCTGGAGGTCGTTGGTTCGAGTACCTAGTTGGGTAAAAATTTAGCACCGTGAGTAAGAGTGTAGTTGTCACATGACACATCACGAAATTGATTAACACAAATATGATAAAGTTCTTGTAAATATACAGGGTGACCCATTTTAAAAGATACAGTCAAATATCTCAAAAAAGGTTAGTAATATAAAAAAAAAGGTGCGAAGTAAAGTCATAATGGATTTTAGGGGGAAACTTATTAGGCACAAACACGTTTCTCTCAAAGGTCTTGTTCAACTTTTTTTTGAGGTCAATGGAATGCTATATTTTTGATCATAGAATCGATTTGTTCTCAAAAAAGTAAATATAATTTGCTTAAATTTTTTTTTGATTCAACGTACCGTTTCAAAAATAAACACAAAATAAATTATCATGTTTCCACGCAGTGTGTCTTCATCTCGGACACTTGTAGATTGTATTTATTTAGGTATAGCAGGCTAAAGACCAAATTTTATTTTAATTTTGGTCAGTTATTATTTTTTTTTGAAACAATATTTTCATCACTTTTTCCAATTTTCACAAGCTTCTCAAATTCTATTTTATTTTCTTCATTTTTTTTGTGTTATTTTTTATTATTCTAATAAGTTCTTGGAATGGGAGATTATCCGCCTTCTGACATTGTTGACATCTTAAACATTTAACCAAAATTAAAATAAAAAACACTGCCAATTATGGACACAATACTTCCTCGTGATTGCTTCACATTGTAAACACGTGCCAATTTTGAGATTTTATAGAAAATTACTTGTATCTCCAAAACGGCTCAACCGATTTTCTTCAAATTTGTTTTATATGGTAGAATATTGTTTTGTCTACAATCTGAATTCCACAAAAAATTCTGTATCGGTAAGTCGTAGTCCTTATTTTTTTACTTTTTTGTCCAAAATTTCGGATTTTCTTAAATATCAGAGTCAAATTATAATTAATTTAAAAATAAATATAAATAACCTATGTGAAACAATAATATGCATATTCTCACAAAATTTCATCGAAATCGGGTGTACCGTTCACGAGATATAAGCGTTTAAGTAAAAAGTTAGTGGTCAGGCGCATGGTCTCTTTCACCCAGAACCGCTAGTACGAATTCAATGAATTCAAAATGGGACCATCTACAGAATGTCTCCTAGCTGTGTGCAATTTCATCAAAATCGGTCGAGTAGTTTCCGAGATTTGCGCGTTACAAGGAATCGTTTTAACAGACAGACAGACAGACCGACAGACGGACACAAAACCAAATTTACTCAGTAGGTTATGAAACGTCCAGAAATATGAAAAAAATTGAAATCGGAACAAAAAAATATTTTTTTTTTTTACAAAAACGAACACAATACTTCCGATTTCTAATATTAGAAATTTCTCGGAAGTAATTTGGTCTTTAGCCTGCTATACCTAAATAAATACAATAAACAAGTGTCCAAGATGAAGACACACTGCGTGGAAACATGATAATTTATTTTGTGTTTATTTTTGAAACGGTACGTTGAATCAAAAATTTTTTTAAGCAAATTATATTTACTTTTTTGAGAACAAATCGATTCAATGATCAAAAATATAGCATTCCATTTAAAAAAACAAAGTTAACCTCAAAAAAAGGTTGAACAAGACCTTTGAGAGAAACGTGAATGTGCCTAATAAGTTTCCCCCTAAAATCCATTATGACTTTACTTCGCACATTTTTTTTATATTACTAATGGTTTTTTAGATATTTAACTGTATCTTTTAAAATGGGTCACCCTGTAGAACCTCTGATTACGGAGGTAGGTATATTCGAGCACAAGTAGTCAAGTGGTTAACGCGCTAGTCTGGTAATCCAGGTAGCGTAGGGATCCGTTGGTTCGAATCCCACTCAGAGCATGAATTTTTCCTCATTCATTGGAGTTTGTGACCACATAATAATAATACTCTGAGGGTTAGGTGGTATAAAATGCTTTGAGCATTAACATTGGTCTGTTGGTTACCTTCCACTAAAGAGTGTTATTATTATTATTATTATGTATTATTATACTCGTAGTAGCAAACACTTGCTCGAGTATTTCAGACCAAGTCATAAACATCTTCCTCCTCTCAAGATTTTATCTTTCATTCAGAGTGGATACTCCGAACAGCAATCTAGTGATTCTATACAGGAGACTTGGTACATGACTATTTATTTCAATATATATGAAGTACATACATAAATACATTATGTACTTAGGTAGTCGTATGTTACTATAGTGAACTACCTACGTATAATTATGTACGTGGATAGTATAGGCAAATATTCATTCATAAAGTCAGTAAGGTCTGTGATAATAGTATTACAAGTCCGCCGCCTTAACGATCAAGCTACTGAGGTCGGTTCATCTGGATATGGTGCCCTTCTAAGCGCCAAACGTGATGTTAAGGGAGCCACCGATTTGAGTGATTGTTTTTTTTTGGCCTGACATTTCTGTGTCTCGCTGGTAAAATGTTGTTCTACAACTTTTTTTGTATCTTTAACCAATTCAAAGAAGCGGCCCTTGCGGCCAATTTTTGCGGCCCTGCGGCCACAGATACAATACTTTCCTTATTATAGGATAAGGAAAGTAAGAAAAATATAAAATTAACTTAAATAAATTCCTTCCTTCCTCCTTTGGATTACCAAGGCTGTTACCCGGAGACGTTCAACAGGTAGCAGCGAGACACAGATTTCTCCTCTACATCAGAAGATTTTGTACGTCTCCCTGTACCTGCCAGAACTTGCCACATTCTCTCGCCTCACCACATTCTGCTGGACTTACCACACGAACCACACCGATCAGATGACACCACTCTCTTCACCGATTCTGTCGCATGAAATAGATCGCATCAGATCGATCACCTGATTGAAAATGGGAGTCGGTAAGAATACCATATCGTTCATTGACGCGAAAGAAAGTAACCACATTAATAGAATTATACCTGAGATCGCCAGTCTAGTTAGGAGGATAGCGATATTTTCTTATCTGCATCCAAAATACTTGTCTCGAAAAAAAAAATAAGAAAAGTAAAAATAATATATCGGATCACATCCACGAATGTATAAGCCAATTACTTGTGGCACATCCCAAATGCGTCCGCTAGTCATTTGGGTCAAACCTGGGAGCCACCCTTAAAGGTCGAATTATAAAATTGGATTTCAACAAAGATACGCTAGACAGACCATCCCTCAAGTCCGAGTTTCAGCCAATCAAAGCGCTTAACGCACTATATTCAGACTTGATGAGGAGACCGTTCCTCATCATTTTTTTGTAATCTTAATCTATAATTCGGCCCTTAATCTAAGCCTCACTGTGGGCGTGGCTTAACTTCAGCGATATCACGAGAACTGATGTAATCAATGTATAACCGACGATGACTACATTTTGCAAGCTTTTTTTGCTTAATGACTCCTTAACATCTAGTTTTTTTGAGACGGGGAATTTACACTCCATTCGCTGGAAACTCTCAAAACAGCTACCAATACTTACCTAACCCAGTCTATATCAGGAATACCTAGCCAACAGCTACCCAAAATAACCTCACTCAGTCGGGGATAGCCAGCAGAAACCTAAAATAGGCTTTATAATTTGGAAGCATGATTAAAGTATTTGCATACAGTTTACAGTTACACTGGTTATAGGTAGGTACATTACACACCATTGCATATTACAAAACATCGAAATCTGAAGCAGTCATACAGGTTTATTCCGTGAAGACTGATTAGAACGCTGTCAAATAACTGCTCAAACCTCCTTGGTTCTCATACTTTGAATTCCAAAACATAAGTTTGTACCTATACTGCATTACCCATAATGAGTACAATCTTAAAATTTTACAACCGTAGCTACCGAGATAGCAGTGAGCGTAGCTACCGAGATAGCGATTTAGCTACGTAGATAGCGGCGTAGCTACCGAGATATCCGCGAAGCTATCGAGATAGCGGCGTAGCTACCGATATAGCGGCTTAGCTACCAAGATAGCGACGTATCTACCGAGATAGCGGCGTAGCTACCAAGATAGCGGCGTAGCTACCAAGATAGGGGGCGTAGCTACCGAGATAGTGGGCGCAGCTACCGAGATAATGGGCGTAATTCCCGAAGATCCCAGTTTCGACTGTCAAATTTCGTTCATATAACCCAATCAGAGTGTGTTGTTTACCCAAATAATCCAATCAGAGTGTAGTTGAAAGGGAGATTTGGGGATTATGAGAGTAAGAAAGTTTTCTAGAGAGAGGCCTATGAGCAAGGCGATGAGCATGTCAGTCTGTCTGTGTATTCAAAATTTAATACAATCATTCATATTTTTTATTTTGTCTACTTTTATTTAACTGAGTCATAATTTTATCTCACCAAGTAGTTTTAGGTTAAAAAACAAACAAAAATACCCCATATACTTATACACATAAATTCGTAGGTATAAAAAACATCGAAAAACAAGTAACTAACTGGTAACGACCGAATGTTAGGAATACCTACCTAAACACGCACTCATTTTGGAACCCAAATCAGGCCCCATGTCTCTCCTCAGCAGGCACACATGATGATTGGGAGCTCATTTATTACTTCAAAATAAATTGTACAAGCTTCATTTTTTTTTTTTTTTTGGTAAGTAAGTATAAGTACCTACTCATGTAATAAGGAAAATATCGTAAAATCCATGAGAGTTGGAACCCAAGGCTTGCCGGTATGGGGCCACCAATACACCAGTTTTCTGAAGATCAATGTGGTGAAGTAACGTCCAGCAAGGTTAGGACTGGGTGGGTGACTTGACCACTCGAAATGGAAAACTGAAAAGTTAATGAAAATATTATAAAGTCCATGACAGTTCCAACCCAGAGTTTGCCAGTAGAGCCAGCGTAATTAATGGGAGGTGGAATAAGACTCTGAGGGTTAGGTGGTAGAAAATGCCGAAGGCATTATCACCACCCTTGATCAGGCTTTGTTTATATTTATTTCACAACTTGTTACCATGTTCATTGTATATATAAAAAAAAAAATGTAAATAAAGCTTGGTCCAATTGTTTATAAATAATAAAAAAAAATATCACAGATCCCTGTGTAACAGTGGTGTACGGATTAAACGGACGGACACCCAGATCCAAAATGGTTAAGGCTCCTGAGTCCTACCTTGTCCAATAATTCTCATGGCACGAAATAGTACAAACATGATAGTTTATTACCGATCATACATTTTTAAAAATACCGGAATTAAAAATAACTGTGTGTGTTTTTTACTCACTTATCCTTAATACTTCCGTTTCATGGGATTCGAAGTATGATCTAGGTATGTATACGAGTAGCTACCGAACACTTAGAAGACTTGAGGATGAATGGACTTCAATCTAGTTTCGGAATTCTACACGATATCTTTATCCCCCCAAAAACACCACTTCGTGGTTAAAAAAAGAAGAACGCCTCACCCAAAGAATGATTATAATAAGCTAAAAATAAATGATATCAAATTGAGAACACCTTGTCCCCTCTCTTTCTATATCACGGCACTCCTCTCTGAATTTATTCCTCTTATGTTTATCTTTCTTTATCCTTTCTAGGGTCATCCCAAACTTGATTTCTCTTTAAATTTACTTGTTGCACGGCAATAAAAAATGGCGGTCGCGGTGTAATTTTCTCGATTCAAATCAAATAACTTCAGAAAGAAAAATCTTCTTTTTTTAACCACGAAGTGGTGTTTTTGGGGGGATATCAGTTCTTTTTGTACGAAAATATAGGTTCATACACTACTGAAACATTAGGAATGACAAAAGTAAATAAGCTGGGAAAATGTGAATGTACCAAGTTGTCTTTTTTAAGATATAGTTTTAGCAGTACGTATTTAATTTTTCTTAGGTCAATATGTATTTGGATCACAGATTTGGCCCCCTAAGTCCCCAAAGTGAGTAAATAATATATAAATTTGCAATGCAAGATCTTTTGATTCTATTCTCCACATCATTAGGTTTATCTTTCAATGCTAAATAGACCTCGGAGCCTCCTATGAGGGACACTAAAACACCTGGATTTACAAATGCCAAAGAAATTAATTTGTAAACACCTTATCAAGGTGAGGTAATGAGTTCTCTCCCGTTGACCTTTTCTTACCCGAATTCTCTCCGGCTTGTTGCAGGGGTCACCACGAGTATCTCTCCCGGAAAAAAGACCATGCTTTTTTACATTAGGTATTTAATAAAATGAAAACTATAAAATTATCATTTTTATATACCTAAGAATGGGCCTTTTATAAGGAAATCTTTTAAATCTCTAACTAATGAAAGGCAATGCCTTCAGTGTTTAGTAGAGTTAGGTAAAATACATAGAAGGCCATGCCCCAGGAATATAGTATATAGGGTTAAGGATAATACATAAGGAGAATGCCTGATTATAATAGGCGTAGTACTAATGAATTAAGTAAGTGCCTGTTAGGTGTTTTCAAGTAGGTTAGGTAAAGGTAACTTCAATAGAAGGCCTTTGCCATGTACAGTAATATGATTAATAACTTAAGACATAATAAATAGAATAACTTCGATAATCAAATTAATGTTAAATATATAGAATTATATTTTTGATTTTAATCATTTAATTACTTGATAAATAATATTTCAAATTCAATTCAAATTTTTTCGACTTATAGAACCTTGTTTTCAGTAATGTTTATATGGCAATGGACTGTTCTATCTCCTTGCACAATATAACATAGTTAAATTATAACACAAATTACTTACTAAAACTTATATCACAAATATACATAAAATAAACATATGACATTTTTAAAAATTCTCAAAACTTACCACTATTACGGGGAAACATAATTTTTAAATGCACAGCAGGAGATGTGATGGCACGATCATAGTGAAAAAATCCAAAAGTAAAAACTTTAAGTTTCTAGCTTTTCAACAAGAGCATTCAAATAGAAGATGTCTAAATTCAGAGAAAGATAATGAACTTCTCTACAAAACAGCCGTTGAGAATAAAGACGATACTGAACTTAACAATACATCAAGGGAAATTGAAGCCATCACACATCATAGAAATTTGTTGCTTGAGAACGTAACAAAACAAAAAACAGAAATCGATCTCTTAAAGCAAATAAACAAAGAAAAAGACACACTTATTGAAAATTTAAAAACATCATTAGAAACCACTGAAGCCGGGTGGAATGTAGACAAAAAGGAACTAGAACAACTTAGAAATAAAATAACAATGCATGAAAATACATCACTGCTTCCAAAAAGCGCTAATAAAAAAGTGTCTTTTGTCACAGAAAAAAGAGACCACACTGAAACTTCAAACAATACCCTAACATCTAGTATCAATAATTTAGAAGAATCAAAAGAAAAATATCTCAATGAAAAGGCAATTTCAACTCAGTCCAAAAGCGTGAATAACCTAGTGAATCAACAGAGAGCACAAAATAAAAAAAACGCCTGAGCAACAACAAGGCACAAAAACAAAGGGTAAATCATACATCATACTTGGCGATGAACACGTCAGAGACATGAATGTACAAATGAAAAATATCGATACTGATAATAAGTACATTGTACACTGCCACCCTGGAAAATATATCACGGACCTAAATTTAGATCCTAACACCATGATTGAACAATACGAATGCCTTATTCTCATGGGAGGTTCAAACGATGTTTTTAATAATGAATTCTCTATAATCCACAAATATTTAACTGATCTCATAAGAAATTTATGTTCTAAAATCAAAATAATCCTCGTATCAATCCCTTACCGTTATGATAAACCTTCAGCCAATATCCACATCCAACGACTAAATAAGAAAATAAGAAGTATAGTCAACATATTCAAAAATGTAGTATTCTTGGATATTAACAAAAGGCTAAAACGTTCTAGTTATGGGTATGATAAAATAAATATCAACTTTCAGGGAAAACAGAAAATATGTGCAGCAGTACAAAAAATAATAAATAACGACAAAATTTTCGAAAACAAAAATAATGGATACCAACAGCAGATAGTGGTACAAGATCTAAAGAAACCAGCGCCACCAGTACCAGTAAATGTACGACGCCCTAATCAGCGACAGCAATACCAGGATCAGACCAGAAAGAAAATGCAATATAATAATCATAACCTGCAATACAAGCGTCTGACGGAAGAAAGCCAATGGTATAAACTGCAACACGCTCCTAGTCGGCAAGGCAGGCCCGTCGCAAAATCAAAAACACCATATCATAGATCATCACAATCACCATCAACCCAGCACGATGGATCTGCAAGTCATCCAACAACTCCGCAATATAAGAAGTCGCCACAGCATCATATTTTAGAACACCACACGGCTCCACAATATCATGCCTCATCGCAAAAATTAACATTGCGGCATTCTTTACCCTCAGCACAGCCGGACCCTTGTCAGCAAACTTTGCCACAACAACCGACAAAACAACAACAAACTCCGCCACTGCAACGAGTACAGCAACCAACGGAACTGCAATGTACGTACGCAGCACAGATGAATCATTCTTTGTTGCAACCATCAACTTCCCGGCACTCTTTACCCTCAGCACAGCTGTATCCTCGTCAGCAAATTTTGCCACAACAACCGACAGCACAACAACAAACGCCACTGCAACAACGAGTACAGCAACCAAATGAACTCCAATGGGCGTACACAAATCAGATGAGTCAGTCACAAATTCTCAGTCAACAAAAAAATGATGCTACAACATCAAGTACAGCAATTGTTGGGCACACTTCACAGACACTATCAGCAACAAGAACAGCACTACCAATTACCACCTTTTATGAGTATGCCACCATCGTCAGCCCCATATATACAATCCAGTGTAGCTCCTACTCCCCAGCACAGCCTACCACCACATTCAACAATACCACCCTATGTAAACAGTGACATGAGCCATATTTTTGGCTTCCCCCGACAATGTTAGCGATACAGCTTCAAATCGCCCGATTTACAATGAGAACAAATTCTCAAAAAACATAGATTTAAGTTTAGAAATAGAAAGCGACCATGTTTTACCTACTGGTAATCTGACCAGTAACCATAATAATAATGAAATTGTACAAACATCAGGACAGATAGGAAATAACAAATTATCCTCTAATAACAATACTAGTAGGAAAAAAGTAATCAATATTTTTTACCAGAATACTCGAGGTTTGAAAACTAAAACGAAAGAATTTTATTTAAATCTCCTCTCAGAAGAATACGACATAGTGGCTATCACTGAGTCGTGGTTAAGTCCAGATGTAAATACAAATGAACTTTTCGACTCTCGATATACAATATTTCGGCAAGATAGGGACGAAAAGAAGACAGGCAAAAAAAGAGGAGGTGGCCTAATTTTAGCTTCAAAACGAGAAATTTCCTTGACTAGAATTGTACATTGGGACATATGTAACAATATTCTTGAGCTCATGTGGTTTCGATTGACACTAATAGGGGAAATAATCTATCTTTGTTTGATTTATTTACCACCACATCAAGAGTCAAAAAAATATGACGCTGTGAAATTCCTTTCAGAATCAATATCAGAGCGAAACTTACAAAATGAAAATTTCATCCTTATTGGTGATTTAAATTTGCCCGATTTCTCTGAGGAATTAAATGTAGACCCTCCTCGTTCAGTTTCCAAGTTTAGAGAATTTACCAATTTTCACCTCCTAGAATCCAAAAACCATATAAGAAATAAAAATAATAGAATACTAGATCTATGTCTAACGAACATAAGTGAAATATTTTTATCTAATAATAAACTAGTTGATGTAGAAATCTTAAAAACTCAGGGATTAGTAAAGGAAGACAGTCACCATCCTGCATTAGAAATAATGATCAAGTATCAAAATAAAATTAAAATTAAGCAAATACCATATAAAGTTGATTCTAAAGAAAAGACAAAATATTTTGCCTTCCACAAAATTGACGCTGAAAAACTAAATAGTGAAATACAAAAAATCTGCTGGGAAGATGACATAAATCTAATCACGTGTCCAAACATCTTCCTTAATAATATTTATGTAAAGTTAAATGAAATATTTTTGAAAAATGTTCCCCTTTACAATGTAAGCAAGCGATCACAAAATTTCCCCGAGTGGTGGAGCGCAAATACAAGACACATTTTCAAAACAAAAGAAAAATTGCGCAAAACGCAAAACAAAACACAGCAACAATCTGAACACTATAAATATTTACGAAAAGAAATTAAAAAAGAGATTAAGTCCAACTATCAATCCTACATCCAGAAGTTATCCACTGAATTCAAACATAACAGTAAAAGTTTCTGGAAATACGTAAAAAAGGAAAGATCTAAGGGTAAATCGACAAACATAATCTTTAAGGGGCAGCAGTTGAACTCTCAAAAAGAGATTGTTGACTCCTTTGCAGATCACTTCATTACCTCATACAAACCATGCTCTGTGGACTTAGATAAAATCTGTTCGCTGAACGATCTCTCTACCAGTATAGAGATACCTTTGTTCACAGAGCAACAGGTCTTGGATGAAGCTATGAATATAAACCCAAATAAGCCCGCGGGAAGGGATGGAATACCCCCCAAAATAGTGCGAGAATGCGCTCCATCACTCGCCAAACCTCTTACTTATTTATTTAATTTAAGTTTGCAATCAAATGTGTTTCCTGATCGACTTAAAGATACAATAATAACACCTGTACCAAAAAATGAATCTGGCTGTGTTGAGGACCACAGACCAATAGCTAACCTCAATTCTTTTGCCAAACTATATGAGGCACTATTATACAAATCTATAGCAGGTCAAGTTTTTTCTAAGGTTACAAATATTCAGCATGGCTTTGTGGAAGGACGTTCGACAGTTACAAATCTCACTGAATTTTCAGAATATGTATGTGCAACCTTACAGGAAGGCTATCAAACGGATGTCCTTCTCACAGATGTCATGAAGGGATTTGATCAAATCTCACATGAATCAATCATAAAAAAATTATACAGCATAGGATTTAAGTCAGCAAAATTATTTGTCTCATACCTCACCAATAGGAACCTTCAGGTAAAATATATGGACATTACATCAGAACCATTTATCCCAACATCAGGCATTGCTCAAGGCTCAAAATTAAGTAGCTTACTATTCATTTTAACCTACGATGAAGTGTGCAAAGATATTAGCCCTGAATCAAAAATACTCCTCTACGCAGATGATCTCAAAATCTTTAGAAAAATAACAAACATAAATGACTGCCAAAAATTGCAGGAAGATCTCAACATAGTTAGACAAAAACTTCACTTGATTGGGCTAAATTTCCATCCATCCAAATCAAAACAAATCACTATCACAAGAAAAAAAGTCAATATAAACTATAACTACAAAATGGGAGACATCTGTATAGAAAAAGTAAATTCTCATAAAGATTTGGGTATTATAATTGACAGTGAACATAAATTTAACGAACATCGTGCAAACATGCTAAAACGAGCTTATAGAAAACTTGGCCTCATTATTCGATTCGGAAAACACGTTAAGGATATTGATGTTTTAAGAACGCTATTTTTATCACTAGTGAGATCTACTGTGGAGTATGGATCAATATTATGGGATCCAAACTCGAAATTAGAATCAAAAACAATTGAAAAAATTCAATCCACATTTGTTAGATACCTATTTAAAAAAGAAAACGGGTTTTATCCAAAATACCCGGAAGCTATTTCCTACAACACCCTTCTAGAAATGCTTGATATTAATTCTCTTGAATTAAGACGTAAAGTAGACCTAGTGATGTTAATTTATAATCTTGTAAACAATAATATTACATGTCTAGAACTCAAAGAAAAAATAGTGGAAAAAACACCAAACCCCATTTTAAGAAATACAAATTTTGAAACCTTCACAGTCCCTCATCCTAGACTTACTAAACTTCATGAATCGCCACTGAACAGAGCAATGACTCTATGTAATGAAGTACACTTAAGCACAGACGACTTTTTACTGTCTAAGGAAGCTTTTAAAGCAAATGTAAGACAATTAGTTTTTAGTTCGCTATAGTTTTAAGTTCTTAATTAATTATTTAATTTTAATGTGAACATTGGTATTGTTGTTTCAATTTATAGTTATAAGAATTATTTTTGAAACAATGTTATGTTCTTAATAAAAAAAAAAAAAAAAAAAAAAAAAAAAAAAAATACATAGAAGGCCATACCTCAGGTCTATATCAATGATTCCTAGGTGTTTCGATTATAATTTTTATGCTAGGCCTAAACTATCTCTATATATAAAACAGAAAAAAGGACTACCTACCTACCTACCTACCTATGTTTGTTTGTCCGGAGTTGTTTAGCCAAAACGGTAAGAGATAGCGAAAAATGTCTCAGAATTGACCCCCCCAAAATCATTATCGCTTTGTCCAGAAAAATTATAAAAAGTTCAAAAAGGCATTGCTGTCCATCAGTACGTCCATGCCTTAGTAAATTTAGTCCCGTTGCAAAGCACGGGCAAACGGCTAGTGTAGGTATAAAATCAGGTAAAAATGCAAGCGACGCGACGGGAGACAATTTGGTGTTAATAAAACCATGAGCGGGAGAGAACTCGGTTGTGAAGTCCCTTATCAATACCTCACGAGGTATGAGTGTACTCCGGACATAATGGACAGAGAAAAAAAAACTTCCCTCAAGGGGATCGAACCCAAGCCTAGTATGCTACTCACTTGGCCAAAGTCACTACTTTGTCACAAATTTTAGTGAGTAGCATCGACATTATGAGAGCTACATAATTCATCATATTTTATCTCCATCCAATGATGATTGTCCAAAATCAATCTCGTAATGCCGCCACAGGTCATTGTCCGATTCTGCAACTTCTAAAATTTTCCTCGCGAGGGTAATGAGGTCGTCATGAAGATCAAAAAATATAAAGATCGGAAAAACAAAATACGTTAAGCCCAAATTGAAAATATAGAGCTAAAAAATTTCGTCCCCGCCAGGATTCGAACCCATGCTGACTGGGTGGCAGGTCGAGCATGCTACCAATAGACAAAGTTATCTTCTACAGAAACGGACGGAAAATTAACTAAATTAATACTTGGAAACTTAAACTTTAAAATTTTGCAGTGAGAGAGCGAGGTCATCTCGAAAAATACATACTGGCCAAGATCTGACCACTAAGCTAAGAATTCGAAGGTACCTACTCGACAAAGAAAATGAAAAGGCCACCAGGTGCCACCCAGTGGACCGGATGAAGGAATAAAATCAATAAATTTGGTATCTGCTCATCAAGATCTTTCATTTGATACCACTTAAGTATTATCCTTCAATTCCCGATTTGGGCTCCCAAAACCCGAGGCCGCCCAAATGGGCCGCCCGCTTATAATTTAGAATTTTTTTTTGGTCCGGGCTCATCTCCTTTATATCTTGATCACTTTAGACACCTCACTTAATCTTCAGTGCCAAGTTAAAGACACGAAGTCGGGTCTCAAAGGATCCGTATGAAAAAAAAAAAAACAGAAAAAAAAAAAACAAAATTATGAATCTTTTCATGTCTTTCACGATTGTTGGGGGGTCTCGAAAATAGGGTTCCCGGTGGCCTAGGAAGTCAAACAAAGAGTCAAATCAACTTATTTTTCAACGTAGAGCCCATTTCTGTAACAAAAATCGCGATTTTTGAAAATCATGTTGCACTTTTCGCTGGCTGAAAGTACATGAAATGCATGGGAACTATGTTTTCCGTAACCTTACACTCTGCCGGGCTGTCTCTTTCTTTGTATAGGCGTTCTTCACACCTCGGCCGAGGTGTTTGATTAGAAAAGGGTTCTGACTTCTGTTAAATGTTATGCAGGTAAGGGAACTTGCGTTTTTTACCTAGATAGGTAATAAAATTAAATAAAATAAAGAACCACCTAAATAATTACCTACGATTTATTTTGGTGTGTTGGTGGTCGAGTGGTTAAGATATGCTATTGGTGGTCAAGTGGTTAACGCGCTAGTCTGCTAATCCAGGTAGCGTAGGAGATCCGTCGGTTCGAATCCCACCCAATGCATGAATTTTTCGATTTGAGGAGATCTCAATTTGAGGAATAACTATGCATACCACCCTGAGGGTTAGGTGGTAAAAAATGCTTTAAGCATTAACCTCGCCTGGTGGTTACCTTCCACAAAAGAGTCTTATTATTATGCTATAGCTCTACATAATAGTCTGGTGATCCAGGTAGCGTAGAGATCAATGAATTTGAAGCCCACCCAATTCATTATTTTTTATCATTAACTTGAGTGAGACCTTAACCACATTCAAGTTGTCGTTTTTTTTTTTTTTTTTTTTTTTTTTTCTAGAAAAATTCAAAATCAATTCTAGGGGACAGTCTAGAACTAAAGTAATCTTGACTCATTTTTCGAAAAATGCTGTCTAACGGAGATACGAACAAAATAGTAACTCAGTTTTGAATACAAACATATACAAAATGTTAGGTATTAGGCATTTACTTGAGAAATTTACTTATTGATTATGACATGGTGCGAGTTATTGACCGAACTTGGAATCTAGAAGAACTTAACTTGATGTTCTTGTCATTCAATTGATCGACCGTCAACAGCTATGGAATTGAATTAGTAGATCTCCTTGCAACGCTTTGGCGATTTAATAGATAAATATAATAATATCGCCTTATTTATACTGCCCGATAAAGTCCCATTATTCCAGCAGTAAGCCCAAGACATATTCTTATGTGTTAAAAATACCAAATGGATGGATAACTTGTCATGTCCCGGCTGGCTTTCGAACCTACGACCTCTGGGATCTCTGGATTCACAGAGTGCCGCCTTCACCACTGAGCTACCGGGAAATGAAAATGTTGTCATTAGACAAACTAGAAGCTTTGTGTGAACGAGCTTAGTGTAAAATTAATAGACGTATTTGTTATGCCTATGTGGTCTTGAGTCTGCTACATTCGTGAATAGCTTGGCGACGGGCGAGCCCGACGGTTGAGTGGTCATCCATGCAACAAGACCTGAGAACTGGTGTATTCTACGTGCCATCGACGGCATATTGACATGGACTCATCTCGTCACTTACATACATGACAATGACATGACATACATCATCACATAAGGATGTCAGAAAAGAAAAGTCGGACCTAAAATTTATAGGACAAATTGGGAATAAAATGTCATCATCATCATAGGGTGGCGTCATCGTGAACGATGGTAGCCAGGCAGTGGAGGAATGACTCAGCACTTCTACCACTGTCTTTACAAGGAGGCTAATATTTGACAAGGACCCCCAGAACCAACCCAATGCTGGTCTACTCCCTGTTTATAGTCCCCCAGCCAGACTGCTGGTCTACTCCCTGGTTATAGTTCACCAGCCAGACTGGAGTAGCAAAAAAAAAAAAAAATATCATACTTTTCTAGCATCTCGCCACTCTCATCGTAATGCTTACTACGACACAAATCCCCCAGTCCCCCTAAACAAAATCAGTCTAGAGTACTCTAGTCCGTGTGAAGGGACAGAACGAACAGCTCTCTTAATGCCCTCCAGGCGCGGGCGGTGCTAAGGAGCTGCGGAACTGCAGCACCACCCCCTGACGAAAAAGAAAAAGAGAGGATTTTCTCAGGTCCTAGCTCGTACACAATGAAAATAAATTATCACATATTTACAGAATAATAAATGCATAATTCTTATTATTAGCATGGTAAACAAACTCAAGTTTTTAGTTACTGCAAGAGCGACGCTATAAATCCCAATTCAGTCCGGTTTACGTGGCATTACCCCCAAAACTTTTTCCCACCGGCCGCGCCTGCTGCCCTCTCTCCAAAACTCAAACAGTCGACAGTCTCAGGAGAAAAAAAGAAGCAGAAAAAAAACGTAGGGGGCAAGGGGCCTCAACCTTAAATCAGTTTACACACGGGCCACGTCATCGCGAATGCATATACGTGAATCATGCATATACGTGAACCGCCCGTGCGCCACACAGCCCATTAGATGATAAGGAAGCAATTGATGTGAGCTTGTGAGCCCCGCTCAGTTTCTGAAAACACAAAACACTACTACGGCTCAGCGCGTTCATTTAACAGGAATAACCAGGCACGGTGATTTCTTCAGCTAAATAATGTAGCTGTGTGACGGACTTTCCGATGAATTCATCAGTATAAAGCTGGGGGACTATAAACAGGGAGTAGACCAGTATTGGCTTGGTTCTGGGGGCCCTTGTCAATTATTAGACTCCTTGTAAAGACAGTGGTAGAAGTGCTGAGTCATTCCTCCACTGTCTGGCTACCATCGTTCACGATGACGCCACCCTTTGATGATGATTAGGCTGAAGTTAAAAAGATGATATAGATTATAGATGATAGAAAGTAAAAATTGCCACCCGTCGTGATATGCCCATGCAGTTGAAAGCCAGGTTAAACCCAAATTAAAAAAAAAAAAAAAAAAATGGCCAGCGAGATTAGAACTTCGTGCGAGATTACTCAAATTCAACAGTGTTAAAATCCCAAAAGGGAGGATATCTCGTCATGTCCCGCCTGTGTTTCGAACCCACGACGTTTAAAATCTGAATAACAGTCCGACGCCCCAATAATAATAATAATAACACCCTTTAGTCAAAGATAATCACCAGACGAGGTTAGTATTCAAAGCATTTTCTACCACCTAACCCTCAGAGTCTTATCATTATGTGGTCATAAACTCAAATTAATGAGGAAAACTTCATACACTGGTTGGGATTCAAACCAACGGATCCCTACGCTACCTGGTTTACCAGGCTAGCGTGTTAACCACTTAACTACCAGTCCAACATCCCAACTTATTTGGTCCCAATAGAACTGGTAGGTATAGTTAGGACCCTACTTGACATGCCATTGTCCCTGTTTGATTGTACTGGCAGTTGCCTCACAGTGATGAACTCAAACGAACTGCAGCTTTGAAGTTTGATTGAAATATAGCCATTGGTTACACGCGCGGATACAGGTACGAATAAGATACCTGACTTACAGCTCAATGCCCTGGCCTACAGATAGACACATGAAATTACAGATAGACATGGGTCCTCCTTGAGAAGCTTCCAAGAAGGCTGAATGAAGCTCTTACAAAATTACGCAAGTCTAGAGAGTGGTTGGATGGAAGAGCTCAGAATTGAAAATCCTGCCTCGATAAAGAAAGCCTAAAAAAAGCTGCATTTTCTCTACGTAGAGGCATGGCCACAGGCACAGACTATCTCTTTCACAAGAAAGTCGCTGGATTGTTTGCACAAAAAAGTAAAACTTTTTTTTTATATATAAATATAGAACAGTTCTGTTCTCGTTCTGTCCCTGAAGTTAAGTAAGGTCCAGCAGGGTTAAAACTTAGGTGGGTGACCATTGAAATTTGAACTCTCGTGATGATAGCTATTTTCGGCCCCACTTAGGCTGGGTGAGGTTAATTTGAGTACCTGGTTTGTGAGTTTCCAGAGAATGGATGGTGAGACCCCCGTCGTGAATCGTGATATGACCATGTTATAGTAATATAGTTGAAAGCAACGTTAAAAAAATGAGACGTTTGAATTTATGCAGTCCTCTTCAACATCTTGCCACCTGCTGAGCTATACTTGCATAAAATAGCTTATATGTAGAAGCAATAGTATCACGAAATTCGAAATTAGTATGTTATTTTTGGCACATAATAAGCAGTGGGCGGAACTATTACCTGCGGCGATCTTGAAATGGTGCGAATTAGGTATCCCGTCTTGCGTGGTCTAAATTTGTGGTGTATTTTTACTCTTCTAACTGTAATCAGTTGATTTTGTTTCAATTATGACGTCATGAAGTCGGCTTATTATCACCGGTTCATTTGTGACGTCATGAATTATAAGTCGTATTGATCATGATTTACTGATACACGTGTTTATACGTCAGAGTACTCAGAGTAGAGGTTAAACAGGTTAGACTTGTGTTGTATCTACTCTGCTGAATTGAAGCCAGTGTATAATATAATGGTAGGTACGTTAAATACACCAGTTCTCAGCCGATCACTGAAGTTAAGCAACGTCCAGCGTGGTGAGGATATGGATTGGTGACCGTTCTGGTTCCGATATCCATGGTCTTCAGGATCTACTGGGTATTCCAGGCCCATTCAGGTTGGGTGAGGTTAATTTGAGTAGCTGAGATGTTTTCCCAGCGAATGGTGGGTTAAACCGCCCGCCGCGCCGTCATGATATGACAGTCTTTTGATTAGGTAACTTTTCTTTCCATTATGTTCTTCTTGTAGGGCTAGGAATTCACATTTTGTAACTCTCAACTATGGTGTTTAGTCGAAAACATCAATTTTACCCATCAGGTACCCTGGACTCTTTCCTGTACATAACCGCTGCAATTTCTTATCAATTTTAATTGGGGAAAAAAGTTGGGGGCTCAATTTGGGTGCAGCCCTTCATGTTAGCGGTCAAATAATAAAATTGGATTAAAAGAAAGATAAGCCATCCCTCAAGTCGGAGAATAGTGCGCTTTGATTTGCTGAAACTTTGACTTGAGGGACAGCCTGGCTTATCTCTGTTTGTGTGTTATTGTTATCCTATTTTCTAATTTGACTTAGGTCTCTTTTACTCTTTGGGTTTCTTTGTAGTGACTGCTCGGAAAATAGTCGATATATTCCACGACCTTAAAAAAAACCGCGAGTATTAGATGTTGATAATAATAATCATCTCGTCTTAAGGCCGAATCAAAAAATTGATAAAATAGGATTATAGCAAAGGTAATCCAGTCCCTCAAGTCTCTAGTCCCGACTTGAGGGACGATCTGTCTTCGTTGAATTACTATTCATAATTCGTCCCTTACTGTTCCACCCCTTAAGCTACCTTGTAACTATTAGTGCCTGCTCAGAAAGTAGTCGAAATTTCCACGTCGAGCGTCGCTTTTCCTAAGAAAATATCATGCCCGTAGACCTTCGAAAAAACCCAGGCAGATGTTGTTCAATGTTCATTTCATCTTGCTCATCTATTCTTTGGGCTGCCCGGTAGCAATACAGCCAGTGCTGCTACACAGCCAGTTTGGTAGCTACACAGCCAGTGCTCGACTCGATTGGTTCTGCATGAGGGAAAATCGAATTTTCTACGCTAGGGGCCGACAGGCCAGGTCCGTCGCCTGTTCGCTAGGCCTCGCGCAGTGACCTCGCAGCCCGCGAGAACCTCAGAAAGAGAAATTCAAAGCATAACTGTGCCCATTCTGGCGTGTAGAGGGGAAACCAGCAACCAGCACTCAGGCAAGAAGAGTTTAACGACACTTGACTGTTTGATCTACTTTCATATTGTTTCGAAACCTCCGCCAAAACCTTGGGCCGCTGCTCTGCCCTGTGCAGGAATCGAATCCCCCACTCCTCGGCTTCGAATACGGGGGGGCAGCCACAGTCCGCTCGTAACTCATTTTGCTCACAACGCTCGTCGCTCGACGAATTTCACGCCCATTTTCCCGAACCCGTGTGCGTTTTCAAATGTAGTCATAATTTTTTTCTCCACACTAATTAATTAACACAAATTTTTTGTACAGTTTTTAGTGAAATTTTAGTAAAATTAATAAATTAATACTAACAGTTTTGTGAAAAGTGAAAATAAAAAGCGTACTCTTTCTAATTTTAATCCATCAATTTAGTTACTAATAATTTTAATAATTTAAATAATAATTATATGCAGTTCTGTGATGTCCAATTTTACGAAAGAAAATTTTGATTCAATTTGTCGTGTGTGCACTTCTAACCTCAATGGAACCGAGGCCAAATCCATTTTCGACATTTTCGTGACAGCGCCCAAAACTTTGGAATTCTGTCTCCGTACAAGAGTAAGTTATCACAGTTAAATTAATTAACGTATTTATTTGTTTACTTTGTAAACTATATTTTATTAATTTCACTGATAAGGAATTAACTGATAAGAGATAAGACAGGTGGAGATTTTTTCTGCCAGTCTTTTTATTTTTTAGCTTTTTTTAGCCACCCCGTTTTTGTATTTATTTTCTCTGCACTTCTCCAACTGGGTGAAGGTGAACCAGAGTCGTTAATATTGAAAGCTTCGTAATGTAGGTCAGTTTTTCTCTAGACTTGTTTCAAACCTGCCTGAGCTTCTTTTATTCGTCAAGGATCCTGAATTCATAGAGCCCTGAAGGGAATTGATAGATTGTTTTGCTTGATTTGCTTGTTGTTTGAGTCATGGCATTTTTTTTTTTTTTTTTTTTTTCATGGCATTTTTTTTTTTTTTTTTTTTGTGCAGGCTCAATGTTTTGAGCTATGTCTTTTATCGTCAAGGATCCTGAATTCATAGAGCTCTAAAGGGAACTGATAGATTGATTTGCTAGTTGTTTGAGTCATGGCATTTTTTTTTTTTTTTTTCTTCTTCTTTTGTGCAGGCTCAATGTTTTGAGTTATGGCTTTTATTCGTCAAGGATCCTGAATTGATATAGCCCTAAAGGGAATTGATAGATTGATTTGCTTTTTGTTCGAGTGATGACATTTTTTTTTTTTTTTTTTTTTGTGCATGGTAAATGTTTTGAGTCAAGGCTTTTATTCGTCAAGGATCCTGAATTGATATAGCCCTAAAGGGAATTGATAGATTGTTTTGCTAGTTGTTTGAGTAATGTCAAGTAATGGCATTTTTTTTTTTTTTTTGCTCAATGTTTTGAGTCGTGGCTTTTATTTGTTCGCTTTTTTTTATTTCCTGAATTTATAGACCCCTAAGGGGAATTGATGGATTGTTTTGCTAGTTGTTTTGAGTAATGGCATTTTTTTTTTTTTTTTTTTTTTTTTTGTACATGCTCAATTTTTTTAGTCAAGGCTTTCATTTGTCAAGGATCCTGAATTCATAGAGCTCTAAAGGGAATTGATAGATTGATTGTTTTGCTAGTTGTTTGAGTAATGTCAAGTAATGGCATTTTTTTTTTTTTTTTTTGCTCAATGTTTTGAGTCATGGCTTTTATTTTTTTGCTTTTATTTTATTTCCTGAATTCATAGACTCCTAAGGGGAATTGATAAATTGTTTTGCTAGTTGTTTGAGTAATGGCATTTTTTTTTTTGCTCAATGTTTTGAGTCATGGCTTTTATTTGTCAAGGATCCTGAATTCATAGTGCCCTAGAGGGAATCGATAGATTGTTTTGCTTGATTTGCTTGTTTTTTGAGTCATGGCATTTTTTTTTTTTTTTTTGTGCATGCTCAATGTTTTGAGTCAAGGCTTTCATTTGTCAAGGATCCTAAATTCATATAAAGGGAATAGAGCTTTAAAGGGATTTTTTGACGTCTCTTTAACATCTTGGTCTTTTTTTCGTCTTTTCCCATTGTAATTTTATGAACAATTTATACCACGCTTTTATTTATATTTTTTATACATGCACAATGCACATATTACTCTTTACAATAATAATTAACTGACTGATCACGGTGGTGATAATGCCTTTGACATTCTCTTCCGACAAGTAGTTTTAGTTCCTGGACTAGAATATTGTCTAAATAGTCCAGTCAAATTCGTTTTTGAGCTTGCAAGAAATCGGAACTTTCTGAATTTTTGTATTTTGTTTATTACTGTTCCACTGTCTTTCGACCAAAATTTTCAAAATACCTGGAGCTAACTTCAGGCGGTCCAAAAACCCTCGAAATTATGGCACTGCTTTCAGTTTTCTGCCTCTATAGGTCCTAAACCATTGATTGTACCAAAAAATATTCTAATTTAAACTAATCAAGAATAAATTCCTTTTAAAAAATTATTGAAATCGGCTCAATGGATCCCCAGAACCCGAGATATATGTAGATCAAATGGTTGCCTATCGAGCCCAATTCACAATGAGAATGGGGAGTAGCTCAGGGCAGCAAATTAAGTAGTTTAATTTTTATACTTGCATACAATGAAATCTGCCAACATGTCCTGCACTCCAATATACTCCTCTACGCTGATGACGTAAAAATTTTTAGACCCGTCAAAACAATTGAAGATTGTCAGCTTCTACAAGATGACTTGAGCTCAATTACTAAATGGCTTGCAACTATTGGTTTAAATTTCCACCCTGAAAAATGCTCTGTGATGGTATACACCAACAAAAAGAACCCAAGTCCACCTCAGTACTCTTATAACATCAATAACACAGTCCTAAAATATGTGAATGAGTACAAAGATTTAGGAATACACTTCCAAAGTAATTTAAACTTCGACTCTCATAGACAGATCACTGAATGCAAAGGTTACCAGAGGCTAGGTATGATAATGAGATACAGTAAACCCATCCAAGATATTGACGTGATTAAAATTTTATATTCAATCTTTGGTAAGATCTGTCTTAGAATACGGTGCAATAATTTGGCTGCCGTATACAAAGGTGGGGAAAAGGGCCATTGAACGAATCCAGGCAAGATTTGTACGAGGTACGTTTTTTAAAACATTTAATTTCTATCCTCTTTATCCTGAGTACATTGAATATAACTTGTTGACTGAAAATCTTGAGCTAGAAACCCTAGCAAACCGAAGGGAAAAACAACAAATGACATTTTTACTTAATGTTCTAAACTTTAATCTTAACTGCCCCTACATTCTAGAGAAAATACACCTAAGAGTCCCTAATAACAGACTAAGAAACTCAGGAAATTTGACCTTCCACCTGCCAAACAAGAAAGAAACATGTCTCTTTAAATCTCCCATTATTTCCATCATGTCAACTTTTAACACCCTGGAAAACCAACCGGATATTTTCCAGTAGGGAAAGAGACCAGCAACAGTTATTGCCCTCATAGATGTCATCCTTTGACTTTATATCTGTGTTGGTGTACCTAGTTGCTTTCAAAAAAAAAAAAAAAAAAAAAAAAAAAAGAATGCTAGACATTGTAAATGAACCCACCAATAACTTTTAAATATATATTATGTATATATTTTTTTAATTATGAAGTGATAGTTGATTCCCATATTTTTTGATATTGCACTACCGTCCGCCCGGTCAAAATTTCGCCACTGGCGGCTCTGCCAATTACTTTTAAGACAAAAGTCTCTTGGATTTGGGCTCGTTATCTATGATTTACGTGGGTTAACATTCATACTTTTTTTGATATCTTCATATGTTTAGTCAAGAAGGCCAAACTCCACCAAATTTGCCGATTTTTAGCTCTAAGTTGGTAAGTGGGGGTTTATGATTTTATGATTAAAGGTTTCGCCAGGGGCACACTTAAGGAAAGGTTTAAACCAGTTGTTTAAAAATTCAAAAATAATTTAGTTGGTTAAATTCAAGATTTTTCAAGAACTAGCCCCCAAAAATAGTTCTGAGTGTGCACCTGAGTGTTGTTGTTGTTGTATAATGGTTATAAATTACTGTTATACTGTTCGAAGTAAAGTTACGACCTGTCCATTAAAGTTGTGACATATTTTCTAACCCGTTCACTTTACTACCTCGGTGGATTTCCCTATTACTCAACTTTATGTCTCATTCAGTAGGTATTCCTATTCGTCATTAATTTCTGTATCAGAATCAAGAGAGCTTTATAAAAGTTGAGTTCTATGCCGCCGAGTTCTGGCCAAAATGATTTACAGCAATGCCTCATTGTGTAGAGTCGGGTTAGGAAAAATAATATCAGTATCAAGAACAGCTTTATAAAAGGTTAGTTGAGTTCTATGCCGCCGAGTTCCAGCCCAAAATGATTTACAGCAATTCCTCATTGTGTAGAGTAGGGTTAAGAAAAATAATATCAGTATCAAGAAAGCTTTATAAAAGGGTAGTTGAGTTCCGGCCCAAAACGAATTACAGTAATGCCTCAATGTGTAGGGTTAGGAAAAATAATATCAGTATCAAGAGAGCTTTATAAAAGGGTAGTTGAGTTCTATGGCACCGAGTTCCGGTCTAAAATGATTTACGGCAATGCCTCATTGTGTGTAGGGTTAGGAAAAATTAACACAGGGACATGCCTCCCTCGGGCCGTAACTCGGGTGCATCCAGTTGAGTTAGTTTGTAACCTATGTAACTACCTATGTATATCCCTAGAAGTTGGTTCTTAGGAGAAAGTGATTTGGTAGAACTGCATTTCTGCTATGCCCAATAAAAAGAGTAAGTTGTGTGTTATTATGTCACAATGTTTTAATGGGTAGAATCGACAAGACAAGAACTAATGCTAATGTATCATAATATATTATCATTCATACCTCCAACTAAACAATCATATTCCAATATCAATCTCATAATGCCGAAACTGGTCGTTACCCACTCTTCAACTACCCCAATTATTGTCCTCATGAGGCTGGGGTAGGCCCCGACATCCAATGTAAAGAGCCGAAAAAAGTCCGACCCCGCCGATATTCTTTTCTCCAGTTCCTCTTCTAGATTCTCCAGTTCCTCTTCGAAAGGTTGTGACGTACCCTCGAAAGGATTTTACTGCAGGAGCGGATCTATGATCAAGTCTCTTGGTGTTGATATGTTGTTCACAATGTGGGGAGGATATTGGTTGGTAGACTTGATTGTCCACCGTATTCTCTCCCGTGTCTATTTCCCTTTATGGTCCTTTCAATAATCTGATGGGAAAACACTTTTGGGGCTTTGAACAGTTCTAAAGGGTCACTTTTTCACATTGTGAAGTCTGCCAATAGGCAAGAGAGAGGGTGTATCACTCTGTTTCTGTTAGTAACCTTTAGTCGCCAATCTTCTGTTACCAACCTTTTACGACAGGCAAGGACGAAATGGCTTACTAGGAGGATATTTTTTTATGCTCCCCTTAATTATTTGAGGGGATTTATTATTATTTATTATTACAGGGGATTTATTATTATTTGAAAATTTTGCGAAGAGTTCTCACGAAAGCGTAGGTATCTATCTGATTTTATTCAAGCCTTCGAAATAGTTTTTAATCTCTAAAAACACCCCTTTACATTTAAAATCGTCTTTGCTCCTAGAACCGCTCATTACTTCAGGATACCGGAACTATTATGTATGTACATTTAGTTATTGCATTAATTATTTTCTTTCGTGATATCATCCTTGCTGATTTCACAAGGGGTGGCGTGTTTATCCTTCGCTTGTGTTTCTTGTGAATTTCGTTATGCAAGCACCCATGTAGAATAATGAACCAGTGGTGGCTAGTATTATAGTGTTAATGATATGGCGCGCAATTAGCTCAGTGGTTAAGCACTCGCTTGATCCCTGGTTCGAATCCCGAGCCAACAAAAAAATGCTTTTTAAATTTGGTTAAAGTTATTTGTAAGGCATACCTTCCGGTGTGCTCATGTTGACACAGCACCTATAAATGGGAAGTATTGTGTCTCTTCTAGTCTTTTCGCCCATCAGATAGGAGGCGTACTATACGGAATGGGCAAGCTACAACACAGACCACAAGCGTCTACAGTAGCTCTTGTTTCATGGCTAAGAAATGAAAAAAGCTGTGAAACACTCATCTTTTAAAAAAAGTCTAAATAGCTTGGTTTTTTACTATATATATTGGGGGGCAGGACGATTGTGCACATGACGAAAAAATAAATTTACTTAATTAGTGCGCCCTAAATATTGCCATGGGTGTTGGCTAATTGGGTATATGGGAAGGTTAGGAAAATATTGGTACATGTCAGACATGTGCTCTTTGGGCAGAAGTAAAATGGAATTTTGGAAACTTTGATAACTATCTATCACATTTATATGTGTGGATAGGTAGTTAGATACTAGGTAAATACTCTCAAGCCAACTGTTTTACTATCATTATCTGTAGAACATTCTTTTGGTTCAGCAGAGTGTGACATTTGCTTGACTACTCAAACCATACTTACAGTCATTGGCAGACTGACTTAAGAATAAATTAATCTACCTAATATTGATTGTGACAAACCTTACCGTATTTTTCTTTCTAGCCAAGGTAGGTTCAAATGAAATAAAATAGACGAACTAGAAGAAAGTCATTTTTCTTTTGGAAGAGGAAAAATCTTCTTCCAGTTTGGTTAACCAAAATGGATTTATAAAATTCTTGCTTCCATTTCTTTTACAGGTTAAGTTAATAATTATTTGTATTGTACATATACTCGTATCTTCTTATCTAATAAAGTGTTTAATAATAATAATAATAATCCTTTAAATCGGCCTGTGTTGAAAACTTTGACTTGAGGGTTTAGCATAACTTTAATCCTGTTTTATAACAAGGCATTAGTAATAATTAGCTATACAGGGGTTATTCAACAAAAAATATCACTAGATACTTCAGATAATTGTAAATTATGTAAATCCTTCTATTCTTCCATCTTCTTGTACTCTACACTTCATGCTACCTAGTGAATTTGAGTTATCTCAGATCCGATCATTCCAGGACAGCTATTTCGGGCTCTAGTTGGGCTAGTCAGACTCGGGTTCGATGGAAACTTAGTATTTTTTAACTGCCGATGTACACCGTTCAGTTCCAACTGAAATTAAGCAACATCCAGGGTGATCAGGACTTGGTGGGTGAACCTTTGTGATGCTTGCTATCCCCGACCCAACCCAGGCTGGGTGAGGTTAATTCGGGTAGTTGTTTTGTGAGTTTCCAGCAAATGGACGGTAAAACCCCCGTCTCGAAAACCTCATTGTTAAAGAAATGTAAGCGAATAAAAATACCAAAATCCCATCTCTTAACTATTACTTTTGTTATTTATTACATGTTTACATGGACTCTTTCCGTAAATACAAGTGCCTTTGAGCACCATTACCATTTTTTAGTTTTAATTTAAAAAAATCATGTTAATCACAATCGTGATAACACAATAAAATTACTACAACTCGCTTTACTAAATCTACCCTGAACTTGAGACTCGAACCACCGACCTCCAGGTTACGAGTCCGCCGCCTTATCGATCTGGCTACTGATGTCGGACACTCAAGCTCTCATTCACAACAGTGAATGTGGGGTTATTCACGGGGTTAAGTGGCAGAGAATGCCTAATTCATTAACTTCGCCCGGATTACAAGATAATTGTAAATTTAAATATTTTTTTTTTCTATATTTATTTTGTAAATATTGTTAGTTATTTTTTTTGTCTCTGTTAATAATTTATTGTTGATTGTTTTGTATAAAAAAATAAAGTGTAAATAAATAAATAGCTGAAATCCTCCCTGCAAGGTCGAAAGAGACCAAGTTGTTTCACTGTCTTGTTCAGGTGCTATAGTATGAGGTATGAGCGAATGAGTGACCCACTTACTTTGCAGGTTCGAAGTTTTGCCAATTCTGGGGAGACGTTGTTGGTAACACGAACATCAGAACTTACCTTGTGCTCTTCTTCATCTCACGAACATCCAAACAGCCACGACTACTAAATTAACTGAACAAAACAAAAAACCATTAAAGTATCTACTTTGACTGTCCTAATATACTGTACTATCTCTTACTGAACCTAAAAAAAATGCATCCAGCCAGCTTCGATGGCATTGAATGCATCGGTTCTCGTACGGTCACCGAAGTTAAGCAACGTTCAGCGAGGAGAAGACTTCGTAGTGCTGGCATTCCAGGCTGGGTGAGGTTAATGTGGGTAGCAATGGAGGGTAGCACCCCCGACGTGATATGACCAATATGACCATGCAGTTGAAAGCGACGTTAAACCCAAATTAAAAAAAGTATCTAGTTTGACTATCCTAATATTCTGTTCTATCTGTTCCTGATGTTAAACAATGCATCCAGACAACGTCGATGGCACGTTGCATAGACCAGGTCTCCTTCTGTCACTAATGTTAAGTGACGTCTAGTAAGGTTACGAATTGGATGGGTGACCATTCAAATTCCAACCCTCGTGATGCTAGCTGTTCCCGGCGCCACTCAGACTTGGGTGAGGTTAATTTGAGTGGTTAGTTTGTGATTTTCCAGCGAATTCAATATTATTATTATCATTATTATTAAACTCTTTATTAGAAGAACATATATGTATACAAACAAATAATGGTAAAGAAAAATACAAAATTGACAATATACCTAGACAGGGAAAAAATAAACAAATTTATACTTATACATATGTCCTAATTAAAGGGCGGGGTTATTGCCTTTGGCAATTTCTTCCACCCAACCCTTTAAATTATTAAACTAGTAGGTATGACTTAACAGTACTCTCCTAAAGTACTTTCTAAGAAGAATGTACAGGTACCTAACTTTCTCCATAACTAAAGGAACCGTTAAAGGTTATAACTCTTAAACATTAAAACACACAGCTTAAAGTGATGGATGCCAGGTTAGTGAAGGTGGTCAAGACCCTAGTCCGGTAATCCAAGTAGCGTGAAGATCCGTGGTTCGGATACCACCCAATGCGTGATTTTTTCTTTTTTTATATTTACATAATCATGTGACCGCGCAATGATAGTACCTACTCTAAGGGTAAGGTGGTAGAAAATGCTTTTAGCATTACTCTCACCTAGTGATGATTCCCTTCCATTATTTATTTATTTACACTTTATTTTTATATAAAAAAATCAACATTAATTTTTTACTCAAAAATATATATACAAAAAGAAATAGAGAACATTATTAATTTTTATTTACAAATTGTTTTGTAATCCGGGTCGAAGTTAATGCCTCAGGTATTTTTTTCCACATTAAATAAGTTCTATACCGTCCACTTAAGGGTCTAGTTGTATTAATACAGCCATACAAGTAGGTAATACAAGTCCCAAGTCCCATAATCCCATAATGTCATAATTCAAAATGTTAATTAGATATTGTAAACTTATACATATACGACATAATTACAAGGTAAAGTATTACCTACATAAACCATTTGGGGCACCAAGCTATCAGCACTTATCGTATTAATAACAACTTTAAAGTACCATAAATTTCAAACCTAATATCTCCACTCTACATGTGTGACATTTCTGTGGGTATTTGAAGAAAAAAAATTGAGAACTTGGAATGGTATACCGAAGAATTTTTTCATCACTTTGAATCCGTGAGCCAAAATTTCAAGGAGAAAGTTCAAGGGGGGGTACCCAGGTCCCAAGCGAGCTCTCACGTTAAGTGTTACCTAACCAAGTGAGCTGCTCAGGGCTGTGTATAAAAATAAGAGGTTTGGGCACCAAAAGGTCAATTTGGTTGACGTCTGCAACTCGAATCATGAGTTTTTGGGCATGGGCACCTAAAGGTCAATCAAGTTGAGGTGTTAGAATTTATCTAACGCCTTAACTTGATTTAAGGTGTTAGAATTTATCTAACTCCTTAACTTAATTTAAGGTGTTAGATATTACCATGTGGAAGGTCCCGGGTTCGAACCCCCGCGCCGACAAGAAATTGTATTCAAAATTTGGTTACAGTTGTTTGTCAGAGATACCTTCCGGTGCGCTCGTGTTGACCCAGCACTTAAATGGGAAGTATTGTGTCACTTCTCGCCCATCTGAAGGGAGGCACACTACGGGATGGGTAGGTTACAACACAGACCACAAGCGTCTACAGTGGCTCTTGTTTCATGGCTACGAAATGAAAAAGGGTGTGAAACACTCGTTTGAAAAATAAAATAAAAAAATAATGAATTGGCCGCTACCTTAACAAATTAATGTCCTACTCATGTTGGTTGCATTGGAACTAACAATAATAATAATAGGTAGGACTTGGGTCCAAATTATAAAAAGTCAAATTTTCCACCAATCACAGCACACACGACTTGAGTGACGGCCATGCTTATTTTTGTTTTAACCCTATTTTATAGTTCGGCTCTTAGAGCCAAATTATAAAATGGTATTACATTTAAAATAATGGGAGACCGGCCCTAATCCGAGATATGGACTGCCCTTTCAATTTTAATTTCTGTTAACAGAAAATGTAAAAAAATATATAAAAAAAAATTAGACAACCGGTCAACAGTTTATTTTTTTAAGAGTTTGAAAGGGCTTTAAACCAGCTGACTTAAAAATTTGGCCCTGTAGCCGTCCGTCCATCACTTGGCCCCAACAAGATATTTTCGTTTGGCTTAATGCTGGATCTATTTTGACGCTGATACCTCATATCCGCTGCCCTTGAATTCTATAATCGAGGGAAACCCCCCTGGCTATGTCGTTTGGAATTTTGAATTGGTAGGAGATAGGTACCTATTCTGAATCATGCTTAATTATATCTAAAAGGTAAGAATTTGAGACCTAATTCGATTTTGGATATTGACTATTGAGCTATTGACACATAAGTATGACAAAATTATCTGTCGCATTAGAGGATTTAGCTGGGGGGCCTGTTCAGTGTTCAGGTTGGATGGAAATAGGAAGTTAATGACACCTCATGTGTTCAGAGAGATGTCACAGGGAGATAATTGCTTAGGCTCTAGTGTTGGAAATTCCTAAGCCCTTGGTCCCAGACGGAGAGAATGCGTTGGGTAAATGGGTATTAACTATTAATAAACACGTAAGTATCATGATTTTGAAATCCCATGGAACATATAGGAGTTATTTGAGTTATACATAGATATTATAGGTACATTGATGTAAAAGGGTATTTACTATATTAGTCTATTAATAAAATATGTATGTGTGGCCCATAGCTTCAAAATCCCCAAACACAAGTATTAGAATCCCTGAAACAGGATGAAGACAAGCTGAAATGAATTTTTAAATATTTTGTAAGGTTGTCATAATTTTTTTGTTAATCATGATCGTCATGTCAAACCTGAACTTATTGCCGACCTCCGTGGCTCAGTGGTTAAGAGCATTGGTTACTGACCCGGAGGTTGCGGGCTCGAATCCCGGCCGGAGCGGAAAATTCTGACCCAGTTTTTCCGTTTTCGGAATGGCATGGGTGTAAAGGTAAAGTGCCCTGAAGTAATGCGAAAGCGGTTTCGGGGCACAATTACCTTCTAAAAAAATAATAAAAAAATAAAAACCTGATCTTTTAATATTCCCGGAGTTTGAGACTCGAACCACCGAACTCCAGGTTCCGAGTCCGCTGCCTCATCGAAGGTAGTCCAATACATACTTTCTAGTGCAATACTTTCTATAGTGCATTACTTTCTATTGCAATACTGTGCAATTCTCTCTTTTGCACGTTGCAATACTCCCTACTATTAAGTTGTAGGTTGCTTTCCGGGAAATGTACAAATAAATAAATAAGATACTAAAGTTGGGGACATACATAATATTAATAATATTATGTATTAAAGTTATCATATTTGTGTTAATCACAATCTTGATAATATCAAAAAAATAAAACTCAAACTCTCTTTAGGAAGGAAGGAAGGCATTTATTTCATTTCATTTAAAAAAATAGTTTTAAAACCCTCTTGAAGTACAATATCTGTTGTAGGTACTTTAACTATATGTATTTTTTTTTTCTTAGGACTTGAAACACCGACCTTCAGATTACAAGTCCGCCGCTTTACCGATCAAGCTATCGGGTTCGGATCAGTGTGATGTTGAAGTAGGCTCCTTTATTTCCTCAAAACTGTTGTCGAAAAATCGTTCCTACTCTCAACTCTGGACCGAAGTAGGTATTTAGAAAGCTGACAAACCAGCGTTATATACCAAAATGATATCTCAGTGTGACGAATCGGATATTGTACGGAATCCCCATGCCTTGTCCATTCAAATAAATTATATTTTTCAATTCGTCAGAAGCTGAGGCGATGTTGTATGAGTTATATCCAAACATCCAGCTATATTAGGCATAGTTAGAAGCTGTTGTTATGTTGTATGGACTGTGTGAGCTTCTGAATCCTTGAGGAAAAAGTAATTAGAGCTAAGGTAAACATCAAACAGCCCTATTCTAATAATAATAAATACCCGGTGTACGGGAGTATATTTACGGGAATGGCCCCATTTACAATGTCAACAGTAAAAATGTCAATAAATAAAATAAAATAATGTTTAAAGTAATATCTCAAGTATTAAAAGTTCTAATAATAATAATAATTATGTACTCTTTTGTTGAAGGTAACCCCCAGGCTGAGTTAATGCTCAAAGCATTTTTTACCTCAAAGTGTTATTAATGTTATTATTATTATAATTGCTACCAGGCTTATCAGTTAGAGCCTGGTAGCTAACCCAGAAATAATGTTGAGAGGACCCAAAATCTGACATGACCATTCAACGCCCCTTATTTTAACAGATGGTGGATGAGAAATCAATTTACTATTCTCAACCTCAGTAGCTCGACCATTACTTCAGTGGACTTGTAACCTGGAGGTCGGTGGTTTGAGTCCCAAGTACGGTAAAAATATAGCAATATAAGTTTGACTAATTATTGTGACATCACGATTGTGGTTAACTGGAATATGATAACGTTTTTTTTTGCCAAAAATACGAAAATTTCATTGAAGCACAGCTCAAGATTGCCTTAGAACTCTAACCAGATGACAATATATAATAGAAGTTTTTTGGGGGGATTGCTTTCAACTGCATGGTCATAACACGACAACGGTTTTCACCCTCCATTCGCTAGATACTCACAAACTAGCTACACACATGAACCTCACCCAGCCTGAGTGAGGCAGGGAATAGACAGCATCATGAGGGTTCGGATTTGAATGGTCACCCATCCAAGGTCCTGTTACATACAGTATCTGATTTCAGTTCTGTGATTGGCTATTCGCTGTTACCATGTTAATAACAGTATAGTAACAGTCTTCGCTTTAGTGTTGTTAATATTATTATTAATGCTGGCCCCAACCTCGCTGGACGTTGCTTAACATCAATGACAGAACGAGAACTGGTGTATTTAACGTTCCATCGACGCCAGATGGAACTTCCCATCGACCATATTCAGTATACACGAATAGAAAAAATCTGTTAATGATAATAATAATACTCTTTAGTGGAACTTAACCATAAGGCGAGGTTAATGCTCAAAGCAGTTTCCACCACTTAACCCTCAGAGTCTTATTATTATGTGGTCACAAACTCAAATTATTGAGGAAAAATTCATGCACTCGCTGGTATTCGAACCAACGGATCCCTACGCTACCTGGATTACCAGACTAGCGCCTTAACCACTTCACTACCAGTGCACTTTTAATTTTATTTTCTATTCGTGAATAGGGCTCAAGTTTGACTTGCATGGCTAGATCTCTGACTAGATGAGGTACACTGGAACCTAACAGAACACCCTGAAGGGCATAGTTTCTCCAATAGGAAAAATCCATTCTGTCGACATCGCTCAGTGTGTCCAAGTCCATACCACTAGTACACTCCGTGTCAGGGTTATTCTAGTACGTAGCTATTACTCTTGCTTTCCCATTTTTGTCATTGAACGGCCGGAGGTAGCTGTGTAACCTCAATTCAATGGGATGCGCACTCGACTCATTGCTCGCTCGTGAAAAAAAAACCGGCTCCGGTTGTTGTTTTGTGTCCAAATCAAATTAAATGAAGCAATGCGGCCTCCGTGTGGTAGTCTGTAGTTGAAGTCATACAGCGTGTAGTTGTACAGAGAGTTTGGTCGGCTCGGCATTCGAAGTTCTGATGGTGTAATACCTAATTGCCGAGTTGAATGCCTATGGATATTCTCTGCAACAAAAAGTCTTTGGCGCTTTTAGTGCCAGTGGCACGGATCAAATTATCGCCCACAACATTTAAGAATTTTTTAGTTTCGACCGACCAGGGCCCCAGTGTTTCATAATTATACCAGCATTGGCTAGACCAGGAAGTAGACCAGCATTGGCTTGGTTCTGGGGGCCCTTGTCAACTATTAGCCTCCTTGTATAGACAGTGGTAGAAGTACTGAGTCATTCCTCCACTGTCTGACTACCATCGTTCACGATGACGTTACCCTATGATGATGAAGCTTTCGTAAGCTTTCGGTCTTATTCTGAGCATTTTTAGACTGAACATCAGGATTTTTATTATACATACTACGTCTTATTGTAAATTACGTTTGATAGATTTTTTTATTTATTAAAAAACAACTCTAGCCAGGAAGTAATTGGATACGTCCGAGGTCCACTCCTGTTGGATAATGAGGAAAAACATCACGTATGTTTACGTAAAAAGATCTTTCTGTCAAAACTTTTACCCTTGCTAACAAATTAAATAGGTATGATGAAACAATTTTTCGGTGTCAAAATACACCTAGAACTCAAATACTAGTCTTTGGTTGTATCTTTCAGTTGACTAATTTTAAATTTTAAGAGTCCAAATTACAAAATTCTCTCTATCTATTTTTTCGGTCACTTTCAACTGAATGGTCATAATCACGACGGGGGTTTTACCCTTCATCCGGTGGAAACTCACAAATCAGCTTCTCAAACCTCACCCAGCCTGAGTGGGGCCGAGAATTGCAAGGTGTATTCAACGTGCCATCAACAGTGGCTTAATGGTACCTACTTGTCTGAATGCCTTACCTTAACATACCTTCGTTCATTTCAAACTTTGAATTGCGTAGCCCCGTGTCAAAGTACAGGCAAATGGCACTAAGTTAAAAAGTTTTCATATTTGTGTTAATCACTTTCGTGATATCACAACTACTCAAACTTGCTTTTAACAGTTCTACTGTTAACCCGCAATCAGTACGGTTGTGAGAGATTTCTCTCACAACCGTATACGTTACCGTGTACTGGATACGTTACAAAACCGAACCGTACTGATCCCGGGTTAAAAGCGGGACTTGAACTGGGACTTGAACCACTGATCTCCAGGTTACAAGTCCGCCGACTTATCGATGAAGCTACTGAGGTCGGCAACTGGCACTATGTGTGCTGTGTGTCTTCAGCCTGCTAGTTCTGGGTATTCTCGCCAGCAAATCGACCCAGCCATGACGAAGGCACTGTTGTGTTCAGTCAGAGCTCAGTACAGTTAGGTACTTTGTTCATTTCCTTGTGCTGTTTTAGGTTTCAAAACCTCGCCTCGTGGCTTGAGCGAATTGAGTCACTCTCGCCCGTAACAAGAACCGAGAATGTCGGATATCAGGTTGATTTTTATCACCTCTGTCGCGGTCTCGCTGGCTTGATTAAAGCCGCTGTGGTGTAATGGTTGTGACGACGGCTCATGGCTTCGTTCCGAGGTCCTCAGTTCAAATCCGGGGTGGTGTAGAATTTTTTGAAGAAAAAAAAATTCTGCATTTTGTGGCATTCCAACTTTGTTTTTCCTTTTTTTACAAGCCTGTGTAAAAAGTCCGCCCGGTGTATTACTTCCGAGAAATTTCTAATATTAGAAATCGGAAGTAATATTGTGTTTTTTTTTTTTACAAAAAAAAATATTTTTTTCGTCAGCAAACTCTGGTTCTCCTAGAGTACAGATAACGCGTGCATTTGGAATTTCCAAATCAACCCTAACTTAGAGGAAGGTCTCGCTGGTAGGGGGGCGTTAAACAGATACGATCGGTACCAGCTTTGTCAGACCAAAAGACACTAACACAAATCATTGGCTCCCTTAACAGGGTTGGCATTAGGAAGGGCATCCAGCTGTAAACTGTGGAAGTTGGAGAGCCACAACCAACCAACCTCAACCATGAGGATGAGGTTGACGAATGCCAACCCCAAGTAGGTTTGGGAAAGGACAATGTGAAATAAGAGGAAGAAGAAGAAGAAGAGAAAGGAATATAATGTAATCCCCCCAATTAAACCTCTACTAGAATAATTGAGCATGAATATCAATGAGTGCACGGGTAGTCAAGTGGTTAAGGCGCTAGTCTGTTAATCCAGGGTGCGTAGGTGACCACATAATAATAAGACTCTGAGGGTTAGGTTGTATAAAATGCTTTGAGCATTAACCTCGCCTGGTGGTTACCTTCCACTAAAGAGTGTTATTATTATTAATAATGAGTAGGAATTGAACAGAATAAAATAATAATTTTTTACCAGAGCAAGTTTGACCTCAAGAAGAAAAAGAGGATTTTAAAGAGGAGTGATTTAAGCAGGATATAGATATGTTTGTTTTTTTATGAACGCGAACACTTTGAGACCTGACTTGACACTTGAGATTAGTTCCTCTTTCAAATCAGAGAGAGAAAGAGTGAGTGTTCTGAGAGGAAGAGAAAGATAGAGAGAAAAGGAAACATTGAGAGAGAGGGAGAAATAAGAGAGCAAGGAAGAGATATAGAAGGAAGAGAGATAGATAATGATAAAGAAAGAGGAACTAAAAGAAGGAGAGAAAGATAAAGAGAGAGAGAGAGAGAGAGAGAGAGAGAGAGAGAGAGAGAGAGAGAGAGGAAGAGCAAAATAAAGAGAAAGAGAGAAATTAATCTAACTTACTTTCTACGTACACCGAAGTAGCATACTTACGTGTAAATATCAACTTCTCATGTAAATCTTCTCAAGCTTCTGGTTTTTTTGGTTCTTGGGTTTATTATTAACGATTAATCCAACTTCTGTGGTGTAACGGTTGTGACCGTACTCGTGGTCTAGAGGTCGCGAGTTCAAACCTCACAGGTTGGGCGCAATTTTTTAACAGAATTTTTTTTAAGGCCAGGTTGACCGACCATCCCACAGGGTCTGTAAGTCCATTTCTGGTCTTTCTGCCTTCAGTTTCAACAAATTCATATGTTAGACAATTGATGGATTTAATATAGGTACATGAGTAGTAAAAACATGTGATTTTACCTAGAAAAAATGACATAGCTAAAACATTGTACAAAGAGCAAAAATAAAAAAAAAGATCAGTAATAAATGTAATAATATAAAAAGAGGGGAAAAAATGTATTTTTGTGGGTAAAAAATGTCACTATTTAGTGGGTACCGAAGAATTTTAGGACTTTTTCCTGTCTCTTTAATTTCCTAATATCTTATTTTTGCCGAGAAATTCCGACGCCGCGGCGCCGCTGGGATTCGAACTCAGCTCACCGTGTGTGCAAGCCTAGCGCGCTACCCATTCGGCCACGGTGACTACAAAAGAGATAAAAAGAATAATTAAATAGTTTTCATATTTGTGTTAGTCACTTTCTTGATATCACAACTACTCAAACTCGCTTTACTAAATCTACGCTGAAACCGGGACTTGAACCACCGACGGCCAGGTTACAAGTCCGCCGCCTTATCGATCAAGTTACTGAGGTCGGTATGATAATAAAATAACATAAACGTCTGACCTGGGCGTCCATGCAATCTTTGCACCACCGTGTAATAAGTGTATCCTGTGCCTTTCTGGCATGCAGATATTATTATCATTATTATTCATATCCAACTTCCAGTGCCCCATGACTTCCGGAAGAATGAAGGATAATGAATGTCAGTGCCCAGCACATAAATGAAAAACGATTATTTTTAATGATGCAGCTGATGTTGCTTCTGTGAAGGTAGGACCTTCCGTGGAATATTTTTACTACTCAACTTCTCTAACGCCAGCATCCGTGGCGTAATGGTTGTGACTACTGCCCGTAGTCCAGAGATCCCGAGTTCGATCCCCGGTTGGAGCAGACTTTTCGAAGAAAATTCTGTTCCCTCCAAACACATGAGGCTGGCATTTCCGACCCTACCCAGGCTGGGTGAGATTAATGTGGGTAGCTGGTATGATTCCCAGCGAATGGAGGGTAACACCCCCGTCCACATCAGGACGTTAAAACCAAATAGAATCGTTGGCGTTAGGAAGAGCATCCACCCTACCAACCTCAACCATGAGGTGGAACAATGCCGACCCCAAAAGCAACATAAGCTATAATATGGGATAAAGGCAAGAGAGATATATAACTTCTCTAACATCTGATGTTTCTTTTTTAAGACGGGGGCTGGAAACTCGCCAACCAGCCACTCACATTCACCTCACCCAGCCTAAAAGAAGAAATGGGCAGGGATAAAGCTCCCTTATACGGACAACATCGCCCCTAGTCAGGTGGGTTACACTTTGTACAATTTCGGACCGTTGCTGGAGACATTTTAAGCCATTTTAAAAAACCCATGGTGGCAGCAGAGTACGTGTTTTAAGTTTACAGCGAGTGGAGGGAAAAACCCCGGTGGATCAGGGACGGCCAGGGATGTGGGTACTGTGGGTAGCTGGTTGTTAGTTTCTAGCAAATGGATATAAAATCCACGAGCTAAAAAATAAAACCTCAAATGAGCTACTAAAAAAAACACACACACGCACATAACACGCCAATATCCTGTCTGTAATCTAGATTGCACTAAGGAGAATATTGTTTAATGGTTCTAACTTGTAACACTGCCCTAATCGAATGGTCGGTATGTATACAATAATTACAATACATGGATATTTACATACTACATATATATTGTATATTTCAGGATTTCATAAATTAGGACAGGTGGCGCCGAGTTCCGCCCCGAAACGATGTACGGCAATGCCTCATTGTGTAGAGTGGGGTTAGGAAAAATAAATATAGGGCCATGCCTCGTACTGTAAATCGGGTGCACTCCGTAGGAGTATCTTGTGTATTGTTTTGTTACAACAATGGAAATATTTCCAATTTCTAATACATATTAGAAATTTCTCGGAAGTAAAATCCGTTTTTTTTTTGGCAAATAATCCATCATTATTACTTATGTTATTCATACATCATAATTATCACAAATAGTTATCATAATTACGTAATCCAAACATATCTCAAATAATGCATACATCACAAATAACCCATAAAACAAAAGGACTGTATCCCCTTAGTGTGGGGTAGTCGCATTAAATATATGTTACCTATTATGTAGAATTATAAATGCAAATAAATTACAAATCATAATTATAAAAAATCATCAATACATATTTTATAATTCTTCTCTCAACTTGATCCAAACAGAAATGGCTTTTTTCACCTTCTGAAAACTGTTTCAATAGATTTGTGTCGTATTCAATTAGAACAGTTTCGTTTTCAGACACTGTATGAAAGAGAAATCAAAAATTGCCCCTAATCAACATACGGGTACTTAATGGCAGCTCAAACGACACTAGTCTCGTCAACGCTAATCGATATTATCTCTAACACCCATCTCTGCAGGGGCCCGGGACATGGGACACCCCAGACAAAATGAAACCAATTAACGTCATGTCCCTTTCAGGGGAGTCATTAGGACTGACCCCGGGGCGATCTTGAGAAAAGAAAAATCATTTGTGTAACCTCTAGCACAGTACTAGGGAAATCCCTTAGTGTGCTGGCTGAGTAGCTTTACCTAAACGTAGGCATCCTGCTTATTATTTATTTATTTAAATTGTCTCCCTTCAATAGCCTTCTTTATTTACTTTGTATTTAGTTTAAAATTATTTGTATGTATATTTATAATTGATGTACAATTTATAGTCACCGTGGCCAAGTAGTTAGCGCGCTATGCATTTCACGGTGACCTGGGTTCGATGCCCAGCGGGGCAGATTTTTTCTTCTCTGTACTTGGATGTTACTCTTCTTACTCTTCCTTGAAATGTTAGTTAGTTATCATATTTGTGTAAATCACTTTCATGATGTCACAACTACTCAAACTAGCTTTACTAAATCTACGCTGAAACCGGGACTTGAACCACCGACCTCCAGGTTACAAGTCCGCCGCCTTATCGATCAAGCTACTGAGGTCGGTCTCTCCGTTGAAAGGTATAAAAGTATTGCCTCTGATGAAATGTATATTGCCTCTAAGTTACTACCCATGGGAGAGAGACTCACCCAGACTATATTTAGAACTCAGCGAGGACATCTTCAGAGGTAACCAACCGCAGCGGTTCTCAGATTATGCACCATATTATGGGTTGAACAAGAGCCGTGTGTTTTTTTTTTTTTTTTTTTTTCGATAAAAAATGCAGATTTGGTATTTCCGGTTCGCTATTTCCAAATATTTCCATTTTCTTCCAAGTTTAGCTTCCCCACTATTCGTGAAAGGAAAATGCGTTTCGGTACTTTTAAAGATAAACAATGGAATTAAGCTATAAAAGAAATGGAAGCAAGAATCTTATAAATCCATTTTGGCTAACACAACTGGAAGAAGATTTTTCTTCTTCCAAAAGAAAAATGGCTTTTCCAGTTCGTCCATTTTATTCCACTTTGGTTTGAAAGAAAAATACAGCTAAAGACTTGCTTTTTTTAGTCATCATTATTGTACTTATCACGAGGATGGTGTGAAATTTTGTTATTATTCCCGACGCTTGGGACACGAACCACCGACTTCCAGGTTAATAGTCTGGTGCCTTATATGTATGAACCTAAGAACTCTGTTTTTTGAGTTTTTTTCTTCAATTAATGTTAAACTTAAAGATACAGGATTTTTGGTCCCAAATCAGAAGATATTCTAGGCATGTTTGTGTACATTACCTATCTACCTTGGCCGAATTATTTTCTGAATACAAAATCAGAATGGCTCTGTATCACTCCCTCCGATTTTTATATCCTGAGGTGAACTGAAACGCGCCACTTTACCATAGCGATTTTTGAAAAAACGCACATTACTTTTTATTAAATATCCTGAAAACACGTTAAGATCACATAAAAATGTACTAGCTTCCAAATTTTGTGCGTTTGGCGCTACAAGTTTATTAAATAACAGTGTACCAGTTACTAACCATTTTTATCCCGATCGTCAAAGAAGAAAAATTGATGGGAGAAAAAAATACTGCACACCCCTTTCCCATTTTACCGATAATTTTCTCATCGACGAATCTCGTCAAGTTGGCCGCGCCACCGAACAAAGTTGCTAGCAAGTCCATTTTTATGTGCTTTTAACGTGCTTTCAGGACCTCAAAATAAAAATTTTGTGTACATTAAATTTGCTTAACACATTTTGCACACGCCACTTTACCATAGCGACTCTCGGAAAAACGCACATTTCTTTTTTATAAAGTATCCTAAAAACACGTTAAGAGCACATAAAAATGTACTAGCTACCAAATTTTGTGCGTTAAGTGGCGCGACCAAGTTGACGAGACTCAAAAAAAAAAACTGCAATGGGAAAAAATCGTTGGTTCAATGGGCACGTAGAGACGGTTAAAGAGGGTGTTAGAGTTTCGTTTGGGAAGCGCTGAATAGACGGCTTTAAGGATTTGTCTGAAAATAATCACTCGTGTTGCTATCACCAGAGTGGAGCTGGCTATCCTGGCCAGTGCCTATCACTGGTACATGGGTATCCTGATCATAATATCTCTGTTACATACGTATACATACATTATACATTGGTAGCAAATGTAACAACAGAAGAGAAGCTACTCTGTCATCATTTTTTTTTTCTATGGTAAACAGTGGTGGTCACGGAGTTTAACTGGTGGTCGTAGGGCCAAATTATAAAATAGCATTACAACAGAGACAAGCGATATTGTACAAAAGTTGACTGTGATTGGTTGAAACAATAGAGCCGAATTACAAAATAGCATTACAACAGAAACAAGGCAGATTGTTCCTCAATTTGGACTAAAGTGGGCTGTGATTGGTTGAAACAATATAGCCGAATTATAAAATAGGATTACAACTGAGATAAGCCAGATTGTCCCTCAATTTGGACTGAATTGGCCTGTGATTGGTTGAAACTCGGACTTAAGGGACGGTCTGGCTTATCTTTGTTGTAATCCTATATTTTATAATTCGCCCCTTTCCTGTTCGTGAGACAGTCACAGATGAGTTTTTCACTGTGATGAAAGGATTATATGGGCGCCCAGATTCAACGTCGAGGCCTCCCTTATCCAATAATTTAGGAGTTATTCAGGACGGAGTTTTAACTCTTCAATAACTGAAAATCTTACCATCTATTTATTTATTTAAAAACTCTTTGTTAGTAGAACATATAAAGACAAATAATGGTAAAAATTAAATATAAAAATTGACAATATTAATAATATAAACAAGAAAAAATAAACATAATATATACACATGTCCTAACTAAAGGGCGGGGTTATTGCCTATGGCAATCTCTTCCACGGGTTCCACCCAACCCAATCTATCCACATTAACCTCACCCAGCCTGGATGGGTGGTGAGTACGCAAATGCCAACCTATTTTTTCTTCTTCATAGAGTAGATAGATAGCAGAATTACGTGTCTTACATAGATTGGTAATGAAATTGGTAAAACTTCACAATACGACACTGGTCGAGAAATTCCTACGATTGTTTTCTATCTTCTCTTACTGTTACCAGGTTACCCCATAGATTCATTACGCAGAAAAATACCTACCATTACATAGGTACCTACCATTATATAGGTACATCCATTACAAAGGTACCTACCATTACATAGGTACCTACCATTACATACTTACCTATTATTACATAGATACCTACCATTACATAGGTTCCTACCATTACATAGGTACCTACCATTACATAGGTACCTACCATTACATAGGTTCCTACCATTACATAGGTACCTACCAATACATAGGTACCTACCATTACATAAGTACCTACCTACCATTACATAGGTACCTACCATTACATAAGTACCTACCTACCATTACATAGGTACCTACCATTTGTATAGGTACCTACCAGTACATAGGTACCTACCATTACATAGGTACCTACCATTACATAGGTAATTAGGTACTTATCCATGGGCAACCCACATTTTGTATTTGGAATTTTATTCTCAAATTTTTTTGCCTGTCTTACTCGTGTTACCTATATATGTTTACGATTTTGATACTGCCCATATAGCACGTACAATACCTGATGGTCGATAGTCGCTTGGTCACCTCGAACCTTGGACTGGTCTGTTTTTCCTACTGGAATTGATCTAACGTCAGCATTCCACATGGGGGTTCCTTCTGTAGCTTGCTAACCTCTGTGTACACTGTACATGTACAGTTCAGTCCTATTTAGAAACCTCGTCCTTTGTACCAATCAACATACATATGTAATAATAATAACACTCTTTAGTGGAAGGTAACCACCAGGCGAGGTTAGTGCTCAAAACATTTTCTACCACCAAACCCTCAGAGTCTTATTATTATGTGGTCACAAACTCAAATTAATGAGGAAAATTTCATGCTCTGGGTGGGATTCGAATCCCTGCGGTACCTGGTTTACTAGACTAGCATAGGTATTTATACTACTTATCCATCCATAGTTTAACTTTAACTCTATTTGATAAAATGGATAATAGTTGAGATGTGTTTTTTTTTTACTTCGACTTCGCTTTCAACTTCATGGTCATAATTATCACGACAGGAGTTTTAGCCTCGATTTGCTGGAAACTCTCAAACCAGCTACTCACATTAATCTCACCCAGCCCGAGTGGGGCCGTGAATAGGTAGGGTTTGAATTTGAATTCATCACGAGGGTTTGAATTTGAAAGGTCACCCATCCAAGTAATCACCTCGCTGGACGTTGCTTAACATTCTGTGCTACCTACATAGAATCTGAGGAGACTCTTATTGCATCACGGTAAGGCTAGGCCATTCGGGTGGCAAAAAAATGAGGCACTCAGAAGGTCTCGGGTACCCAGGTTTGAATCCCAAAGCCGACATTTTGAATTCAAAATTTGGTTACAGTTTGCAAGGGATACTTTCCGGTGCACTCTTGCACCTAAATGAGAAGTATTGTGTCACAATTGTCACATCTTGCTCATCAGATAGGAGGCTTACTACGGAATGGGCAAACTATTACACAGACCATAAGTGGGTACAGTATAGCTTTTGTTTCATGGCTATAAAATAAAAAAGGCTGTGGAACATTAATCTTCGGAAGAGATTGCCATAGGCAAGAACCCCGCCCTTTAGTTAGGACATAATTATGTTTCTATTGTATATTATGTTTCTATACTCGTATATTTTTCATTTTTATTGTATATATTCTTTCCATTTTTTTCATTGTTAAAATAATTATTTGTATTGTACTTATGTCTATTTATATCTAACTAGCGGGCTGCACCCGCTTCGCCAAGCCATCACACACACCACCCACACCATAACACACTTCACACACCCACCACATCACACACCACACCATCCACACACACACACACACACACAACACATCACACACACACACACCCATCCACACACACACACCCACCACCACACAACCCACCCACACACACACACACACACACACCACACACAACCACCACACACACACCACACCACCACACACAACCACACACACACAACACAACACAACACACACAAACCACACACACACCACACACACCACACACCACACACACAACACCACACACACACACACCACACACACACACACACCACACACACACACACACATCACCACACACACACACCACACACACACACACACACACACACACACACACACACACACAACACACACACACACGCAGTCATCATCGCTGTAAATTTCAAAATCCCGAGCCAAATCTATCATAGCGGATATTGATAATGTAGCAAACTGGCCCATATTTCGAGAACGGTTTGTCAGAATATGGCAACAAAGGGCTCAAATAAAATCATGTGATGTTCTCAGACAGTTTTTACAATAAAAATATAGGTCCTCGCGATAACTTTTAAGTTCCGTGCTGAAATCTGTAAAAAAACGGGAAAAGTCTGAAAAAATGGTCGAAATTTCGAACATTCTGGTTTCTATCTCGAGAACGGTACGTCAGAATGTGGCCTAATATGATTTAAATAAAAGCTAGTTTTGTCTAATGTGTTATTAAATAATAAAAAATATAGGTCCTCGCGACAAATTTTAAGTTCCGCGCTGGAATCTGCTAAAAAACGTGAAAAGTCTGAAAAAAAGGTCGAAATTTCGAACATTCTGGCTTATATCTCCAGAACGGTACGTCAGAATGTGGTCTAAATTGAATTAAATGAAAGCTAATTTTGTCTAATGTGTTATTAAATAATAAAAAATATAGGTCCTGGCGATAGATTTCAAGTTCCAGGGCAAAGACTGTCTTAAAATCGGACCCTTCCTCAAGGAAATACTTGAGGAAGGTCATAACTCAAGGATGGTTTGGAATTTCGGACTTTTGATAATTTTCCTGGTATTTTCCGGCAATTTTACTTGGGGTCATCTCTCATCAATTTTTCGCTATCTCTTACCGTTTCGCCTAAACAATTCCGGACACACAAAGATACAAAGCCCGTCCATATTTCTCATTTATATACAGGGTGGTCCAGAAAGTTTGCACCAAAATGATAGGGGTAATAAAAGAGACCATTTCCAACAAAAATATTCCGGGACATTTTCCTTTATTTTTTGTCGTTTTCAAAATGGCGGCCAAAACGTGTGTTTTTCAAATATGTGCGTTCAGAACGTTGACAGCCTAAATGAGTATGATCATTAAAACATTGAACGGGTTAATTTAACTTATTTTAATTAAAATTTTATTTTCAATTCAAAAATGCAATCCGTTTTTTTCGAGGTGGTACAGAAAAAATAAAAAAATCAAAAGCCAACCAAAGTCGGAATATTTGAAAAACACACGTTTTGGCCGCCATTTTGAAAACGACAAAAAATAAAGGAAACTGTCCGGGAATATTTTTGTTGGAAATGGTCTCTTTTATTACCCCTATCATTTTGGTGCAAACTTTCTGGACCACCCTGTATAGAGATAAAGTGTTGAATAATAATAATAATCTTTTTATTAATAAAAAAAAACTAGTTGGTTTCTCAAGGAATTTAAAAAAAATAGTAAAGTATCCTAGTTGTTGAGCTTGGCTATAGCATGTGCATGCGCTGTGCAGTCCCAAGTACATAAACTAGACACGTCAGTGCAAGTAGTGACCTCAAGAGAGACGATTCCATGTTTTTTACCATCTCGAATAGGTAATTTAAGAGGCCGTGGCTTCGTGACGTATACGCAGGGGCTTAAGTAGTGGGCAATGCGGGCGTTTTCATGACTGCCTAGGCACTCATTCGTTCGTTTTTGTTGCAACACATGTGATGTGCTGATTTTTGGATCTTTGAATTACCGATAATATCGCGTTATTTATATTACCAGACTTGGACTAACGAGTTCCATAAAGTTTTAAGTTTAAGGTACCTATGTATATATTGAAAATAGAATAGAATAGATTAGAATATACCTTGTTTATACTGCCGAGATAAGACTAAAAAGTCCCTTTTCCTATAGTAAGTAAAAGTTAGCCAGCCTCCGTGGCGTAATGGTTGTGACTACTGCCCGTAGTCCAGAGATCCCAAGTTCGATCCCCGGTTAGAGCAGACTTTTCGAATAGAATTTTGTTCCCTCCAAACACGTGAGGCTGGCATTTCCGGCCCTATCCAGGCTGGGTGAGATTAGTGTTGGTAGCTGCTACGATTCCCAGCGAATGGAGGGTAAAACCCCCGCCCTGACCATCTATCTCAATCAGGACGTTAAAACCAAAGAGAATCAACTGGTCACAAAGATCTAATTAGGTCGCAGTGTTAATTGAAAGGGTTTCACTGAAAACCCCGCAACCAGATCAGATAATAATAAAAGTTATCATATTTGTGTTAATCACAATCATGGTATCACAACTACTGAAACGAGTTTTATTAAATTTTTGCTTACTTTGGGACTTGAACCACCAACCTCCGGATTACACTTCCGCCGCTTTATCGATCACGCCACTGAGATCAGTTGCCCCATAGCAAGGTGTCTCTTATATTCTGTTCTCTTATATCCAGGTTTCTCTTATATTCTGTTCTCTTATATCCAGGTTTCTCTTATATTCCGCCCAGTTATATCCAGGTTTCTCTTATATTCCGCCCACTTATATCCAGGTTTCTCTTATATTACGCCCACTTATACCCCGGTTCGACTGTATATTTGAATGAAAACACATCAACTGTTTCTCTTCTTCAGATCGACAAAGATGAAGCTGATCTCCCCAAGCACATGTGTGAGGATTGCGTCCAGAAACTCCAGAGCTTTGAGTCCTTCAGGAAGACCTGTGCTGAATTTCAGACCCAGCTCAGACAGTGTCTTGGCGCACTGAGCGAAGCTGGGGACGCCAAAAAGGTAAGTCTTCTTTTTTTTAAATGAATATTTATTTAATGAGAGGTCTGTAACATTCAGAGTCCTTGCCCCTAAAGGTAAGTCTTATCATAATAATAACACTCTTTAGTGGAAGGTAACCACCAGGCGAGGTTATTGCTCAAAGCATTTTCTACCAAATAACCCTCAGAGTCTGTTCGTATTCTGGCTGGGGCACTATAATAATAATAATACTCTTTAGTAGAAGGTAACCATAAGGCAAGGTTAATGCTCAAAGCATTTTCTACCAATTAACCCTCAGAGTGGCTCAGAGTCTTATTATTATGTGGTCACAAACTCGAATTATTGAGGAAAAATTCACGCACTGGGTGGGATTCGAACCAACGGATACCTACGCTACCTGGTTTAACAGACTAGCGCGTTAACCACTTGACTACCAGTGCAAAGTCTTGAGGCCATATTAGGCGCCCATATCCGGGGGAGCAGCTCCCCCCCCCCCCCCCCCCCCCTTTGCTTTCGAAAAAAAATATGTATGTCCAAGCGTCATATTATGAAGACGACTGTATCTTATTATTATTATTATTGAGAAATTTCCTCCGTATACTCTCACCTACCTTCTGAGGAAAAATGAGAAGATTTCATGAGGTTCTCAAAGTCTCTTCTAATACATAACATAAACTAACCTCTGTTTAGCCAGCGTCGATGTCGCGTTGATCACCGAAGTTTGGTTCTCGTAGGATCACCGAAGTTTGGTTACAGTTGTTTGTAAGGGATTCTTTCCGGTGCGCTCGTGTTGACCCAGCATCTAAATGGGAAGTATTGTGTCACTTCTCGCCCATCAGAGGGGAGGTATACTACGGAATGGGCAAGCTACAACAAAGACCACAAGCGTCTACAGCAGCTCCTGTTTCATAGCTACAAAAGAAACCTACACACATATTATTATTATATTAAGCTTTATTAGGTAGAACAAAAAATATATACAGTAGAATACAATGAAATATACATAAAGAAAAACAAAAAGATTAAGCAAATATACAAGAAGAAAAAAAAAAGAGAATGAGGTTAATGTCCTACCTAAAGGGCGGGGTTATTGCCTGTGGCAATCTCTTCCACCCAACCCAACATCTGGTATGTCCTAACTATAGGGCGTGGTCGTTGCCTATGGCAATCTCTTCCACCCAACCCTATAGTATAGTATGATGACTTGTCTCTTTCACCCAACCCTATAGTATAATATGATGACGTGTATTCTCTTCCCCAGAACGGAGACGACAGCGGCATCGCGGACAAATCCCTGAGTGAGGATGACGAGGATGACGAGGAAGAAGACGACCCTCTTCACATTGCCGAGGACGCCCCGCCCACCAAGTCCCGCCCAGAGCTGCATGACCCCTCCCTCGAGGACTATGTTCTCATGCGGGAGGAGATATTTCAGCTGAACGCGGCGCAACAGTAAGGGACTTTTAAAGGGTCGACCTTTTCTGCATGCACATCAGATTTTTTTGTTTCAAACTTTCTGAAATGTGAATTTAGAGCCGAATTATAAAACAGGAATACAATATCTAAGATAAGCAGCCAGCGTCGATGGCATGTTGAATACACCGGTTCCCTTCAGAACACCGAAGTTAAGCGACATCCAGCGAGGTTAAGACTTGGATGGGTGACCATTCAAATTCTAATTCTCGTGACGCTGGCTTTTCCCGGCCCCACTCAGGCTGGGTGAGGTCAATGTGAGTAGCAGGTTTGTGAGTTTCCTGCGAATGGAGGGTAAAACCCCCGTCGTGATATGACCATGGCAGTTGAAAGCGACGTTAAAACCCCACTTAAAAAAAAAAAAAAATAATAAGATAAGCCAGACAGTTTCAACCAATCACAGCGCACATTTATACTATACCGAATTGAGGAACTGCAGTCTGGTTGATTTTATCTTTAAATTAAGCACAACAGACATTCTAGAAAGCAATCTCCAAAGAGGGCGTGGCCAGCATCGGGCCTAGGGGATGGACAATGTATCAAATGTACTTTTTTTTTTTTTTTTTTTTTTTAATTGGGGTTTAACGTCGCTTTCAACTGCCATGGTCATATCACGACGGGGGTTTTACCCTCCATTCGCAGGAAACTCACAAACCTGCTACTCACATTGACCTCACCCAGCCTGAGTGGGGCCGGGAAAAGCCAGCGTCACGAGAATTAGAATGAATGGTCACCCATCCAAGTCTTTAACTCGCTGGATGTCGCTTAACTTCGGTGTTCTGAAGGGAACCGGTGTATTCAACATGCCATCGACGCTGGCTAAAATGTACTTTTAATTAGACCATAATACATATACATCATTTCATAGTTTGAATTCGGTTTCACTTCACCAGGTCCAGCATTCTGGGCGACTACCTGGAAGAGTACAGCAAACAGAACGGACCCAAGAAACAGCCGGACGACGCCAAAGATCGGGACCTTATGGAGATTCAGAAGCTCCGGAAGGAGATACTGCCGCCCATGTGGGATGTGTTCGAAAAGGCCAAGGGGGACGAACAGGGCATGGTCAGCATAACACATCGCAGGTATGTTTCTCTTCATTCTTCTTCTTCTTTTTCTTTCACTTTGCCTTTTCCCAAACCTACTTGGGGTCGGCATTTGTTCCATGAATCATTTCCTTCCATATCTTTCTATTTAGTGCGTCCTCTTTTCTCCAGTTTTTCTTAGGTCTTCTTCAACTTTGTCTCTCCATCTCATCTTTGGTCTTCCTCTCTTTCTTTTACCGCCTATTTGAAGTTCCTGTATTCTCTTACTCACATAGTTTTCGTCTCTTCGCTCTATATGTCCGAACCATCTCAGCCTACTCTCTTGTATTTTCTTTGCCAGAGGTCCTACTTTCACTGTACCCCTAGTGCGCTCATTTCTCACCCTATCTCTCCTTGTTATTCCACACATCCATCGTAACATTTTCATTTCAGCAACCTCCAACTTTCTCTCTTGCGCTTTTGTTATAGACCAGGTTTGTCTTCATTATTTAACAAAATGCCTCTGAGCCAGCGTCGATGGCGCGTTGAATGCATCGCTGCACCGCCCATAGTGTATACCAAGTGGCCAAAAAACCGAACACTTAAAGACTTTTCGTTGTTTTAGAGGTAGTTAGTTTTAGCCAGCGCGCAGCGTCGATGTCGCGTTGAATGCACTGGTTTTCGTAGGATCACCGAAGTTAAGCAACGTCCAGCGGAGTAAAGACTTCGTAATGCTGTCTGGCATTCCGGCCCAACACAGGCTCGGTGTGTTTAATGTGGGTAACAGGTTTGAGAATTTCCTGCGAATGGAGGGTAACAACCCTGACGTGATATGACCATGCAGTTGAAAGCGCCTTGAACCCCAAAAAATGCCTCTCAGTGGTCAAGGCGTCAGTCTAGTTATCCTGAGGTCGCGGGACATGGCAATTTATCCTCCCATTCGGGATTTTGACTAGACAATAATACGTTTTGGGCTTACTGCTGGAATATGAACTTTTTATTTACTTGTTAGTGTTAATCACTATTATTACTCAAACTAGCTTTACTAAATATTTGCCGTACTTAGGAGCTAGGGACTTGAACCACCGACCTCCTGTTAGCGTAATGGGACTTCTTGTCTCGAGCCGACAGACTAAATAAAGCACTACCTACTATACTATACCTCCAAGTTATGAGTCAGCAACTAAGGTTGGTTGGTCTCTTCTCGAGTAGGTAGGTATACAAGTATACTCGTACATTTCATATCACAACTTCTTGGAATTTAGATTTATCGCCCTTCATAATTTTCCTTTTTTATGCTGCTCAACTAGGACTAAGAAATCCCAATATACCAGCAGTAAGCCCGATATATATTGTTATATGGTCAATATCCTAAATGGGAGGATAACTCGTCATGTCCCGGGTGGGTTTCGAACCCGCGACCTCTGGATTACCAGACCAACGCCCAACAGAGCTACCGGGACAGATTTCTGAGTGTCGTGTCCTTCGAGTTTTTCTTTTCCCATGAGTCTCCTTATAATTTCCTCGGTTTGGTTGACTGAGCAGGGGACCTCCTAGCTACCAGAAGCACCAGGATCTCTGTAAGAAAGCCGGAGTTCATTGAACTCTACCATGACTCTGACTAACCGAACGATTTTATGTGCTTCGATTCCTGACTTTATATTTATTTTTTTACGACATCCGGGTCATTGTCTTTCAATTTTCAGCTCCGTGTCTCTCATGGCAGTAATTTTTTTCAATCATTTTTTTTTTTAATTAAAAAAAATCGGTCGCGGTTTATGTCTTGTGTTTATCTGTTGTTCCTTTTGAGACCGTTAGGCGTTAGTTAGCTGTTAGTTTTGTTCAGTTAAAAAAGACGAAGGTAAAATAGGAAACTTGTATCTTATATTTTAGATTATAATAACCGACCTCAGTAGCTTGAACATTTAGGCGGCGGACTTGTAACCGGAGGTTGATGGTGGTTCGAGTCCCAAGTTCAAAAAACATTTAATAAAGCGAGTTTAAGTAGTTGTGATAATATATCACGATTGTGATTAACACAAATATGATTAACATTAACTTATTATATTAGAGAATCAGATTTTTAATAAACTTTGATTAAAAGTTTAATTTTATAATAATAGACATTATTTTCGATCGATGGAGAACGTTAAATTAATACTGTCTTTTGGCAAGCCAAAAGACAGTAAGTAACGAAAAAAACTATTTATTTTAGTTTAACGTTGCTTTCATCTGCATATCACGACGGAGGCTTTACCCTCCATTCGCTGGAAACTCACAAACCAGCTACTCAAATTAACCTCACCTAGCCTGAGTGAGGCCAAGAACAGGGTTCGAATTTGAATGGTCACCAATTCAAATCCTAACCTCGCTGCACGTTGCTTTACTTTAGTGACATAACAAGAACTGGTGAATTCCACGTGCCATTGACGCTGGGTGTTCCTGACATTTACCTCAGTAGACGGCCACAACGAGGACCCTGGCCTATACCCTACGACCCTGGGCCCTAGCTAGACCCCAGACCCTGGTACCTACAGCATGATATAGACGATTTTCGGGACTCCGTTGTAGCCGCTTACATAAAAAAACGGTTAGATTATTTTACGTGGTACTGGCTCTACCTCAGGGTCTAGGGCCTCGGTCGGCAGTTAGCGGACCGCGGTCCGAATCCGGACCGCGAAGCTCATTTGTCCGGCCCGCGAACAAAATTTTAGGTTCGAAAATAATAGTTTTTTCTTTCTTAAAAAAAAAATTGATTTGCTAGAAGAAGTAGTCCTAAGAATGTGCAAAGAGACAGTATCGACAGAAGAGTTTTGGTGTAAGAAAGTTCCAAAAGACTGATGGTTCTTATTAATCCGGACCGCGAGATTTTTCTCATGTTAATCCGGACCCGTACAGGATTTAATTGCCGACCCCTAGTCTAGGGTATAGGCCTCCCTTGTAGTCGCTCACTAACGTAAAATATCTCTATTTCCTGCTTAAAATTTTGATTTTCCCTTCCGTTGTTCCTCAGGTACGTGGTGGCTAAGGGCGCCTTCCCGTGCTCCCTCTGCGGGGAGTGCTTCGAGTTTGACCAGGGCAAGTCACGTGTCTCGTGTGAGTCACGTGAGGAGAAGAACAAGCTGTACGACTGTCACGTGTGTGGGAAGGTGTTCCCGCGCCGAGGCTCATGGAGACGACATTTGAGCACGCACGAGAACATCAAGCCGTATGTGTGTCGTGTGTGTTGGACGGGGTTCAATCTGAAGGTGGGTTTTTACAATAACCCTTTCGCTGGCTGGGGTACTATAAACAGGGAGTAGACCAGCAGTCTGGCTGGTGGACTATAAACAGGGAGTAGACCAGCAGTCTGGCTGGGGGATTATAAACAGGGAGTAGACCAGCATTGGCTTGGTTCTGGGGGACTATAAACAGGGAGTAGACCAGCATTGGCTTGGTTCTGAGGGCCCTTGTCAATTATTAGCCTCCTTGTACAGACAGTGGTAGAAGTGCTGAGTCATTCCTCCACTGTCTGGCTACCATCGTTCACGATACCGCCACCCTGTGATGTGATGTGAATATCGCCTTATTTATACTGCCCAATTAGGACTAATGAGTCCCATTATTCCAGCAGTAAGCCCAAGAAGTATTATTGTGTGGTCAAAATCCCAAATGGGAGAGGTGTCATGTCCCGGCTGGGTTTTGAACCCGCAACCTTTGGATTACCAGTCAGACACCTTGACCACTAAGCAACTAGGACAGACAAATACTTTTTTTCTCCACTGGTCCTATAAAACTGGCCAAGGTAGAGTAAGTTTGGTAATTACTTTACTTTTCGTGTCCATTTTGTAGTTTTTTGTATTGGTATTTGTATTTACAATTTGAAATTTGGAGTTGAAAAATTCAGAGAGGTTTCAGTTTCAAGTTATGCCTATAGATACAGACATATAGGTATTGATATATCATGGACACAGTGGCACTCAGAAAAAGGGAACTGATAAAAAGACATGGAGCAGTAGTAACAAGCTAAACTTGGCCACAAAGAAGATATAACTACATTTTTTTAAGCTGAATTTTTTTAAGATAAGAATATCAGAACTTGGCGGTGTCTTTAAAGATGGTTTTTTTGGGGAGATATCAATAGTTTTTGCAGATGTATAGGAATAGAATTTATTTTTTTATATTGATTACATTCCCACAGGATCAGCTCAGGGAGCATCTGAGTACTCACGGCAACTCCCGTCCCTACTCCTGTGATAGTTGCAAGAAGCAGTTCGTGCGGAATGAACATCTCGCCAGGCATAAACTGTGTAGTCCCTCTTGTACGGGCGAACTAGCCAGTCCTTTGTTTGGTGAGTTAAATATCCAACCAATAATATAGGTTAAGTTTCTAACCGAGAAACTTACATCCAGCCAGGCATAAACTGTGTAGTCCCTCTTGCACGGGCGAGCTAGCCAGTCCTTTGTTTGGTGAGTTAAATATCCAAACAAAAATATAGGGTAAGTTTCTAACCGAGAAACTTACATCCAGCCAGGCATAAACTGTGTAGTCCCTCTTGCACGGGCGAACTAGCCAGTCCTTTGTTTGGTGAGTTAAATATCCAACCAAAAATATAGGGTAAGTTTCTAACCGAGAAACTTACATCCAGCCAGGCATAAACTGTGTAGTCCCTGTTGCACGGGCGAACTAGCCAGTCCTTTGTTTGGTGAGTTAAATATCCAACCAAAAATCTGGGGTAAGTTTCTAACCGAGAAACTTACATCTCGCCAAGCATAAACTGTGTAGTCCCTCTTGTACGGTGGCACTAGCCAGTCCTTTGTTTGATGAGATCACTGATCCAAAAATGAAGGCCAAGTTTCTAAACAAACACATGTAATGTGCACATAATGTCAAGTTCCAATCAACAAAGTCATGGGTTCTGTGAGCTAGACAGGTCGTGATTTCCCTAATTTACCCGTTACCCCATAAATCTCGTAATACAGTCAGACCTCGAGAAACAGGACATTTTGTGAGCAGAAAACCTGAATAAACTAGAGAAAAACTCATGACCCATTCATTTATGTCAATACCTTTTTCAAGCAGGAAACTTCTATAATCAGGAAAATAACCCCGGTATACCTTATTAAACAAGTTGGATCAAGTTTTATTTACAAAATAATGACATAGAATATATACACACATAGATATTAAAATTAAGAAAACAAAACTTGATCAAGGGCGGTGCTAATGCCAACGGCATTCTCTTGAAGTCGTGTTTATCCAGGTTCGACTGTAATAAGAAAAAGAAATCCCATTTCCAGGCATCGACGTGGTTCGCCCGTTCCAATGCGACGTGTGCAACCAGGGCTTCGTGCGCAAGGAACACCTCGTGCGTCACAGGAAGCGCGCACACGACTTGGATCCCCCCGAAGGCGCCGAAGCCAAGCCCTTCTCCTGCAGCGTCTGCGGGAAGACTTTCACACGACGCGAACACTTGCGACGCCATCAGCAGATCCATGCGCGCGAGCTGCTGCAATCGTCCATGGATATTACCGCGCTCGGGGGACTGGCTAGCATGAGCGCTGGGGGGGAGGTGAGTAGTTTATCCCCGTCTTCTTCACAGTTTTTAACTTTGAAGACGGGTATACTTTTCTATTATTTTTTATTGTAATAATTTATCTTTGTCAAATAAATGGAAATGTTGTTGTTCAAAAGATTTTTTTTTTTTTTTTTTTTTTTTTTTTTGAAGTCGTCTACAGTCTGCACCTCATCACAGATGATGCACGGATAGACCGGGGACGGGTGAGGTATTTCCGGCAGAACCCATGCTGGGGAGGTTCATTTGGGTAGCTGTTACGACTGCCAGTGTTCTGAGGATGAGACATCCGACATAAATATCTCAAATCAGGACGTTAAAAGCAAATAGAATCAACTGTTCGCAATAGATCTCATCTCAGATCGCGGTGTTAATTTCTATAGAGTTTCCACTGAAACTCTACAAATTATATTAGGCTACTACCAGGTTACATAATTTAATAAAATAAAGAAAATATTTTTTTTTTCGCCATTTTTAGTTTTAATATCAATTATTATTATTAAGTAGTTATTACCTGAAAATTTTTCGTTTTATAGTTATATAGGTTTTTTTTTATAGCTAAGAACTAATTATTGTAATGGGTATTTTATTGTATAAATAAATAAAGAAATAAATACCCTACTAATTTCACTCCACCAGATGCCACCCCTGTTCCCGCCGGGTCTCCTGCCAGACACCCTGGCGACGCCCCCGGGCGGCCCCCCCTCGGCCAGTTCCTGTAGCTCCTCCCCTGTCTTCAAAAGGGAACTCGAGGACACGCCCAGCGAGGAGATGGACACAGATCAGCCCCACCCTTTGGCGGGCGTGCCACTGGCTGTCCGGGAGAAGCTGATGCGGCCCCTCGTCCCCCGCGAAAGGGCGCCCAAGCCCATTCCGAAGTGTGACGTGTGTTCGAAAGTGTTCTCCCGACGCTCGCATCTGCTGAGGCATCTGAAGCGCCTGCATAACATCGACCCTCCGCCTTCCTCCAGGTGAGTTAGGGTTCTCATAATTGCTTTTTTTTTTTTTTTTTTTTTTTTTTTTTTTTTTTTTATGAGTGGTTTACTTTTTTATTTCGTAGTCATGAAAGAAACATCAGCTACTATGCTCCCCTTTGATGGGCGAGAATTTTAAAGTGAGCCATGAAACAGCAGCTATTATGCTCCTTGTGATGGGCGAGAAGTCACAACATACTTCCAAAGCCATTTTGTAGGAACCGCTCAATTAATTTTTTGGTCCATTTTCATTGAGCTTTGGTACTTCCATTCTATAGATACTTGTTAAGGTATCACATTTCACTTGTGGGGAAGCTTTCACTCAATCATTAATGACTGGGTTGAGATACGCCTGCCAGGTCCTGGCTCATGTAGATTTAAGGTCGCGTGATCAATATTCATAAATCACAGAGCTCTTAAGTGATCACGTGATCATACATCTACCTTGCCCTCATTCCAGAAAGCACCCTCACTCTCATAATACCCAAATGTCCCTTTCAACCGTCACAGAACGAACTCCAATTGATTATTTCATTCAAATTATTAGTGTCTTTTAACACTAATTAGTTATTAGTGTCTTTTAACACCAATTAGTTATTATAATATCGCCTTATTTATACTGCCCAAGTAGGACTATTAAAGTCCCATTATTCCAGCAGTAAACCCAAGACATATTATTATGTGGTAAAAATCCCAAATGGGAGGATAACATGTCATGTCCCGGCCGGGTTTCGAACCCACGACCTCTGGAATCTATGGATTCACAGAGTGCCGCCTTTACCACTGAGCTACCGGGACAATAATAACACTCTTTAGTGGAAGGTAAACACCGAGCCAGGTTAATACTCAGAGCACTGGGTGGGATTCGAACCAACGGATCCCTACGTTACCTGTATTACCAGACTAACGCGTTAACTACTTGACTACCAGTGCACGGTATTAATGTGTTTCGTTTTCTAACCACTTGACTACCAGTGCACGGTATTAATGTGTTTCGTTTTCTAACCACTTGACTACCAGTGACTACCATTAATGTGTTTCGTTTTCTAACCACTTGACTACCAGTGACTACCATTAATGTGTTTCGTTTTCTAACCACTTGACTACCAGTGACTACCATTAATGTGTTTCGTTTTCTCTCCGCCAGGGGTCGCCACCTCCGGCCCGAGGACGAGAACCACAACCAGCAGCGCCAGTACGAGTGCGTCACCTGTGGGGAGGCCTTCACCGAGAGCGAGAAACTGAACCAGCACATGGAGACCCACGGCAACACCATCATGAACAACTTCATCTGGATGTGACCGATTTCTTACACCATGGAGGAATGAGTAATGGAGAACTCGTCTCAAACCTGTCCCGTAAAATCGGCCATCTTGGTCTGTCCGTCTGTACCGTTAGCTCAGTGGTAAAGGCGGCACTCTGTGAATCCAAAGACTAAAGAGGTCGTGGGTTCGAAACCCAGCTGGGACATGACGTGTTATCCTCCCAATTGGGATTTTTACCACATAATAATATGTCTTGGGCTTACTGCTGGAATAATGGGACTTTAATAGTCCTAATCGGGCAGTATAAATAAGGCGTTATTATTATTATTAAACCTGTCCCGTAAAATCGGCCATCTTGGTTAGTTGGGTCACAGAGAAAATCACAACGATAACAAATTATTTTTTTCTTTCTTTTACCTATAAGGTATAGAAAGTATTGTTTTCGGTCGGTTTTTTCGAAATTGAGCTGATAACATTTCTGGACGAATCATTTTTATTGTTGCATGCATTTGAATGTAATAATGGTAGCCATATTGGATAGTTTGTCACGGGGAAAAAAATTTACCCATGAGATACACGTCATGACGTCTCCATTATTCCTCCGTGACTTTCGCTACCAATTGGCGGTACAGACCGGGATGGGCCTTGGCCTCCATTCTGTACTGATATTCCCAATAATAATAATAATAATATTCTTAAGAGTTAAGTGGAAGGTAACCACTATGCGAGGTTAATCCTCCCTCAAAGCATTTTCTACAACCTAACCCTCAGAGTGTTATTATTACTATACAACCACATCAATTTGCCGGTAAGATTATCTGCTATTTTTCAAGATAACTGACCTCAGTGGCTTGATCGATAAAGTGGCGGACTTGTAATCGGTCGGTGGTTCAAGTCCCAAGTTAAGCAAATAAATATTTAGTAAAGCGATTTGGAGTAGAAGTGATATCACGATTGTGATTAACACAAATATGATAACTTTTACTTACTTTACTATTTTCAAGATATAGGTACATAGGTACATTATCGGTTTTTTTTTTTTTTTTTTTTTTTTTTTTTGGAAGTGGTACTAGTTACTTTCCTTGTTCTATTTGTATAGGTATTTAGGTATTGACACGCAATATTTCTTAGATAAAAATGTCTATGCAATTATGCATCCGTCCAAACCAATTTATTATTATTATTTTACACTTTATTGGTCAACTACATGATACATTCAACAAGATAGGACATGAAAAAAAAGAACACAATAGAATATGTAGTTAACCAAGGGGTGAGGTCAAAGCCTGTGGCTTTCTCTTCCACCGAACCCCATGTAATTTAGGTAGGTAATATCGATCTCTGTGAAATGCAGCTTTTGAAATCGCGTGGCAGCTTTTGAAACACAGACTACTTCATGACACGTTCTTTATTATTTTAACTAAACTTTAGACAATCGTTAAAACTATCGAATCATTCCAACGCTTTTTTTAATGCATCTATCTTTCTTCTATAGATAATTATGTAATAGTTATTGTGTATTTTTAGAACATATACATAGGTATGTATACTTTACTATCTGCATGTATCTTTGTATTTTTCTAGACAACAATATTCGTTTTTTGACCAAAGAAAATTGAACTAGGTTAAGCGTCTTCAACCTTTTCCAATATTTATGTACATTTGATGAGAAGCTATGTATTTATGTATGTTATAGACATATGGGATAGTTGTTTTATTTATCTGGTTTCATTACATAGGGTAAGGTTGCCATATTTGGGGAGGTAACTTTTGAACGCCTATAAAATGAAAACGGTAAAGTCTTTTTTAATGAAATAAAGTCCAAATTACACAGAATAATGTTTTTTATTATTCCTCAGAGTTACAGAACAATAAAAAAGATAAAAGTAATTAAAAAATTAATATAAACAAAACACTTCAAAAATGACAGTCAAAGATTTGTGATCCTAATTTGGGGAGGTTCTAATTTTTTGAAAATTTAGGATTTTTTCATTGATTTTTTAATACTTTTGGCCAACATTCCTTAACTGCAATATTCACAAATGAATTTCTCATCTTGAATTTCAAATGAATTTCTCAAGTGAGAGTGCCCACTTGCCCAACTTTCACAAATGAGACACATGATCCAGCGCTCAACATTTCTTGCACGACAGTCTTCAGAATACAATGTTTAAGGTCATCCCCAAATTGGGCAAAGTGATATGCAAGAACAAAAATAATTTTCTATTTTTACACAGAAGATATGAAAAACTTCAGAGCTGAGATATGAAAGGACAAACTATTTTTACATCCAAAGAATAAATATAATTTTCTTAACTTTTTGTTGACCAAACTTCACTAGTTTCAACTTTAAAAAAAAAAAAATTGAAAGAGCACAAATCACATTTTTGTAAATATTTTCTCTCGAGCAATTAATTTAAACTAAATTATGATCGGAAATCACATGGAAGTTGTTTACATTTATAGTTCTGACATTGACCGCAGGCAGCAACATCTCCTTGAGGAGAAACACCGCCTCCCCAAATTAGGAAACCTCCCCAAATATAGCAACCTTACCCTACAAAATAAGCCAAATCAAGCAAAACGGCTCCCAAAAATATACTATCAAATAAAATATTCGGATCCTCTTTAAAATTTCGAGGATGAATTTCGAATAAAGAAACCTTTAGAAATACAGAGAATTTAACATGACCAGTTCAATGTTTCCTGTTGTATCAAATAAGTAGAGATGTTATTCATAGACTAGTTACTAGTGCAATAAAGTACACGAATGGTAATCTACCTAAGTTTCCTAAAACGGACCGTGTTTCCTAAAATGGACCATTGTAAAATCTGTTACCTGTTATGAATGTAAAAAGAAATACATTTCAAATTCTATGTATCCTTTGTAAATTAAAATGTAGGCGTATAAAATCCAATAGATATACAATTATACATACTTCCGTGTATAACCGACCTCAGTAGGTTGATCGATAAGGCGGCGATTCAAGTCCCAAGATCAGCAAAGATTTAGTAAAGTGAGTTTGAGTAGTTGTGACATCAAGAAAGTGATTATCTATTGCTATCCAGTAAGGCAATGCAGCTTGTATAATAGGTACAGGTACCTTACCCAGCTGGTCACGTATAGATGAGATTTTTATCTGAGAAATTTTAGACTCAAATATATAAATTATCTTAATAACCCTGAAATTAGATAATGCAAAATCCTTAAATTATTCTCAAATACAGCGTAGGAACCCGAAGCAACGATGTCATTGGATAAAATTACCTACCTGTTCTAGACCCTAGGAATCGAGGATTATTTTGAAGTTTGGTCGTCAAAAATCCGTAAAAATAAATCGAGTTACTCTCCCAATTATTTACTTTTATATTGGTAGAATTATTATGTACATAATTATGTTTTAGGTTTATGTTTCTCACTAAGCAGTCAATGTTAACATTGCTTGTAAAGGTACAGCGTTCACTAGGCAGCCAATATGAACTACGACAAATGTACATAGGCTATTATTAGACAGAAAAGAAAAGTTAACTGAATCTCTCATAGTTTAAGAAATAGGAATTAGGTTTAAGACTAAAATTGTACATAAGGAATTCGGTTTAAGACTAAATTTGTACATAAAGACCGTTGCAAAAATTGGGCTGTTCAAACTTGAACCTAAGTGATTGGTAAAAAGTTTTGAAATTTTTTCACCAAACGAACACATTATGCTTCCAAAATTGCATTTGTTATTTTTTCTAGATTAAGATTCAATGGTCTTCCCGAAGACATATTATTCCTATTCGCTTTTTAAGTAGTCTTACTAGCCAAAATTATTTAATTTTAGTCCATGATATTGTAAATTTAATTTTAGTTTGAAATATTTACTTTGCTAGAAAATTGACCAAAAAATACTGTTTTCTTTATAAAAGTCTAAATAAAATTCTAAATACCTTTCCTTTCCCATTTCTAGACATATTTTTTAGGGATTACAAATTCTTTTTAGGACAAAATTGTTATTACAAATAATAATTGTAAATTACATTATTTATTTATTTTAGAAAATGCATTTCGAATTCTTTGGTGTATTTTTTTTTATTATTTACCCTTTTTTAAAATAAATCCACGGGATTTTTCATTTTCTTTTTTACAAAATTTGTTCCTCAGTACAACTAAAAATAAATATCTAAAATCTGAAACATCTTACAGTATTAGTTATATGTTCTTTATATAGGGCGTTATTCACACCTCGGCCGATGTGTTTGATGAAAAACGTGATAATGTGTCCGCATTTCAAAGACAAATCTCAAGTAGTCAGGAGGAATTAAGACATTTTGAGTGACTCCCCGAGTCTATTGTATTTTATAGGAAAAGAGTTAAGTCTCCAGTCGATCTCAGACATGAGTATGAAATGACATCTTGGTCTATATTCTTTATTTTAAAATAAAAAAATCTATATTTAGAAATTACCCATGATTGGATAGTGCTCTTTCTGATTTTACTTGTACTCTTTACAAGACCACCTCAAAGTTGCAAAGTTGTTAATGAATAAATATTATTATGTTAGATGCATGATTCATTTTTATTTAAAATTTCAACCATTAAAAACTATGCATTTGAGGGTAGGTAGTACCATAATTTTTTTCTTCTTTTTTTGTAACAATTTATTTTACGAGAAAAAAAGTTTTTACATTCCTATATTCATTCCACTTGATTCCGGAGAGAAATCTGTAAGCAGAAGCATTTTTCGAGTTGCACAACTCCTCTAGTTAATAAGAAGTTGTAGATTTAGTTTCCAATAGAACAATTATTACTTTATTTATTTATTTATACACCACTATTATTTTACTGTTATGACTTTTTTATGAACTACAATAAAAGTACTATATTCATTATTTTGAAAGTTGTCGTAATTTATTTTTTATGAATACTGATTTTACTTCCGAGAAATTTCTAATATTAGAAATCGGAAGTATTTTTTCTTTGCTTAACGTCCCTCTAACATCTAGGTACTCTAGGTCATTCGAGACGAGGGTTTTACCCTCCATTAGCTGGAATCTTACCAACCAGCTACCCACATTAACCTCACCCAGCCTGCGTTTGGCCGGGAATAGTCAGCTTCACGAGGGTTTGAATTTGAATGGTCACTCATCCCCGTCCTAACCTTGGTGGACATTATTTCACTTCAGTGACAATCACATGAAACAGGGATTCATCACTAGCTGAGCAGTACTGTTGGTGCCGACCTCCGTGGCATTGGTTACTGAGGTTGCGGGTTCGAATCTCGGCCGGAGCGGAAACTTCTGACCGAGTTTTTCCGTTTCCGAAATGGCATGGATGTAAAGGTAAGTACCCTGAAGTAATGCGAAATCGGTTCCGGGGCACAATTACCTTTTCAAGATTAAGAGCAAGAACAGATGCATAAACGCACCCCAAATCTAGAAAATGAGAACACAAAGCTTTGATTGTATGTACAATTACAGAACAAGTTTGTATAATTTAGTTCTTCATAAAAAAAATGTACAAAAAACAAACAAAGAGACATTAATTCTCTCATAAAAAATAATAAATCCTAAACAAAAAAAGTCTGCAACTTCATGCAAAAAGATTAGTAAAAGGGTTTTTTCATTCAAAAGACTCATTTCCATCGCACTTGATGATTACTCAAATTTATTAAATTTATAGGTTAATACTCAAGACCTCGAGGTTGGCTTTAAAACTATGGAGATATTACTTCCGAGAAATTTCTAATATTAGAAATCGGAAGTATTTTTATTTATTAAACTTATTTTGGGAGAGTCTAAAAAATCGGTTGGACTCCAGTTGGGACGAAAATTAATTAGTACTAGGGTGATCCATTGGTTCAAAAACATTTGCTTAAAAAATGGAACAACAAAAGTGGCCTCAGCCTGATTTCAGAAAGCACTCGTACTCTCACACCCGTATTTATGAACAGGGAATTTTGTCAGAGCAACGTCTTGGCCAATAATATTAAAGGAAATCATGCTTCAGACCATGCTCAGACGGCGTTTTCTGTTCATAAATACGGCTGTCACTTTCCCCAAATCTCCCCTTCAACCGTCCATCTTCGTTCAAATAACCTAACTACAGGGTGTTGTTTAACAGTTGAAACGAAGATTTATGACCAGGTCTAGATGCGCCTGCTAAGTCCCTGCTCATGTACTATTTTCCCCACCTTCAGCACAGATTTTTATCTTTTGAAGGTGAGTAGACCCTTGTTATTTGTTGATGATGTTTATTTGGTAAATATAAATACATGGAAACTTTTAAAAAAAATAATAATAAAAATAGTCAATACAGCAGCAGGGCCCAGCACGCCTATCTTGACCCGGCCATAAGGGATTTTGAGAGTGAGAAAGCTTTCAGGAGAGCGCGCGATTAGCTCAGTGGTTAAGCACTCGCTTGCCATGCGGAAAGTCCCGGGTTCGATCCCCCGTGTCGACAAAAAATTGTATCCTTAATTTGGTTACAATTGTTTGTAAGGGATACCTTCCGGTGCGCTCGTGTTGACCCAGCACCTAATTGGGAAGTATTGTGTCACTTCTCGCCCATCAGAGGGGAGGCATACTACGGGATGGGTAGGCTACAACACAGACCACAAGCGTCTACAGTAGCTCCTGTTTGAAGGCTACGAAATAAAAACGGCTGTGAAACACTCATCTTTTTTTTTTTTTTTTTTTTTTTTTAAAGGAACGAAGCCCTAGTAGACCGGAGGAATCGTTTCATGTTGCTCGAGTTCATTTTCTAACATCCTGTAGTTTTAAATTTAGAGCAAAAGTAATAGACCTTTTTGTAACACCTCTGTGGCGCTAAGTCACGGATTGCAAACAGTGTAAGATAGCTCCAAAGTGATCACGTGATTTTAAATCTACATGAGTCGGGACTTGGCGGGCGCATCACGACCCCGGTCATTAAGTGGGGAAATGAACTGACTCGAACCGCAAGACAGAGTACTAGTACTAGTGCTCTTTGTTTTTTTAAGCAACTTTTCAGTCCTAGCACCAAAAATTTATGATTCGCATCATATATTAAGATTAACATAAGTCTTGACAAAAGATAAGTACCAATCATAATATATCACCTCATTTATACTGCCCCACTAGGACTAAAAAGCCCTAATTATTTCATCAGTAAGTACAAGACGTATTATTATGTTTTAAAAATCCCAAATAGGAAGATAATTTGTCATGTCCCGGATAGGTTTCGAACCCGCGACTTCTAAGGTAAAGACCGACGCCTCGACCACTGAGCTACCGAGACATGTTAATAATTATGATCGCACCGTCACTGTCAACGATGTGGAATACAAACAATTTAAGACGATCATTATTATTTTGAGTAAATGCATCTTCGTAAGTATCCTAGATCCTAGGGGCAAGGACTCTTGAGTGTTACAGACCTCTCTTTTAATAACTATTCATTAAAATAAACATCCCATTAGAGCGATGATTACGATGAAGGTCCCACTTTAACACCCTCGTTAATAAGGTCTGGAACTTAAATTCAGCTTTACAGGGTGTTTCAAAAGGTCATGTACAAAAAGAAACCACGTATAGTAGAGCTCAAATAAAGGCCACTTTGTTTTATAAACCCCTATGCGGAAATGGACCCTAAGGTAAAAAGAAACCACGTATAGTAGGCTCAAATAAAGGCCACTTTGTTTTATAAACCCCTATGCGGAAATGGACCCTAAGGTCCCCCTATACGGAAATGGACCTCCTCATAACTCCGCCCCTGGTCGGGGAAAAAGTGTCAAATACTCACCAAAGAAGCATGATAACAATCGGAGACGTCATGCAAAAAATGAAATCAATCGCAAAATAATTCGATTTTTAATAATTATTTTGCGATTGTGTGCCAACTTGTGGTGGCCCTAGCGACTTTAGGGTCCATTTCCGTATAGGGGTTTATTAAACAAAGTGGACTTTGTTTAAGTTCTACTATACGTGGTTTCTTTTCGTTCATGATCTTTGGATACACCCTGTATACCAACCATACCAACGAGAAAACCTTCACAGAAAACAACTTACCAACCCAAAATATTAAGACGAACAAGTTAAAACAAAAGAAAAACTGAAAGGGAAAATTTAATAGAAAAATTGTACAAGACGCTTTTTATTGTGAAGTTGCAAAATATGAACAAAACACAAAGGGGGGATACCTATTGGGTTTTTCTTTACCTAATGCTTTTGTACATTTTCATATAATTTATTTAGAAAAGAAAACAATGTCTAAATCAGGAGACAAAGGTTGTGATCGAAGAATGAAGAGAAGACAATTTGGGTGTACAAATTCTGACACTAGTTTTACACCAGTCTTTACATTATCTATTTGAGCAACTTTAATTGGAGGATTAGCGAACATAATGTACGTGCATACACGTAGTGCTTTATTTAGGCCCAAGTGCATAGCCGCTGATGAACAGATTTAATCAATCAACTTTATACACAATTAAATGGCTAATGTCCGTGCTTAATCAGGCTGTTAGTGACTATGCACTCTGTCTGTCAGCAAGACAGGTAGTCCCATTACGGCAATAGTTTAACAAAGCACTTCTTCATTAATTTCAAATGAGAGTTCGGTAAATAAAAAAGGCATTGTCCATTCAAAATAAGGGACATCATGCTTGACACATTATCAATCGTTTTGTCAGTTAAGCAATGTTGAGCGAGGTTAGGACTTAGATGGGTGACCATTCAAATTCGATCTATTGTAAGGGATTCTCGGCGGGGAAGTTGATTGGGTAGCTGGACCTCATTCAAAAAAGCAATCTCACTCTCATAAACCCCAAATCTCTCTATCAAAACGCCAAATTTCGTTCAAATAACCCAATCGGAGTGCAGTTGAAAGGGAGATTTAGGGATTGTGAGAGCGAGAGTGCTTTCGGGAACGAGGGCCTGGTTTGTAAGATATCAGGGAAAGGAGAGTGACCCTCGTCTTGAATGAACTAAATATAAAAGACGTGAAGCAATGTCTATTCAGGCGGGGTTCATGGGAAAAGGAGGCGATTCAGTTGTTGGAAAAAAATATTATATCACTTCAAAGGGTTGGGTGGAAGAGATTGCCACAGGCAATAACCCCGCCCTATAGGTAGGACATTAGTGTTATTTTCTTTTTTACTTATTTATTTTGTCATTTGTTTGTTTTTTCTTAATTTTATACTGTAACATTGTACTTTGTCCTCCTAATAAAGCATACTATAATTTTTTTTTTTTTTTTTTTTTTTTGTTTTTTACAAATTAACGGGGTTTACCCATGTTTATAGTAATAATAATTGATAGTGCCCAATTAGGGCTATATTAACCCAGCAGTAGGAGTCCCAAAACCTAGGAAAGAAAACTCTCTCTCTCTCAAGTCGGGAGTCTCATTCACGATATTTACTCATTCAAAGAATTGCACTGGAAGTTCAGAGGGGTAATGCCGTCAGCACTAGAGAGAATCTACCACGTACAGAGTCTCGGAAAGAAGCTTTCTATTTATTCATGTCGATAGTATTTTTATGTCATCTGGCCTTGATTTCTAAGGGTACTCTCAACTTATTCAAAATAGCAACCTATTGGACACAAGTAGCTGGTCGGTTCTGTGTAGTGATTTCCCTTTTCACTACACAGATTCGCCCAGTGGCAGCACTGCACTGGCTGGTCTATTATGTGTAGTGATCGGGACATCACTACACACAATAAACCATACTAGTGACAGGCCCGTAGTAAGTTCTACCTAGAAGTATGATTTATTTGAGGACTCAAGAAACAAATTCGAACCAACGGATCCCTAAGCTACCTGGATTACCAGACTAGCGTTTTAACCACTTGACAACCAATGCAAGGTTTGTACATCAACCTCACCCAGCCTGGGTTGGGCCGGGATACTATATCATAAAGTTTCGAATCTGAATAGACAACCATCCAAATCCTAACCTCGCTGGACGTTGCTTCCCCTTTACTAGACAGAACGAGAACTGGTGTATTCAACGTGCCATTCACGCTGGCTGCAGATTTGCTTGGCAAAGATGTGAAATCTTTCATAACCCAAATAAAAACCTCTCTTTCTTCAACTGAATCACATTTACATAACATTGACAAGAACTTCTGGTTAATTATTTACAGAGATAAAACAAAAAAAAAATATCATTTTTTTAGAAAATCTAAAATAAAAAAAACTCTCTTTATAATTCTATTATGTACAAATTTTTGACAAAACAAAAAAGCAGAGGGACATGAGTATGTTATTTTTTTAGGAAAAGATACGGGGATCTTCTTGTTTTCCATATTTTTTAAAACATAAAAAAACATATATTTAAAGAAATCTCACAAATTCGTTTTTCGTGATGACGATTCGATTGTCAATGAAACGATTTAAATTGAGACCTTTGCCTTTTGCTGTCTTTAAATGCTTTTAGCACTCTTAGCAGCACTGAAAAGATATCAAATTTGTGTTAATCACAATCGTAATACAGCTACTCAAATTCGCTTACCTAAATATGTGCCATACTTGGGTATCGACACCTCTTAAGATATTTATTATACCTTATTTGAATTAAATGTAACAAGTTTAATTGAAAACCCTGGTCTCAAAAACTTTGAATTTTATTTGTAATTTTATGTATACAAAAAACAAGGAAATCTGTTTTCCCCCCATTAAATATGCATGGACAGAATCATGTATCGTCTAATTAACAAGTCTGTGTCTATGGTGGCGAATTTTTTAAAAGAATCAACATCTCTTCGTCATTGTCAAATTTATTGCGGGAAAATTATCAGAACGCACTTATTTGAAACAATTCCAACCATGCCTCAAATTATTTGAAATATACTTTCGTGGCGTACTGGAAACCAGCTGGTCAATATTGTATTTCAGAGTTGATGGTTCATGTTTGTTAATTTTTACGTGGTGGAACGATTGAATGGACCGCTAGATTCAATGCCTACAAAGTATTTTATTTTTTCATTTGATAACGCGGTGTTACAGCTTATTATAGTAATTTTATGAATTTTTGGTCAGAAAACCGCTTTAAAATATGAACTGCCGTGAGAAAACATAACATACCACACCCTCTGCATTACAAAACAAAAGTTATTTACGCCTGTTCTATACAAGTAATCAGCAAATAGTACCAATCTGATAAATGTATTTACCAAACTTTGAGGTAACTTGGAGAAAAGCTAGGGAACACCGAGTTCGGTTTCATGTTTGTGCTGCCCAAAACTACATTATGATTGTACGTATCGTTATATATTGAGCTGATGAACCTAATTCTTCTTTTGATACACCTTAAAAAATATTATACAAAAAAAAAAACAATTTAAAAATTCAGAGGTATTGTACGTGGAAAACTTGAGTCCTTTTCTCGTTTCGTTTTTCTAAAAGTCATTTTAAATATGGGCGACATTTAGCAAAAAAGCTAAAAAATACTGGTTGACAAAAATACTTATTCTGGGCTTAATAGCTTTATGCTTGGCCTTATTAGATTTAATATTATTACTATAATAAATGGACATTTAATCACACTACGTTAAAAGACCCGTTGCGATATTCATCCAATCGTAGGTGATACCTACATATATTTTAATGAAACGTATTAATTTTCTGGGTTTTAAAACTTAAAAAACGATGACCGGTTAGGTCAAAGAATGACCGAACCCTAGATTACGGTTCTCGGGTTTCAATGATGTCGTCACATCAGGAAGACGCAGATAGTTCTAACCAAATCAAGTTCAAAACGGTTTGATAAAAAAAGGTATTTTGAATATTTTTTTTGTCAAAGGTTTAAATTAATAGTAATTTACTTTATATCAAGTATGTACAGCAAAAGGTTACACGTTATTCTAACTGGAAGTATTATAATACGAGGTCTACGTGACTGATATCGTGACTTGATCCGCCTGTTCCAATGCCCGGACAGAATAAAATACATTCGAGTGACGCGTACAATCTTCGGTTCATGTATCCTCTCGTCGCAACGAGAGAGAATACACAAGTGGGAGATTTAGAAGAAACTCTGACATGGCTTGGTGCATGCATGTGTGGAGGGCCCGGAATGGAACCATTGCCTGGGGCCGGCGTGTCTCGTGCGGCTCGGAATTAAAACAAGGCGAGGCCCCGGCGTGTCTAGTGCGGCCCTGTCTTCTCAGCCTCGCTGTCGCTGGACTCGCTGCTGCTGGAGGAGGAGCTCTGGCCGGAGGAGTCCGAGTCTGAGCTGGAGGAGGAGGAGGCCGACAGCCGCGAGGCCCCGGCCGCCGCCTTGGGCTTCTTCATCTTCTTGCTGGTCGAGTCTATCTGGCTCGTCACGTCCTGCAGGCGCTTCTCCAGCTCGTGCTTCTTCTCCGCGAACTTCTCGTCCTTGGGCTTGGGCGTCTTCTTGTACGTCCTCTTCCTCAGGCAGGACGACACGTACTGCTCCAGCTCCCGTAGGGTGGAGGGCTTCAGGGTCTCGAAGTCTATCTCTATCTCGTCCGGGTTGGGCTCCCGCAGCGAGGGCTCCCGGGACTGGATGATGTGCACCACCTTGCCTAGCTTGTCCCCGGGCAGCTTGTTGATGTCCAGACTCAGCTGCCGCTTCTCATCGTACGACATGGGCTTCGCCACGTCCTCATCCTCCGAGTCAAACGTCCGCACCTGCTTCTTGGCCGCAGCCGTGCTGGGGCCACCCGGCTTCGGCCGCTTCACGGGCTGTGGCGTGCCGGCTGCGGCTTCCGCACGTTATTCATACTTTTGGGTTTCTGCCCGTTGTTCGTGGGGGCGGGCGGTTTGTTCACTTTGTTCAGGTGATGGTCGTTCGCCAGGCCGCTGTTCTGACTGACGGGCATTTTTGATTTGGGCTGGTCGCGGTTCTTCTTCTTCTTTTTCTTCGGCTTCACCGAGTCCTCCACGAGGATGCGGATCTGATCCGTCAGGGACTTGAGCTGCTCCTGCAGTCGCTTCAGCTGTTGCTGCCGCTCATCCTCAGACTCATCATCACTGGAGGCGCCAGCCTGCGTCCGGGCTAACGAGACTTTCTCGTCCGGCATCTTGGCGAACCGATCTTCAAACACAGCGGACAGTTGGCGGGCCATCGTGACGACATTGTGATCGGGCGGGTTGTACTTGTAACAATTGGAAAATATTAGTCTCACGTCATCTGCAAACTCCTTGGCAGTCTTATACGTCCTGTTCCTCATCTTCTTCCGCACCGTGCCGAGATCCATGGGTTTCTTGATAATGTCGAAGTAGTCCGTCAGGCCCAGCTTCTCCACATCCACCGGGATGTAGAACGGCCAGGCGTAGTGCTGGTGCTTCTTGTGGAACAGCTCTGCTATGATTTCAGAACAATATTTGTACCATAACGGCGTCTTACTACTATTACTACTCTGCTGCGGGGCGCCTTCTTCTGAGATCCTCTGAGGTTTCTTGATAACATTGCCGGACTCTCGCCTGGTGTTGAGTTTGGCAGACTTGGAAGGCGTGGCGGCGTGGATGCTATGCGTGGGGGTCTGCGAGTGATCGATACTGCCATCCGCTTTCCTCTTGATTGCTTTCTTAATGTCAGGTGTGTCGGGGGCGGGCATGGTGATGTGGTGGTTCACCTTGGGCGCCGTGGTGGTGGTGGCGGTGGAGCCTAGCACCGTGTTGGGCGGCCGCAGCTTGGGCGTGCTCGTGGCTGAGGGTACTTTGTTAAAAGGGGTAACAGGTGTTTTAATGACAGGGTTGAGGGAAGGAGAGGCAGACACGGGGGGTTTCTTCTTATGGCTGCGGGCTTGTGGCGCAGTCCAGTACAATCTCCTCGTTGGGCATGCCGGTGATCTTGGTGAGGAAGACCTGCTCTAGGTTCTGAGCCATGAGCACCACATCCTCCCCGGGCTTGTTGTACACGTAGCAGTTGGTGAACATGGTGGTAAAGTCCTGGATGGCTTCCTTGCCCGACCAGTAGTAGTTGTTCTCGAGTCGCTTCTTGATGGTGCCCAGGTCCATGGGGTGTGTCACTACCTTGTGGTAGTCTGGCAGCTTCAGCTTGATGGCGTCCACGGGCTGCTGGAAGGGCCACGCGTGGTGGTGCTTCCACACGGCCTTCATCACCATCTTGGCGATGTATTGCAACTGGTTCGTGTTCCGGCCGGGCCGATGCTTGGGGGGCACCACATGGGGCTGCACGATCCCGTCCACGGGTTCAATGCGGGGCTCGTCCCGCGGGGGGGGTTCTTGCGAGGTGGAGGGGGGGGCGGGCGACTTCTTGACGGGCGTCACGTCGGCCGAGCTGGGGGTGGGGCTACTCACGCTGGAGGAGGTGGAGTCACTCGTGTTGTTGTTGTTCGCCTTGAGCTCCTCGGACTTGACAGGGTCGCCTGTGCCGTTCTGAGTGACCGGGGGCTCTGGGCGGACCGCCACCGCCGTCGTCTCAGCGGCACTCATGATGTCTCCCTGCGGGGAACACCACACAAGCCATTAGTCATGGGAACTACTCCTAGCTAACTATTAGCTGGTTTCCCACTGAGCGCAACATATTGTTGAGAATTATTACAAAAAATTGTGTATTACAAAATATCGCAAAAGCGATATTTTGGTCAGTAGGATTCGATAGAAAAGCGGTGCATGAAACGCTTCGTAACATTTCAAAACAAAATGTTGCGCTCAGTGGAAACCGACCATGCTCTCGAAAGCTTGAAAGTCAGTGATATGGACAAGTCACGTTTTCATCATTCTAAAAGTTTAGATGTCAAAAATTCCTAAAGCGATTTTTGAAATATCTCAAAGTCATGGATCTTTTAGCAATGATTATTATTGAAAACCCAAATAAATTTATTTAAAAAAAAAATGTCGTAATTTCCTGAACAAATTTGTTTGTGTATCTACCTCTCGGTCTGCTATTTTGTTTGTTTGATAAAACTAAATAAAACATTTCTTTTTAAATTAGCTAAAAAAAATTAATATTTAAACATGATACATATACAGAAACAATATACAGGGTGGACCAAAAAAACGTTTACACCCGTTTATGGTAGATTACTGACGACATTTCCAGCCCGGATCTGCAATCCGTTTTTTCGGATTCGCCTTGATAACTGCACAAAGTGATTTTTTGCAACTTTCTGAAAAAGACCGACTTTGGCTTATTCTTCAGGTCAGAACTTTTTTCTGTTTAAAATGAGTTGATTCTGAACAATTCTGCAGAAAGCCAACAAAATTTCGATGTTTCTAGCTACACTACTTTGTTTTTTACGGTTTGGTTTGCCATATTTTTTGACAACTGAATAGAAAAAAAATTCTCATGTAAGTTTTTTACACTTTGAAACACTCAAGATTTGCCCGAACAAATTTTGGCACAGACACGGGCAAGTTTGATAAAAGTTGGCGGCCAACCCAAGGATGCTAAAAAATAATTTTACGATTTTTTATCACGTGATCTTCTGGGAAAACGAACCAGGTAAGTCTCAAAAAAATGATGTTCAAAATCTTAAAAGTGTTGACCGTGTAGGGTCGTCTTGTACTCAAAGAGTAATTAGCTATTTATGTCTGATAATTATTTTCCTTGGAATTAATTAAAGGCCAGTCAAATGAATGATTGTTTGTTTCTCGATGATAGTTTTCAAGCATATTTTTCTGCATTCTATGAAATATTATCTTTAAACTACTTCAGTTTTTTTTTGTACAAGTTACATAATTATTATTATTCGGATGATGAAATGGCAGATATGCATTTAGCATATGGAGCTGCCAACAGGAACATTTGGGATCACGTGAAAAACATAGTTTACGAAATACCAGTGGAGACGCAAGAGTAGCAGAATCTGATAGCAAGAATCCTGTTGACATTCGATGACCTGACAGAAAAACCTGGAATCTTCCGCAACATTCGACGGAACATGATGGTTCAACCATTGCATCCAGGAAGGTGGACGCCACTTCCAACAGTTCCCTCTGAGGGAATTGAGAAGGGAGAGAGAGAGAGAAAGAGAGAGAGAGAGAGAGAGAGAGAGAGAGAGAGAGAGGCACAGAGCGAAAGAGAGAGAGAGAGAGAGAGAGAGGCTAGAAGGTAGAGGGACAGTTTTGAGTTAGAACTAAGGTACTAAAGTCACCATTGGTTTCAAAAATTTGTGTGAGGAGAATCCATAGTGTGTACTATGGCTAATTTTTTTTTTATTATTTAATAACTACCTTTTTGTTTACAGCAACCTAGTATAAAACATAATAAAGACTGCAAAAGTTTATTAATTTTACAAAATATTATCTTGTTTTTTTTTTCAAGATTTCTATTAAGAGTTGGCAATCGGTAAATATTTGTTATTTAATTAGTATTGTTTATGATAGAAGAACCTACCTACATATTTACCTGGCTTTATTTCATAAACTCTATTTTCGTTAGGGAAATTCGCTAGTTTTTTTTTCTCTCCTAGGGAAGCATAAAGAAAAACCATCCTTACATTATCGAGGCAGTCTCTCAGGGGCTTACATGAATAATAATTATGTGTATTCTGATACCAATAGTATCTGACATAACTCAATTTACAGATGGTATTACCCCCAAAAAATCATAAGTTGTTGGTGTTACAACAGGTCAGATACAGGTATGAATAAAATATTCCATCAGATTTTTTTGATAATTAAAATAATATTGACCGCCGGGAATTGAACCTCGGTCATGCGACTGACACTCTTAGCATTAACACATCTAACTAACACCGCTGATAATCTGAAAAGCACGAAAATTATCATTTGAATTTTCCTAAACTGGCTGATGAAGGCATGTGAGACCGCGGTATTCAAAAAAAGCAATGTAAACAATTTTCGTAAACAATACAAGACGCCCTTACACAGTCTACAGCTAGAAAACTCTTAGGATTTTTGAAGAGTTTTTGGCAAACATTTAATAATTTTTCCCAGAAGATCACGTGAGAAAAAATCGCAAAATTATTTTTTAGCATCCTCGGGGCGGCCGCCAACTTTTATCAAACTTGCCCGTGTCTGTGCCAAAATTTGTTCGGACAAATGTCGAGTGTTTTATTTAGTAAAAAAGTTTTTTCGTGTGTTTTTTTCTGTTCAGGTGTCAAAAAATATGGCAAACCAAACCGTAAAAAACAAAGTAGTGTAGCTAGAAACATCGAAATTTTGTTGGCTTTCTGCAGAATTGTTCAGAATCAACTCATCTTAAACAGAAAAAAAGTTCTGACCTGAAGAATAAACCAAAGTCGGACTTTTTTGGAAAGTTACAAAAAATCACTTTGTGCAGTTATCAAGGCGAATCCGAAAAAACGGATTGCAGATCCGGGCTGGAAATGTCGTCAGTAATCTACCATTAACGGGTGTAAACGTTTTTTTGGTCCACCCTGTATAAGAAGACTTCTATTTATTTTCAACCTGTGTCGGTCTGTTATTTTTTGGACACCTGGAACTTCGGTCCAACTTACGTGATGACACAGGGGGGGCGAGTCTGAGAGGTGGGAGGCGGGGGTCTCGCTCAGGGCGGGCGAGCTCGGACACGTGACGGGCGAGTCTGTGAGGGTGAAACTGGGCGACACGGACTTGAGGAACATCCCCATGAGGAAGTTCTCCGGGTACGGATTATTATTGCAGTAGTCCGAGGTCTGGTAATCGAGCGACATTCTTTTTTTTTTTTTGGCTTTCTTTAAAGTGGCAGGGTTCTCACATGTGAGCTCTTCCACTCAACCACATTCTGCGACCCGTTTTGAATATTTTCAACCCGGTTTTTTTTCTCAAGAATTTAAGACCCGTTTGTATGTTTTTCAAACTAGGTGTGTGATTTATCATTTAAACCCGTTTTTTTTTTTATTTAAGACCCGTTTGAGCATGTTTTTCAAACTATGAGTGTGATGAGGAAGTTCTCCGGGTACGGATTATTATTATTGTGGTAGTCCGCGGTCTGGCAATCGAGCGACATTCTGATGCGACCCGTTTTGAAGAGTTTTTTTTTCCTTCTTCTCAAGAACCCGTTAGTTTCTCAAGAATTTAAGACCCGTTTAAGTATGTTTTTCAAACTAAGAGTGTGATTTATCATTTATATTAAATCCGTTTTTTTTTTAATGCCCGTTTGAGTATACTTTTCGAACTATGAGTGAGGTCTGATAATCGAGCGACATTCTGCGCGACCCGTTTTGAAGAGTTTTTTAACCCGGTTATTTTTCTCCTCAAGAATTTAAGACCCGTTTAAGTATGTTTTTTTGTCTTTTAAGAATCCTGCACCCACCAAGACCTCATGGCCGCAAATAATATCGCCATCAAAACATCCACATATTGGAGAAATATTTGACTTATTGGTTTTACCTGACTCGGAAAGTAAGTAAAGTATGTTTTTCAAACTAAGAGTGTGATTTATCATTTAGATACGTTTTTTTTTATTTAAGACCCGTTTGAGTATACTTTTCGAACTATGAGTGAGATTTTTAATTTAGATCCGTTTTTTAAGAGTTAAGACACGTTTAGACTCGTTATTAAGATTTAAGACCCATTTGAGTACTTTTTGAACTATGAGTGAGATTTATACATTTAGACCCGTTTTTTTAAAGAGTTTATGAAGAAATTTTAAGAGAAGCGACATTTTAAATATCAAGCGTAAATCGTGAAATTATGCTGATTTGACATTTAAAACAAAACTATTTAGAGAAATCTGAACGGTTTTATTTTTAATTTCTTCATTAACTTTTTGAGAATTTTTTCGACACACGGACTATCACTGTCCACTATTTGGCGATCGGTGCATTTCAAGATCAATGCCAAAACCGTTTCAGCTTTTATAAATGCGTTTCACATGCAAAAATATCTAGAGGACAATCTCTACGATTTCTATTTCCTCGCGAATATTTTATTGTTTTTATTTTAAGGCTGAAAAATAATCGAATCGTTTTGAAGTTTTTCTATTTGGATTTAAAGAAGACGTATCGTTTTTATTTACGAGACCGGAATTTTTGGAATTAAAGTTATTTGAATCTTTATTTTAATCGAGCAACGTAATTCAATTGTAGTAGGTACAGAGCAAGAAGACACGGAACCCTATTTAGTACGCATTTAAAAAAAACCCCAACTGCCCCTGCACTTTCAAGGTCTTCCGGATATTCTTCACACTAACATTGTTACAACGCGTTTTAATTGCATATATTTTATCTTGGTAATCTCGTAAGAAAAAACTTTGAATCCCGCATTTTTAACAAATTCTTCGAAAGAATATTTTTCTAAAAAAAACGGCCGAAAATCTGAGCTCCCGTTGCGTCATTTAAAACGAGTCCGGTTTTCAAGAGAAAAAAAATCCACTTAAATTGAGAAATAAAACAATCAAAATTTTTTTTTAAAATATTATATTTTTTTTTTAAATTCTCCACTCTTAGTTCGTTTACTTTGTCTTCCCCAACCTACTTCTTGGGTTCGACAAATAAAAAATTTCAACTACACTAAGTCACAAATTTAGCGGAACGCATAGGTTTTTTCTCGTATAACGTGTGTATTTCTTGTTGGACAAAAACATTTTTCATATTTTTTCTGATTGTAGAAATTACACAAAAATTGGTACAGAGATAGCAAAGACATGAAAACCAATTTTAAAAATTGAATGAAGTACTTGTCATTGTCGGTTTTTCCCATACAGGGTGTAGAAAAAAAACTGTTTTTCAATGATTTTTTCAAAATTCATTATTTTGGATTAAGAGTAATATTGTCTTGCTTCATGTATTGATTCTCATTCCTTCTTGTCTCAAAAATGTTGAGCCTTGATGGACACGTCATTATTCCTCTGAATCCAAAATAATGAATTTTAAAAAAATCATTGAAAAACAGTTTTTTTCTACACCCTGTATGGGAAAAACCGACAATGACAAGTACTTCATTCAATTTTTAAAATTGGTTTTCATATCTTTTCTATCTCTGTACCAATTTTTGTGTAATTTCTACAATCAGAAAAAATATGAAAAATGTTTTGGTCCAACAAGAAATACACACGTTATACGAGAAAAAACCTATGCGTTCCGCTAAATTTGTGACTTAGTGTATTTTTCAAAAACTGCGGAAACTTTTCTCCTGCTCCTTCTTCTTCTTGTGGATGCAAAAAAGGAAATGTGTCTCAGCTGAACGGAGGAAAAGCTCGCCACTCTAAATTAAACCCTCTCTCTAGCGCGCGGAAAGATTCGTCTCGGAAAATCTCAGGTAACTACGACGGGGAACCCAAAAGCGACAGCTCGCATGCGCGGATTTCCATTAATTCTGAACCGCCTGTTGATCTCCCCGCGCTGAAGCTTTCCACCCTGCCCCCCCCCCCCCCCTTGTCCCCCCGAATGCAACCCGTCGGATGCAGAAGTGCACTACGAGAGTGCATTTTGCCTTGGCCTTCCGCCGTTTTCTCGTATGCATTTTCTCGCGTCTCTCGCCTTTGACTGTATATTGATTTTGAAATTAATTCAATGAAACGTTTTCATCACCACCAGCCAAGGAAAATCAGAGAATTCACTTTGATTATGAAATTCAATGAAAGCTCTTTTTTTCGTTTAATGATTTCAAGTCCATCAACTTTTCCCAAGCAAACCAGGTATACTTGGACATTTTTGTTATTTTCAGTGTAGGAAGGTACTTAAATATTCTATTTTTTGAGCCAAGAAAAGAAAAGCTTAATCGCGTTTCTTTTCAAAGAGCAAAACTATAGTGAAAACTTAGTGATCCTGGCTGACCGAAATGGAAGCACAAGAAACTTACCTCCACTTACCTTTTGCTTCCAGAAAACCAACTTCAATAAAATCCTAATTTACATTTTCTTTGAAAGAAAATCCGGTCAAGGCCGATCATAACATTTTAGAAATTGTAAGAATAAAGTCAGTGTGAGGAATATTCAAGGAGCTTTGAGTGTACATAATGAAGGGAGTTTTTAATGAGAAATATCTAAAACAAATTTAATTTGGTCCAAAGTGCAAATGAAAGTTATCTGTCTATCAATCAGAATCGGTCAATTAATCAGAATCGGTCAATTAAGCAGAATCAGAATCGTTCAATTAAACATTAAAATGTACAAAGTTGACGCCATACCAGAATTTGTCCAAATGTGCACACAGCACAGGGTGGCGAAATAATGTATGTGCTATTTTGACAAGAACTTGTGAACGCAAAAGGGAGCGTTATGTCACCGTATAATCGACGAAGTGCGATGATTTTTTACATCATATATGATCGGAAGTACTTAATAGAGCACATTTTGTCATTTACTTAATAGAGCACATTTGAAATTTCAAGCAATAAGTGTCCACTTTTATTTAAGGGCCGACTTACAAAATAGAATTAAAACAAAGATAGGCCGTCGTTTTTCAAGTTGAAGTTTCAACCAATCAAAACTCTCTTTAGTCCAACTTTAGGGACGGCCTTAATCTTTGTTGTAATCCTATTTCATAATTTATTTGTACTAAATTAAAGCTCCTTGGAAAAAGAATTCCGCCTAAGGAAAGAATAGATTCGGGACCTCGAGGTCGAGAGGCAAGTGCCATCAACCGCCGAGAATGGCAAATACCTACTAATTTAAAAAAAAAAACTTACCCTGCAGGGCCAGTGATCAGCTGGGGAGAACAATCAATATTTTTTTATCACTAGAATTCAACAGTCTTCGCTCTAAAAAATAAGAAAATCGTTTTTAGTATAACGTTTCTAAAGGTAACGGGATTTTTTTTCAACTCCGAAAATTAGCCGAGAACAATGGCCGAATTATAAAATTTCATTACAACAAATAAATAAATAAATAAAGAACTAATTAAGGCAGGATCGTCCTTCTAGAATGAGTTAAAAGCAATCACAGTGCAATTTAGTTTCAGTTCGACTAGAAGGACAGTCTGGAGTATCTTTTTTGTAATACTATCTTATAATTCGCCCCCTGGAACCCTCTCAGGCGTATAAGGCAGAATCGTCCTTCTAGAAGGAGTTAAAAGCAATCACAGTGCAATTTAGTTTCAGTCCGACTAGCAGGACGGTGGTCTGGCGTATCTTTTTTCTAATAACATCTTATAATTCGGCCCCTGGAACCCTCCCAGGTGTAGGATTGATTATTCATGACGTAGACACCAGAATTTTTGGTGATGAGATTCGATTTCAAATCATTTCAGCTGGACATCTTGCTTATAAATAATGCTGCAATCCACCACATACTGAAAAGTACATTGGATTCCAGTAACTATTAAATATTAAATGAAAGATATGTATGAATATTAAAATAAAATATAATAAAGTTATTAGAAAAAAAAAATAATAAAAAATAACTCAAGATTTACGAATAAGTCAGCTAGAATTTGAGACATTGAGTTCTACCCGATAAAAATGCCCTCACAGGCTCTCAAGCCAAAGTCCTTTGATTTTTCAAAAACGTTGTACCTTGACCAGTTCACGATTCAAATTTAGACCAATAGAATCTTGCTTAGTTTATGAGAATTTCTTTTCCTTTTTTTGGACTTTGTAGAAATGATTTGAAACCCATAATTTTATTATTTTATTTACTGTTTAGGTTGCAATTTTCAAAGGATCAAGATCTAGTTTATTGGTATATCCAAGCAGCAAAGCAGGGTGATAATACTGCCTTATGCGTTTGTACTCATGAAATCAAACGTTATCGTAGAGCGAGAGTGATGCATTTTATATGATACCTGAGAATTTTAGAACAATTTCGTAAGACTCATCAATTACTTCCGAGAAATTTCTAATATTAGAAATCGGAAGTATTTTTTCTATCCACACCCTACACTAGTGTTAAATTTCTTCCGAAATAATGACTGCTGCTGTGGTGAACACTATTACTATAGTATCTGATTTCAGCCATGTGATTGGCTGTTAGCATGGTAATAACTACAGTGTAGTACCAGTCTTTGCTTTAGCGTCGTTCAATAATTCGGGCCTTACCTTTCTCTCTTTAAATAAATATTCATTTTAAAAAAAAATCGGGCCTATGTTATTTTTTTTTTTTTTTTTTTTTTAAGTGGGGTTTAACGTCGCTTTCAACTGCCATGGTCATATCACGACGGGGGTTTTACCCTCCATTCGCAGGAAACTCACAAACCTGCTACTCACATTGACCTCACCCAGCCTGAGTGGGGCCGGGAAAAGCCAGCGTCACGAGAATTAGAATTTGAATGGTCACCCATCCAAGTCTTAACCTCGCTGGATGTCGCTTAACTTCGGTGTTCTGAAGGGAACCGGTGTATTCAACATGCCATCGACGCTGGCTGGGCCTATGTTAGCTAGACATCAGTTTTGGTGAGTTCCATGCATTTTTTCGAGCTCCATTAACCCATGGAGTTCATTCATACCTACGAGTCTTGTTAGACGCAGCACACAAGAATTTCTTTATGAAAATACCCCCCATATAATAATGTAATCTGTTGTTGTAGCGGCGTACGCCGAATTGTTCTCATGATCTCTAACCAAATCTAATAGTTTCAGTGTGTTATGTCTCTTTAAAAAAATCTAGAATTGTTAACACAGCTATTCCTAAATCTAAATAATTGTTAACACAGCTATGCCTAAAGCTAAATAATTTGAAGATTCAACAACGTCTTGGTTTTTTGCAAAACAAGCCAAGTGTTTGTTACATCTCCAAATAATTATTTTTTTATGAGTGTTTCACAGCAAATATATTTTTATACTACTATTCCCTAGCTTTGGCTGTCAGCTGTCAATGGACAGTTAGGACAAGACAGGGTTGCACCAATTTCCTACTATAATTATAATAATAAGTTCGAAGCTGCAAATTATTTTTAGGCAAATGATTCACCATGATAAACTCTTGGAATCTAACCATATTACGTAAATCCACAATAATTGACATAAGACTATCTGTCTGTGAGCCTCTACCAGTAATTTTGTTTTCCTGAGAGGCACAAATACCCATCTCCCCGTGGTGGAAGAATTACATGGACGCCCAGATACTCCCACGCCCAAGAGAAATACCATACATTCGCATATCCCAGGAAACTAAGCAGACAATTGAAAAGAACACAATGCATTTGAGTAATATAATAAAGTCTGCCCAAATTTATTTTAATTTAATAATAATATATAATTATAAATGTTATCATAATAAAGATATATTCAACTACCCTCGAAAGTTTCGGATACAGAATATAGGTAATATTAATTATAAATTAAATTAAAAACATAAATGTAATGAAATTTACAAAATATACACATAAATATTCATCAGTAGAACGCATGTATAAGAGGTAAGAAGACATAATGTCACCAGAGGTTGAAAATACATTGGAGGGCTAATAACTCTACAAGGGTCTACTTTTCATTCCCATGGAGAGAGGCAGAGAACACCTGAAGCATTTGTGTTCTCTTTTTTTTGTGTTCTCTACTACAAATGAGTGAGTCACATGAGAGGGGGAAAAATTAATAATAGATATTTACAAGGGAAATAAGAATTTATAGAATTTCAAAAACTTTAAATTAAAATTTTTCGATTTGTAATTTTGTAAAGATCATGGCAGTATATCATAGATGCATTTATTTTCACATAAAAAACCACAATACATACGTTCGTTCAATTTGTTACTTAAAGTACTAAAGTTAGGTAGGTGGTACAAACAATGATAAACTCTGTGGGAAGATCGCAAATAGTCAGCGAATTTTTTTTAGGAGCTAAAAAAAAACTTCTTTTTTGATGATTCGAAAATCAGAATACACATTATGTACCATGCTTTCTGTCTACTTCAAAATCTATGTGACTAATTTTCCAACTTTAATATTCACTAATGGCTAATTTTCAAAGGATGTAAGTAATTCAATAGTACTTTGAAAAACCAAAATAAAAAAAAATCATGATAAAAATAAAATATATCACTTATTTAAATAAAATTATCATTTGGTATTGAGAGGTGCACCTGTATTTTTTACTTCATATTTCTCATGAGTGGAAAGAATTGCTGTAAGTTTAAATTTTAGAATCAGTATCTTTTGGTAGGTATTAATTTTCAGAAGATAGTTCTCAGCAAGGTCATATGCAAAAGTTTACTGTCCTGAGATCCAACAACGGGGATACTACAACTCGAGTGGTCTATTGTGCATGGATAATTTTGATTTTTATTCAATTCCATTAATTCAAGGATATGGGGAAAAAAAGTTTTATACAATACCCGTTTAGACAAAAAAGTCCCAGAAACAGTAGAAAAAAAAAACAGAAACAGTAGATGTTCTCAACTACTGTGTCTGTAGCTTTCTCAACAGTAGAGATGTAATAAAACAACCAACCTTTGAAAGCATCAATGATTTTCAAACATAGGTACAGCAAAAACTTTTACAACATTCATTCATTATTTATTTTAAGAAAAACAAATTGTCTTCAATGTGATTATTATTGTGTCATTTTTTGTGAGGAAGTTAATTTTTTCTCGAGTATTTTTAAATTATTAAGAAAAAAATTTGCAGAAGAGAAGCTCAACACTAGGTGATGTTAATACTCATGGCATTGACTTCTAGCTAACCTGAAGTGTTTGTAATGTGTGCTCAAAGGAATGAGGAAAAATCCAAGCACTGGTTACAATTCCAACTTTCAAACTAGCACAATATTACTTGTTGAGCAAGTGAGCCTCTAGGATCAACCTACCAATGTATGTTGTGTCAGGATTATGCACAAACATTCCTAAAATAGTATTAGGAAAGTTCTATTTAATATCTTTATTTGGAGTTCAGAATTAGAAATATTAATGATTAAAAAGTTCTGATCAGAGCTCAACTGTGTTTTTTTCCCCCAGGAGCATAGTTAAAGCACAGCAGCCACTTTGGGCACTTGTGGCACGTGTTACAGCTTGCCCATTCCAACACCTTCCTCTCTAATAATTGAAAGAAGACTAGGCTTCCTATTTACAAGCTGGGTCCCTACAGGAGCACTGAAAGTTTTCCCTTACAAATATTAATAAAATAAATTAGAAAGCAATTTTTTTTGTTGTCAATTCTGTGTTACCAACTTGTTGTCTTTCTAATGGTTAACACGAGACTACACCACCCAGCTATGAGTGCTTTAGAACTTGAGAAATTAAGCTTCAGTTTTGATGAGAATCAGAACAGAATTATTTTGTGTTTATAATGAAGACATTATTTTTTTTCTTTTACAACATGGGATTTGTAAAATATTAATTGTGTACACATAATATGATAGAAGAAGTTTAGCTTAATCTAAAGCCCTACCTATTCCACAGTCTTCGCTCTAAATAAAAATAAATACATTTCAGAGTACATTTTAAGCATGTACACTGCAAATATACTTATTTTATAGCCATAAAAATATTTTTTAACAATGGGGTATGTATCTTGTTTCAATGATAGTTTGTAAAAAAAAACTGTAATGTTCTTCCTCATAGCAATAGGAATGGTCAAATCATTGAAGGTCTTAGAAACAACATTATGGAAAAAGGACAAGAGTATGAGAGGAGCAAGGAAACGATGCAGAGCAACCAGAAATGGAACACGGTCAGAGAAAATAATGAAGACTTTTCTAGCAACAGGTAAAAAACATGACTCTAGGCTTTTATTAAAAGTATTCAAGAACATTTTTGATTGAGTGTGAAGAAATGTTGCAGCAAAGTGTAATAACCTTCCTTAAATTATATTAACAATTATTTAATACAAGGGGGGAGTTCAGAAGGGAGAAAATTTGAATACAATGACCATGTTGAAACGAGATGAATAAATCTGAAGATTAAATATAAAAACTAAAACCATTTAAAAGTTGAGCCATTGTGGTGGGGTGGTCCTCATAGTTTTGAATTATTTTGAATCAATATAGTAAAGTAATAAAAATTTAATTTCTCGAAAAATTCAAGTTTCTTTTAAATTATGTGAGATCTAACTAAAGAAGGTGTGAAAGAAAATTGTAGAACTTGATTTAGATGGTGCTGTAAAAATTTCTGAGCAGATCATAAGATAGGGGGAATCACTTTATTTAAATTTCGTCTTCAAGAAGGTGTGATCTAAGAAGATTTGGGAGTTAAGTGATGTAACTATTGAGTAGAATAATATCTAGTGGTTGAGGCTATGCTTTGGATACAAGCAGCACGGATGGACAAAAGCCAAGACCAAAACCCAACAGAAAATGTGAAAAATTAAATTATTCTTTTCAGAGGAATAGTGTGACAATGAAAGGATTATTTTTTTCATTTTTCTTCAACTTTTGTGGAAGAAGTGTAAACTGTGTGACAAGATACATTTCCCATGGTAGATTGCAACAATATTATAAAAATCTGATAGATTAGGAACTAATAATTGTATATAAAAATAAAAAATAGAGTCTATATTACAGTTAGTACTAAAAATGTAGTGATACTCTAGTAAGACAAAACCAAAGTATTATTGTAGGAATTATACATTCTACTCTACTGTAGGTAATTCATGAATTTCTTTAATTCTGTTTCAATATAAACAAATAGAATCACACAAGATGACCTTACATTTTTATATCATCAGATTCAAGAGGAATTGATTAATATCATGTGGTCTTGATTACTGAAGTATTCTACATTTTTTATATCTTGATGGTGAACTTTAGCTGCACCAACTGTTTACACAGAAAAGTATTTTGGGTACAAGTCATATTGGTAAAAAATCATTTTTAATCAATCAACTGATTCTTAGTGATCCTAGAAACTACCCATTTGATATATGATTTCATAGATAATATACACAGACTGTAGGTACACTTACATACAAAAAATAAAAATTGAACTGCTCAATAGAGCTCCAATTATAATAATCAATTCAACCAACTGATAAGGATTAAATTATCTTCACCATTCCAAAGAGTCAGTTTTGACAAAAGATATACATAAAATAATAATTAAATTTAGTATCATTAACAAAGGAAATCATAGCTTCACCAGTGCCTATGATCATTAGAAATGTATTATTCAGAACCAACAAACGCAAGGGAAGAGGGCTAACATTGACATGAGGAGATGGGGAACAAGTGGCAGTGTATTCATCAGAGGAAGAATTTGAATTGGTAAGATAAGAAATCAAACAAACGGTGGGGAGTATACAGAAAAACAATGATAAATAACAACAATATGCTATGGGAATATCTACACGGTAAAATGTCAAGGTAAAATGCGCTGTACATCTTGCAGAGTTTGAGCAACAAACAAAGCAAATTGAAGAGCTTCAAATATTTGACCAGCATAAATCTTCTGGTCCCACACAGCCATTTGTTCCCCTAGAAGTGGATGTTACAAATAGAGTAATAAATACTAGGTAGATTGGGAGGAGGAGGAGGGATAGGTAGACACGGAGGTTACTGTACTAGTGGTCACAGCCGTGGGGGCGCAGTTGTGAGTCAACAATTCAAAGTGACTGTCGAATGCCCGACGACAAGACACACAGTGGAATGGCTTCATCATAAGGAGCTTCAACTTTTCCTGATGATCAATCATCATTTTGTTTTGCTGTTCCATCAATTCGTGATTTCGGGCCATCAGCTTGAACTTCTCTTCCTGTTCTGCCATCATGGCAGCTCTCATTCTCTCTTGCTCTTCCATCAGTTTAATTCTGATCTGTTCATCTGTTGTCAAATCTTGTGCAATTGGCATCTGTGGCTGAATATTAAGCTGTTGTTGTTGTTGTTGCACCTGTTGTTGCTGCTGCTGTTGTTGTTGCTGTTGCTGTTGTTGCTGCTGCTGCTGCTGTTGATGTATTTGCTGTAGTTTTGTATCAGCCTCATCAGAAGTAGTGGCTTGAGTTTCCAAGTTATCCACATTCGGTTTGATATCTTCTACACATGTATGAGATATGAGATTCATTCGGTCACTGAAGAAATGCGTGCATCTATCACATTGGTAAGGCTTGGGGAAGTTTGAGTTCATGCAGGAGTGCTGGGCAAGGTTGGATTGAGTGATGAACCGTTTATCACAAGAGTTACACTTGTAAGGTCTCTCTCCACTATGTGTTCTCCCATGAGTAATCAAGTTGCTCTGATTTGTAAATGTCTTCTCACACACTTCACATGCATATGGACGGAACCCAGTGTGGGTGCGAATGTGTATATTAAGGTTACTCTGATTAATAAACCCTTTCTCACAATATTCACAGATATATGGTTTCTCGCCTGTATGAGTGCGAGTGTGGCAAACCAAATTACTTTGGTTGATAAAAGTCTTGGTACAATAATTACACTGGTAAGGTCTTTCCCCAGTATGGGTACGGCGATGAGTGACCAAATTACTTTGGTTAATAAAAGCTTTATCACAATACTCACACTTGTATGGTTTCTCACCCGTATGGGTACGCGAATGACTAATAAGATTACTTTGATTGGTAAAAGCTTTACTACAAGTCTGACAAACATAAGGTTTAATTCCTGTATGAATACGCGAATGCATGGCAAGGTTTGACTGATTAGTAAAACCTTTGTGACAAATTTCACATCGGTGAGGTTTAATACCTTGGTGTATGTAGGTGTGTGTATTAAGGTTAGATTTACTGTGAAAGGCTTTGTCACAATTCTCATGAGTACATTGGTAAGGCCTATCACCTGTGTGTATTCGTGTATGTGTGATCAAATTGCTCTGGTTAACAAAGGATTTCTCACAGGTTTCACATTTAAAAGGTCTGACACCTGTGTGAATTAGCTGATGAGTGGATAGATTTTGGGAATTGGTAAAGCCTTTTTCACAAACATCACACTTGTAAGGACGAGGTTTCAATTGAGGACAGTTATGACTTAAGAGCGAAGACTGTTGTTCAAAAATTTTATTACAGTGTTCACATTTGTGTACGTCTGCACCAGCTGACAAGAAGATAAGCCTCTGGCACTGCTGACACTTGTACGCATTGTCATTGCCATGGATACAGAGCAATGTTTGTTGAGAGAAGAGCACAAGATTAGGAGTTTGAGTAAACATGATGTACTTACTGCTTTTGAATCTGTCCACTATTCTTCAATCCTTACACTTGACGTCCCCATCATCAAAATTAAACAATTAGGATGATGCTCTTGAAATGTGCTGACCTGTTTGTGACAGCTATAATCAGAACAGGACCAAAACAATTTTGTGTCAGAAGGGTTTGGAATAAGAAATTCAACAATAAGGTGAAGGATGGAACAGGAGATATTAAACAAATACAGCAACCTAAATTTTCTCATACTAGGTAATGTATATTTCTTTCATAGTCCTTAATAAATAGATTAATTAGAATCTTTATCAACAATGATGGGATTAAGGAGAAATAGACCCAATATTAATACTGGTAATTTCAGAGCTGACTTAATAATGTTTAAATCAAAACTTTAAAAACACACATGCAGAGACTCTTGTATTAACAAAAAAAAATCATTTTTTTTTTTTTTTTTCAATTTGGGCTTATTGAATCATTTTAATTTAAAGTTCAAGTACTTTATGTTATTACTTTCCTTGTCCTATAATAGGAAAGTAATGGAATCACACCAACAAAAAAAAAATATTATTTTTTTAGGTTGAGTGGTATTGACAATGACACTGGTTTAAACATAATTTGAATTGGAATTTGTTACTAATTAATAAGAATTAGTACCTCAAGTTCATATTTTCCCAATGATATTTTCAGACCAATGTCTCATGCTGGCTTGTGAAAGTGATTTCATCTTATGCATGCAGAAAATTCAATATTGAAGATAATGGTCTATTGATCACCAAAATAAGGAGAGAAAAAAAAACATTGTTATATTATCATAGCTTGCTTAACACGTTCAACACCGCGAATCCCATATGTGGTATTCAGGCAATGTTCAGACAGACCATGAAACCCATATTTGGGTTTCACCCACTTGTTGCTGTGAACCATGTTCTTTCAGGGTACTTTTTTTCATTCAAGTAAAAAAGTGGAACCCAAATATGGGATTCAGCTCAAATTTAGGCACTACTGTGTGAAACCCATATTTGGGCCTCAGCCCAAATTTTGACAGTGCCTGAAATCAGTGTGGCCCATTCAGGCCATACCCCAAAAATGCATTGGCATTGAACATGTTAGAAATTCATTTTATTTTTTAAGTTAAAAAAAAAAAAACATTCCATCTCAATGTTTACAAGATGATACTGACAAAGTGGTAGATATCTTCATTTTACTGCTATTTTTCTTTTGTTTTATTTTTTGGAAAGAATGGCCATGTTACCTACATTTGAAAAGCCCAGTTGTAAAAGCCTATTATCATTGTTTTTGTTTGTTAATTTGAGTTTAACATTGCTTTCAACAACATTTTAGGTATCACCATTAGTTAAGCAAAAAACCCACCTACTCAAACAAAACTCACCCAGCCTGAGTGTGGCTAGGAATAGCCAGAAGATTGTGGATTGCCATGATTACTATATATTCTATTTATTGATAAATTTTTCAACAACATGGTCATATCATAACAGGAGTTTGAACCATTCATTGTTGTAAAAACAACTCACATGCTCAAATTAAACTTGCCCATTATAATTGGGAATAGAAATAGACAACAAATGTGGATTGTAATGAATCCCATAATTTTTTATTGATTGATTAACATAATCAGTCAAAACTCAAATACTATCTCACCTACATATAATAATATATTACATATATTCATTTGACCACACTGACTAGATTTTCACTTCTTTTTAAATAATTTTTAATACAGTTGCAATTTAAAGTTGTAGAATATTTTAAGTAAGAGCAGTGAAACTAAAGCTACACACTTAAAAATCATAATTTTGTTGACTAAAAGGAACAAAATTTGAACATTTGCTTACCTCAGCAACTATGAAACGGAGCAGGATGAATCAATCATGTAGACGAGGGACAGAGAAGATAGAAGAGAATTGACAAGAACACATGGAAACAGGAGCACCTGAAATTGCAAGTACTGTATTAGCTTCTTGAAATGAAAATTGCATTTTCCTTGGAGAAAACATATTGGCATTTACTCCACCTTCATCTCAAATGACTTATGATCTTAAGGGGGAAAAAAATGTGTTAATTTTTTTTTTAAATAAATACACTAATACATGAAGAGAAATAAATGTAAGTCAGTGTTTCAATATTCAATATTATTTTTATGGTCTTAAATTAAGGACATGGAGAGCCACAAACCAAATATAATCTCAGGGTATTTCATGAGGCTTTTTCTATCATTGGGACTTAATACAGAAATTATAAATGCCAAGCCTTTCATAAGATATACAAGGGTGGTCATCTTTTGAAAACATGTGCACAGATTAATTATCTGCTGGTAAATTTTTGATAGTACCCGTTATAACTCTGATTTTATATGATCCTAAATAAGCCTAGAAAGATATCTAAACAGCTCTCATAGATTTCATATGAATTGGTAATTGTCAAGGCCTCAAAAGTTATACAATATTGTGGTCATCTTTTTAAAAGTGTGTGCAGATTTATTTTCCAATATTTTTCTGATAGTTCCCCTTGGTAATATGATTTAGCATAGGACTCTAAATGATAAGTAATGTCAAACATTTGTTATTAATTACGTCATTCTAAAAAATCTAGTATTAGTTTCAAAATGATTGCTGGCACAGTTTTTTTTTACATAATCTTATGAGTATACAACACTCATTATACAAATAGTTTGTTTCATGTAAGTGCAGCAGCACATTTTTATTATAAAGTTTTGTGTTTTTCAAGATTAATTTCAGTGACATTATGCTAGTGCCAAATGTTTACCTCAACAAAGGTTTCATTTATACTGCTCGTATAGAACCAATCAGTTGTTATTTAGTAGCAGTTTAGAAACACCCTCTTTTTGGATTAACACATAGACAACTGGCATGTTTTTATTAAGTTCTCCCGTGGGACCGGCCATGTTTAGGCTATTCACAGGCATAGTGCATGCGTGTACCACTGGTGGTACACCCAGTTCTCTAAGTGTTAATGATGATGTACAGAAAAAAATGACAAAGCCAGATACCATCAGGGGCTTACATGATGATTCAAAGATCATGACTCAATCAGGTTGTCACCTGTTAAATGAATTAATGACTATATAGAACTAAAGAGTCCCTTTTTGCTAGCAGTTTAAACAACATCTCATTTATTGGATTAGTGTAAGTACACATTAAACACACTACATTATACAAAGGTAAATCAGACTTTCCCTCAAGTCTGACTACTTAATAATAATAATAATAATAGTGTGCTATGACCATTTGAATCTCTTGAGGACTGGATTAAAACTCAAGCAGGGGCTGATCTCAAGCCTTAATTAAAAGTTCAGCTCTAATACCTGAGATGTTTTACTAGACTATGTATATTAACTTAATATAACAAGATTGTTTTAATGCAGAAAACCCGATCTATGCTTGGCTTATTTTGGCTGTGGATATGCTACAACCATCTCAACTAGACATATCACAGGGCATTAACTATATGAAACTTGACCTAATACATCTGCTGTTAAATAGTTCACTGATCATCCCCATGACTTGAAGGTAGGAATTGCACCTTCCTTAAGATTCTGCATTTCCCTCTCTTTAACTGATGGCTGTGTATGTAGTACTTGCAATGAATGAAATGCTAGACAAGGCCTAAATAATGCACAACAAAAACATCCTATGGTTTTGCGAGGGAAGAACGCAACTTGGACAGTTGAGACTCACAGGACATGGCATTTACAATAAGACATGTTTCGGGCTTCCAAATGAGCTGATTCTGACGTTAGTTTAGGAAAAACCCTCATCATAACGACCTATTATGTACTTACAATGGCCAGGACTGGTACACCAGGGAAGATTGTAAAATGTCGGTTACAGCTTAAGAAACGTAAAACTTTATATTGCACTAGAGTCTTTCAGCATGTAAAACGAATTTTTATCACTTTTTCAGAGGAAATAACAGGAATAACAGCTTTTTATCATTAAAAATTGTTCGCAACATTATTCTACACAGCACACAAGATGCATCATTCCGACGCCATACTGTTTTGAAGATTGAAGAGGATCAAAATAAAAGTGGACGCCTATAATTACGCCTTCAAAAGAGATCTTCCTGAGGATTCTTAAATGTATGTAGAGTTGGTTAATAAATGAATTTCCTGCGTTTAAAGGCAAATTCTGAGAGATAATTTGATTTAAAATGGATATTTACAAGTATTTTAAACTTTTAAAGGTCCAAAAGAAAGTGATGTATTGATTTCTTGGCCATTATGCCGTACGGCACATAACGGCATCAAACATGGAGGGCCAGAAATTCATCATCCTAAAACCGTGAGAAGGCTTGGGATAATTTTCTACCAATATCAAGGAAGAAATGTCATGAAAATCATTACATGATTGCATATTAATTGTCTATCAGTTGACAACATTAATAATATTTCAATATTTTATTGAACAATAAGTTCCAGCTAAAAAAGCTAGAATATTTAATTTAATTTTGATTATTCTATACATCAGTGAAAAGAGGGGAACAAATAACAAGGAGGGGTGGGGAGAAATTTGTGTCGTAGAGGGCAAAAGAAGGAGAAATGTAATATTTTCAGCCAATCAGCGCACCGTATTCAAATTTTAAGCAGGGTTACCAACAAAAGAGAAAATTCAGTACTGAGCCACAGATATATTGGAGATTCGGCAACACAGATCAACAACGTAACGAACCTCGGTTATAAAACAAATATAGGTAACGTACCATGCACGTGTTTTGTAAGCTGAGGTTACTTTTAAGTATTAAACCAACCACAACGTTCATGCACGCATGGACAGGCGTACCTGTCATGCATACATAAGAGCATATGGTAGAAAAAGATTACAAGCATAAGCCAAAACGTACATACACGCATGGACAGGCGTACCTGTCATGTATAGAGGTGCGCGTGTGGCAGAAAAAGATCACGAGCAAAAGTTGGTTTTCATAAAACGGCTAATCAACGTTGCTTCTGCCTCAATCAGCTGGAAACTCACAAACCAACTACTCTTCACTCCACTAATTAACCTCACCAAGCCTGGGTGTGGGGAGCACCAAGCCAGCATTATGAGAGTTCGAATTTAAATGATCTTCCATCAAAATCCTAGCTTCGTGGGACGTTGCTTAACTTCAGTGACTAAATGAGAACTGGTTTATTCAACGTGCCATCGATGCTGGTTATTTATTATTTAATTTTAAGTAGGTACCAACGTATAATAATATTATTGTTAAACACAAACCATTGTAATTATAATAGACTTAATTTGGTTGAGTCTATTAAATTTTGGATCTTACATAGCAGTCTTGTTTGAAAAAAATCTTATACCTAGTAAAAAAGTAAAAAGAGTTTTTTTTTTGTTTGTTTGTTGATATTTTTATTTTTTTGCATCGCGGCCCCAATTTAACGGTATTTTGGGGGGACTAACTTTTAAATTATTCATCCTAGATAGGGGTTGTGACATTGCAAATCCAATGACTGTTTGCTAGCTGTTACCATTGAGTCACCAGTGGCTGAATTTCATCAAGTTTTGAGTGATAAGGAAAGTCGTGTGGTGACACACCAGTTTATTATATATTTTTTAGAAATTACACATGTGTACGTACGATCTATGTCTCTTCAAGACGTCTCAGTATGAGATCTTTTTGAGAATGGTAAAATGGTTGCTTTAATGACGATGTCGATATATTGCTGTTTGAACACTGGGTATGAGCTGTACTGACGCTTTACAACAACGTGGCGCAAAGGAATCTCACAATTTAAATAATTTTACGTCGTTATGTATGTGGTTTCCTTGTCACAAGTGACGTAGATAGATCAGCATTACTCCAAAGTACCAGAACCGTTAGAATACTTAATTATGTTCATTTGAAAAATGAAGTACCTATGCGATATAAATTCTTATTGTGAATATATCTCCCTTGCCTTTATCCCATATTAACTTATGTTGCTATTGGGGTCGGCATTGTTCAACCTTATGGTTGAGGTTGGTAGGGTGGAGCACGTTTTTTATGACTTCCTAACGCCAACGATTCTTTGTGTTCTTAACGTCCTGATCAGAACGGGGGTGTTACCCTCCATTCGCTGGGAATCGTATCAGCTACCCAATTAACCTCACCCAGCCTAGGTAGGGCCGGAAATACCAGCCTCACGTGATTGGAGGGAACAGAATTTTCTTCGAAAAGTCTGCGGAACCGGGGATCGAACTCGTGATCTTTGAACTACGGGCAGTGGTCACAACCGTTACGCCACGGAGGCTGGCAAATTCATATGAATACAAAAGTTTAAATGTTATTTTAATGTTACTTTTTTAAATTTGGGTTTAACGTCGCTTTCAACTACATGGTCATCATGACGTTACTTTTCTTCTACAAAATGCTACTTTTCATTATTTAACAGAGAAAATAACAAAAACAATTCAAAATAAAAGTAGAATATACAAACATATGTCACTTCCGGATGACCCGGATAGTATAAGTAGTTTTAATTTAATACATATTTGCATAGGTACCAAATATAATTTTACTAGAGTTTCATATTTCATAATATTAATAAATCATGAAAAATTATGCAAATAAAAAAAAAAGTTAAAAAAAAACAACATGAACAGCAGTAAAAAATGTAATATATACCTATAACCTACATTATAAAATATACAAATGGTTAACGTTAGAACGATAAAAATGTAAACACGTTTTAAGCGAAGATCCCACTGAGTGCAACATTTTTTTCTTTTTTGTTTTTCTCTCGCAAATTTTCGTTTCAAATTTTGAATGAGAAGTGTTCCGAAGCAATTTTTTGATCTCATTTGATTCAAGAGCTGGAATCCTATTGAGTACAACAGTTTGTCATGCAACATTGCGAAACATTTTGTCTAGAAATTTGAATAGGTTGCAAAACGTTGGGAAGCATTCAGGATTCGATCTCATTTGATTCTAAAAGAAGAGCGTAGCATGAAACTTTGCGAGACAAAATGTAGCTCTCAGTGGGATTCCGGCCTTACAGCTAAGGTTCTCTTCTCCAGGACGCGTCTCGCAACCAACCGCAGACCACTTCTTCAATGTATTTTCGATAGGGTAACTTTGCCCGATATGTTTTCCAGGCTTGCGTCTCGGAAGCCTCAGTTAATGGCTCCCCAGCCGCGGACGCATAGGGGAATAGTACCTTTCGTCAACTGTCATAGTACATGTATTAACTGAAATCTTATAATATGCACATCATCGAACCTTCAATAAAAGATATGACCCACTGGTTCACACCAACTACCGGTCAAATTCGTAAAGATGTAACAATTATAAGCATGACATAAAGTCACTTACACCTTATGACCCAGATCGCCTTCCTTTTATCTCTTCTCTACACCTCTCTATAGTCCATCATATTGAGATAAATAATAATAAATTATGACTGCGATTAAGAGAAAAAAATTGTGTCCAAAAATGTTATGGTATAGATTTAAAATCATTACTTAGAAAATGCTATAAAATAATAATCAAGATCTCGAGATGAATATTACCTATAACCGCTGTTGTTGAAAGTTCTTTAGTAGGAATTTATTTTTGTCGACTTTACAAGGCTAATCAACGTTGCTTCTGCCTCAATCAGCTGGAAACTCACAAACCAGCTACTCCTCACTCCACTAATTAACCTCACCCAGCCTTACAAGGCATATTCTTCGATAGCATACATTCTCAGGTTATGCGCGCTTGTGAGTCTTGTGGTATTTGCCGTTGTGAGCGGCCGATGATTTTGATTTCTTTTTCTTGGAGCGATCCTGCTTTTTGGTAAGTCGCTCGACGCCCCATGCAGATAGAACGCCTGCTCCAATGAATACGACAGAACAGAAGAAAAATGTGGCCATCGTCAAACAATTGAGCACCATGTTTTAAATTCATCCAAGTCGAAAGAGTTCTTCTCGTACTTCAGATCGTCGTTAAAAATGAAATCGTGATAGTTTTTACTATTTACAATATGATTTTGGCGGAAAATATTTTATTGAAATGGCTAAAATATATAAAATATGAAAAAGGCATGAGATTTTTTCTATGGAACTAAAAAAAAAAACTTCTTACAAAAACGAATACTTTTGATATCAATAGAATATACGTCTTTCAGAAGTAATCACTTAATCTATTATTTCTAGTGCTCGCAATGATAGTCGTTTGAATTAAGGTTCTCGTTTACACCTGCGGTATGCAAAAGTGTGCAAAAATTTCGGTGGACTACTAGTATGCAAAAATTTTCATTCTTCAGCACTGAATGTCCGTTAAAAAAAAACACGTCAGTCAACTTTACCAAGACACTATACAGGGTGGACCAAAAAAACGTTTACACCCGTTAATGGTAGATTACTGACGACATTTCTAGGACGGATCTGCAATCCGTTTTTTCGGATTCGCCTTTATAACTGCACAAAGTGATTTTTTGCAAGTTTCTGAAAAAGTCCGACTTTGGCTTATTCTTCAGGTCAGAACTTTTTTCCTGTTTAAGATGAGTTGATTCTGAACATTTCTGCAGAAAGCCAACAAAATTTCGATGTTTCTAGCTACACTACTTTGTTTTTTACGGTTTGGTTTGGCATCTTTTTTGACAACTGAATGGAAAAAAAATTCTCATGTAAATTTTTTACACTTTGAAACACTCAAGATTTGCCCGAGCAAATTTTGGCACAGACATGGGCAAGTTTGATAAAAGTTGGCGGTCAACCCAAGGATGCTAAAAAATAGTTTTACGATTTTTTATCACGTGATCTTCTGGGTAAACAAACCAGGTAAGTCTCAAAAAATGATGTTCAAAATCTTAAAAGTGTTGACCGTGTAGGGTCGTCTTGTACTCAAAGAGTAATTAGCTATTTATGTCTGATAATTATTTTCCTTGGAATTAATTAAAGGCCAGTCAAATGAATGATTGTTTGTTTCTCGATGATAGTTTTCAAGCATATTTTTCTGCATTCTATGAAATATTATCTTTAAACTTCTTGAGTTTTTTTAGTACAAGTTACATTATTATAATTCGGATGCTGAAATGGCAGATACGCATTTAGCATATGGAGTTGCCAACAGGAACATTTGGGATCACGTGAAAAACATAGTTTACGAAATCTGGTAGCAAGAATCCTGTTGGCATTCGATGACCTGACAGAAAAACCTGGAATCTTCCGCAACATTCGACGGAACATGATGAAGAGGTTCAACCTTTGCATCCAGGAAGGTGGACGCCACTTCCAACAGTTCCTCTAAGGGAATTGAGAAGGGAGAGAGATAGAGAGAGAGAGAGAGAGAAGAGAGAGAGAGAGAGAGAGAGAGAGAGAGAGAGAGAGAGAGAGAAAGAGAGAGAGAGAGAGAGAGGCAGAGAGCGAAAGAGAGAGAGAGAGAGAGAGAAAGAAAGGCAAGAAGGTAGAGGGACAATTCTGAGTTAGAACTAAGGTATTAAAGTCACCATTGGTTTCAAAAATTTGTGTGAGGAGAATCCATAGTGTGTACTATGACTAAATAAAAAATGGCAACAGTCTTTTTTATTTTGTAGTCATGAATTTTTTGCTGGCTCTGGCGTTCGGACCGGTGGACTAGCTTACCACTGAGCTAATCGTGCGCGTCTAATCGTTTCTCATTGAACATACTAACACAAAATGTTTTTTTAAATACCTTTTTGTTTATATCAAAATAGTATAAAACATAATAAAGACTGCAAGAGTTTATTAATTTTACAAAATATTATCTTATTTTTTTTCAAGACTTCTCTATTAAGAGTTGGCAATCGGTAAATATTTGTTATTTAATTAGTATTTTAAATTCGCTAGTTTTTTTTTCTCTCGTAGGGAAGCATAAGAAAAACCATCCTTACATTATCAAGGCAGTCTCTCAGGGGCTTACATGAATAATAATTCTGTGTATTGTGATACCAATAGTATCTGATATAACTCAATTTACAGATGGTATTACCCCCAAAAAAAAAACATAAGTTGTTGGTGTTACAACAGGTCAGATACAGGTTTGAATAAAATATTCCATCAGATTTTTTTGATAATTAAAATAATATTGACCGCCGAGAATTGAACCTCGGTCATGCGACTAACACTCTTAGCACTACCACTTCTCGCTAACACCACTGACAATCTGAGAAGCACGAAATTTATCATTTGAATTTTCCTAAACTGGCTGATGAAGGCATGTGAGACCGCGGTATTCAAAAAAAGCAATGTAAACAATTTTTGTAAACAATACAGGACGCCCTTACACAGTCTACAGCTAGAAAACTTTTAGGATTTTTGAAGAGTTTTTGGCAAACATCTAATAATTTTTCCCAGAAGATCACGTGATAAAAAATCGTAAAATTATTTTTTAGCATCCTCGGGTCGGCCGCCAACTTTTATCAAATTTGCCCATGTCTGTTCCAACATTTGTACGGACAAATGTCGAGTGTTTTATTTAGTAAAAAAGTTTTTTTGGGTGTTTTTTTTTCTGCTCAGGTGTAAAAAAATATGACAAACCAAATCGTAAAAAACAAAGTAGTGTAGCTAAAAACATCGAAATTTTGTTGGCTTTCTGCAAAATTGTTCAGAATCAACTCATCTTAAACAGGAAAAAAGTACTGACCTGAAGAATAAGCCAAAGTCGGACTTTTTCAGAAAGTTGCAAAAAATCACTTTGTGCAGTTACGAAGGCGAATCCGAAAAAACGGATTGCAGATCCGGCCTGGAAATGTCGTCAGTAATCTACCATTAACGGGTGTAAACGTTTTTTTTGGTCCACCCTGTATATTTAAATCATATGGAAGATTTTTCATTTGTGATTATTTTTATGAGGAACCTTTGTAACAGGCATTCTGTACAAAACTTAGGGCGAAATTAATGGACGTTTTTGTAATACCTCTGTGGCGCTAAGTCACGGATTGCGTACTGTGTGAGTAGGGAAAACCGACGCTAAGCAATAATTACTAAGTTACGATATGTCTATTGATTTCGCCATTAGGTTCGACAACGGTATCTCAGCAAAAATAAAGTAAACACCTATAGGGATATTGTGAGGCACTTCGAATAATATACATCTTCTTGGTTTTCTAGTTTGGTTAGTTGATTAAATTATGAAGGGGTCTATACAGCTAACAGATCATGGCAACGGTAGATTCAGACGATTCTTGAGATTCTGAAATCAGATAGATACAGAAGAATAGGGTGAGTCTTCAAAATCTTGCATACTGTCTGGCATAACCTCGATGTTTAGTTTTTTTTCTTCTTCAGAATTCATATAAAATAAATGTACAACAAATGAGTCACCACAAAGATTTTTTAATTTGCCTGTTGGATTAGAACCTGCCAATTCATGTGCTCTTCATCCTTTCAATCTCAAAATTGCTTAACTTACAAGAACTGAAAGGAATTTTGTATTCAAAATCCATTCTCCTCTACCAAAAAATATTTTGTACCTACGTGTAATAAAATACGATAGTTTTAAAAGTTAATGCAAAGCCGTAAAATCAGCAACAGATTTACTCACTAAGAACATCTGTGCCTCCGATACCGCGAAAATTTGAAATTGGGGAATTTTCCAAGACAAAATACTTCATAATCAGAAATTGAACGATTATCAATTTATCAGTGAAGATTGAGGAAGCCTCTGTCTTCAAAATAGTTGAAAAATAAATATAAAAGTGTACCAAAATGTACTTTAATATTATTATATAAGAACTTGACATATTCCAGTGATTCAACTGCACAAAATGCTTGTATCACATTTGTTCCAAAGTGTGAGTATTACTCCAGTACGTCATGCATCAATTTGGAAGAATTACAAGAAACTGGAAGCCCTGGCTAAATGGGAAGGAGGAAAAAAATACAAAGGATTCACATATTACCCTAAACCTGGGGAGGTTGATCCTCCATATGAACCGTCGAGACTTTTTATGGTTCAAAGGACAGGAGACCTGAAGGGCACCGAATACTGGTACAAGAAAATCCTTTATGATTTCAAGCTGGACATTAGAAAAGGTAAACCAGTCATTGTTAAAAACACCCCAGACAACAATGAAAAACTCTGGAAAGTTAAACATCTAGTGAAAATTACACCAATCACATTTCCTGATGGGCTGCCAACAGAAGATGATGTGCTCTCAACATTTTTAAACCACAAAGGAGAGTTGGAGATCAAGAAGAAAATTGGTGAAGCTTCAAAAGTAAATGAAATTGTAGAAAGCAAGCCCAACCCCATTGCACTCAAGAGAGCAGATTTGAAAAGACAGTCATTAATGGTGTGGACGAATGCTTGGAAGAGTCCCTATGATCATTGAGGCAATATTATACAGGGCAAGGTAGTATTTTCAAAGATAAGTATTGCTATTTTAGGGATTTAATGATGGCTTAAACTTATATAAGTACCTACCAACACAAAATAAAGACTTCAATGGCACTAATGTTCTTTGAGTGTAGCAGAATTCGAATTGGGAGTATTTACTTACTACAGAGTGAAATTTGAATGACTTTTACAACATGCTCAAATGTTTAAACCATTTTGAGGCTAGTTTGTTGTCATCAATTTCATATTTCTTGAGTAATGACTTTCTTATCTCTATATCTTTAATAAATCTTAGAAATAATATGGAAAGATAAACCTCTGTGAAATAGTTAGGTACCTACCTTACTATCTTTAGATAGCTTGAACACAATGGCATTTTTTATATATAATATTCCATCCTAAATAGACCTTGTAAATGTTACTGTAATAAATTAATGTTATGAAAATAAATACTTTAAAATAATATGTTTTTCTTTTCTTTTGCTTGAATCATTTCTTGCAATGTTGCTCTAAAAAAAAACTTAAGGGAACCAGAGTATAAGTGATGTTATGTAGAAAACTTTCTTTCTGTCAAGGATAGAAGAAAACAAACATGTCTAAACAATAGCCACATTAGAAATTCTTTTATTTCCTAGAAAAAAGTAAGAAATGGGTGTGAATGACAAATTGATGATTTTTTACACATAGAAATGAAATTATATGATAAAGCAGGCATATTGTTCATTAACAACTTCTTTTTCTTTAACTTTGCCTTTGCTAAACCTACCTGGGGCTGGCATTGTTCCTAACTCTTCCTTATGGTTGAGGTTGTTTGGTTCTAGCACTCCTACAAGTACTTCAACATTTTATAACCAATTATTTGTGTTAATATCTTTTATCCTAACATGGCTGGTATTGTATCAAATAAATGTTCCCAGCAAGATGATGTTCATTAGCATTAACAATATTAGTTAAATAAATACTATAAAAATAACTAAAAAAAGATAAATTCATGAAAATAATTATTCATAAACCCTTTCAAAACTATTTGGAATTTTTTTCATTTTTTTATGGTAGGTACTGAAGAAAAGATTCTCATGTCTTAACCTAATTTTGTTTTATTTTTTTTATTTTAATAACAGGTAGAGGAGATGGACTCTATCTTAATTAAACTATTATCCTGATTTTTACTGACCCAAAAATAGTAACCAGTTTTCTTAAAAATACTGTGAGAGTTGAAAAAGATCTTTTCACACATTTGTAATTGTAAAATCCATTCACAACATTAAGTACAAATAATAAAAATATTAGTCAATAAGAAATTGAAGATATTTTAATAACAATAATCTGTTTGTGTTTCTTCAACCAACACCTGCACTCTAATAAATTTGTTAAATAATAAGATATTCATTTTCAATAACAAACCTTCTAGGCATCACATTTTAAATGCCTGATGAGTTTGATGAGGCTTGTAAAAGATGGCGGGAAATTGTACTTCAGGCAGCAAACTTTTGACCCACTTCTCCATGTCTATTGCAGTTGCTAAGGATGCATCAGAATTCCAGATCTAGAGGAAATATTAATCAAAAATTAAATTACATTAGGAGAAAGTAATAAATCAGTCCAAACAAAGATTGAGAAGATGTACACATACTATAATGTACATGAAATAAAGAACATTCAGGGGTACCTGAAATGGGCTAATTAGTTATTAAATATTACCTAAAGGTTCAGAATTTAGTTTATACCCCAGGATTATTTCATTTTACCTCACATATCATTAGACATGTTTGGAAATAATAGACTTCTGATTTGTTTACTAACACACAATCTATTGTTCTAGTGATCACTCTTATTTTCTTTTAAAAAGTTAACAATATTTGCAGATTAAACCTGAAAATCTGTGTCCTAGACCTGCTTCTTTCAATTTACTTTTCTTTCAATCCCAAACTTCCTTCTGATCAACAATATTACTACCCAATTTTTTTTTTTTTTTTTGAAAACATTTATAAGTATAAAAATTGTATTACATAGAAATAGACACAACTTTGGAAACAATATAAACAGGAAAAAGAAAAGAGAAAAATATATACAAATGCCCTAACTTTCTTATTCAAAACTAGAGTGAATAACTTAGGAGCCCAAAATTTTGAGGAAGCCTAAATTGAATTAATAATTTCATTGAAAAAGTGACACAAATAAAGAATATATTTTACTTATACCTCAAAAGAAAATTGTGACATCTTGAGAGAAAAAAATACTTTCATAGGAGTAAATTCTTTTACAAGGGCCTGAAAATTAATAGCTTAATTTTACTTACTTGAATTATATCACTACCATCTCTGACAGATACAGTCAGGCCCAAAACTTGATCCTCTTTGCTCACTATGTCTGTCATTTGCTCTCCTATGGCTGCAAGCAATAGTTCTTGCCATACCATTTCCTAAAGAAATAAAGCATAAATATGAATTAATAAAAAAAAATCTGGTGTAAACATCACACGACTTTCCTTATCATTTTAGGAATGGGAACAGGACCAAAAGCCACTGGTGACTCAAAGGTAACAGTCAGCTAAAAATTAAAGCCAAATTCGTAATCAGCGCCTAAAAATCATTGGATTTGATATGTCACAATCCCCATCTAGGATGAATAATAAAAAAGTTAGTCTGAGCGGGTCCCCCCCAAAATACCGGTAAATTGGGGCCGAGGTCCAAAAAGTTCAAGATATCAAAAAAATGATAAGAAGAGACCCCTATTATTTTTTTAATCTAAGAAAATGTTGTTCTGTAACTTTTTTTGTATCTTTAACCAATTCATAGAAGTGGCGCTTGCGGCCAATATTTGCGGCCCTGAGGCCGCATTTTGCGGCCGATTTCAACCAAAAGTTTCGTGGTTCGTCTGGTGTATAAAATTGATTTGCATACCAAATTTCAAGTCTCTAGCTCTTACCGTTCTTGAGATATCCTGTTCACAGACAGACAGACAGACAGACAGACAGACAGACAGACAGACGCACGGACCAATGGCTAAAAACAACTTTTTTGGTATCCTGAGGCTATGATTCGTCCAGAAATGTGAAAAACTGGGTAGGTCAAATTTTCGACGAATACAATACTTTCCTTATTATAGGATAAGGAAAGTAAAAAGGATACAATGAATGAATCTTATTTTAAAGTAGATAATTATTCAAGATGAGTGTTTTTGTGTGAAATATATTAGAGGTAAGATCTTCCAATTAACAACTTCGTTCCAAAAAAAAATGTTTTTTTTTTATATACAAAAACACACACTATATACTTCTAAAATCTAATATTAGAAATTCATTGGAAGTAAAAGTTGCCTCTACGTACCCTTAGTATAAAAAATCTATTTACATGAATCTATCAAAATGGCAAATGACTTGAAAAACTTGAAATATGATGCCACCAACAGGCAAGAACTTTACTGACCAGAAAATGCTGGGTTTCACCCAGTCATTTAAAATATTTTCTCATCTTGAGAAACATAATGATAAGATTTGCAGGAAGGAGCTGAAAAAATTACCACTTATTATGTTTATCACAATCAATTTAACTCAGAAGGTACTTACAGAAAATCTTTTGTTACATTTAATCCTCCAGGTTCCTCCTTTTTGATTGTATGGCTCTTCCCAGATTGGCCTGTTTTCATGCCTCATGAGGTGATAACAATATCTTGTCTGTTGGGCAAGAATAGTTCAATAATTAATGACTGTAGGTGTAAATATTTCGAAGCACTGCTCTAGTCCTTCTGATATATTTTTCACTATAAAACAGACTAATCATGAAGTAGTGTCAGTTATGAGAAAAAAATCATTAGTATTGTAGGTCTGTAAGTAAATTTTTGATCTTCATCCATAAGAAAAAATATTATGGACCCCATTTATACTGAACATTTAGATTACCTAGAAGATTTATTTTCCAATTTCATTTGCTTCTTTTTTTTTCAAAACTAGAAAAATTATTATTTAAAATTTATGTTGATTGAAATTTCATGAGTATATGTATGTTTCAAAAATACACCAACTGATTTAATTTACAATGTGTTGTACACTCACTGTAATGTCCCAAATATCACAGGCAATTTTTTTGGCAATACTGTCACAAAAATAGTGAATACTAGTTATAAAACTGCATGTGTAGACTGGAATGTAGCCCTGCTACACTATTGTGAACTTACTTGCATCACTGAAGGTTTAGGAATGTTGTTGTACACAGCCCAGAATTCTTGAACAGTATATACAGTGTAAATTTTCTTCAAATTAGCCTCGTATTCAGTAACAGAGACATTTTGAACAGTCCTGAAATAAGAAAATATACTAAATCAGTAAATGAGTAAATCATTTAATGAAATTTGATAGTTCCATATATATTTACATGACATACTGGTCTTTGACATTAGAAAGAAAAGTGACCTGTTATTTTAGAGAGAAAAGAAATACATTTCATCTACCTACAAAGGTATTTTACATTTGAGTGAAATATCTTCAAAGAATTGTTTGTTAGGGATACCTCCCAGTGTCTTCATGTTGACCCAGCACCTAAATGGGAAGTAATATGGGAAGTCCCTTCTTGTCCATCAGAGGGGGGCATACTACTGGATGGGCAAGCTACAACACAGACTACAAGTGTCTTCAGTAGCCACTGTTTCATGGCTACAAAATAAAAGAGGCTGTGAGTGAAACACTCATCATTTTGTAATCTGCTGTTTACAGAACCAGTGGTTGACAGGTTCAAGTAGAAGGTAGGTAAAACATGTCTTACAATGTTAAAAATAACTAAAGGCAATATGATTAAATGTGTCCCATAATTTAGGTGTTTTATAGCATATGATAGTGTATTGTATTGATGTTCTAAACACTTAACACTGTTACAACAAGACCAATGGTTGAGACTGCCCGTAGGTAGGTAGTCATAGTTTGATGTGATTTGTTTGATTTATTTCACCATTACAAGCTCAATGTAAATCTGCCAGCAAGGATTTGCTAGTCCTAATCTAACCAGCTGGTTAGGATTTACAAGTCTGCTTCCTAATAACGTCCCGCAGCTAGACAAATCTTATCTGGCTCTTACTTATCAATCCAAAAGGTCCATGGTGTATTGAGAGGGACACCTTCATGGTCGCTGGCTTTTACTTCCTCTATCTCTTTGGACGAAAATTGGGGAGATTCTGAGTACCCACACGCTGCAGCTTCGCAAGACATGATCGAAAATAACTCTAGAAACACTGATTAATTAGATATTTAAATTTTATGTTAATTATTAGTTTGTAAAATTAGAGTGATTTTTTTTTATTTACAAAATTATCAAAAACAAACAACAAATTTTTATCAAGGTCAAGAGATTTGAGGGGAAACTCCTGATAAGAGAGGGGTGATTCAAGTATAGGGTGTCTGAAAGATTGAACGTTCACGAATCTTTTAGTTGGAGTTTTTGATAAGTTTACCCCTTGTCCTAACATTTTAATTGAATCATCAAATTAAATACTGGCAAATGTCTAGTTTCATTATTGAATATAGCTTTCCCAATAATTTTCAATTTCTGATTCTGATATATTTTTTAGATGATCTTCAAACCATTCACACTACTGGGAGAATGTGAAAAGGCCTTATTGGTGATACAACATAACCTCAAATACACAATCGCTAATGGCTCGAAAAATTTAAATTTCTGATCAAATTTAATCTTGTGATCTAACCCGCTCAAAAATTTGTGTCAGAAAGTACATTCTTTCGTTGAAAATTTTCCTTTTTCCTCCTTATTTAAAGTAAAAACTTTGAGACAATGGTAGAAGAAGTACAGAAAAAACTGGAGGCAGAACTGGCACTGTTCAAACAAAGTCAAAAAGGTAAACATAGTTTATATTTAACACCTATTACAACCATCTGCATGACTGGACCCAAAGTCCCTGTCCATCATTAATCATCAATAATTTAACTGAGGGACTATTAACAAGTAGGCCAAGTAGTATAGATATTCTGAAAGACTTGAGAATTCAAGAAAGGAGCCAAATTGTAGCAGATCAGTAATCTGGCTGGGGTGCTTGGGGGATTATACATTGGTCGAAGACCAGGAGTGTTATGTAGCATTGATTCTGTTAACAGAGAGTAGACCAGTTGTCTATCTGGGACTATTTTGAGGGAGAAGATCAGTAATTTTGCTTTGGAATTGCAAAAATGTAGGTAAACCAGTATGCTAGCTCAGGAAATGTAATTAGGTAGTAGGCCAGTACCACACAGGATGCTACAATTGATAGAAGACCAGTATTTTCAATGTGGGATTATTAATAAAAAATGTATTTAGTTTAAGAAATATAGTTGTCAGCTGGTACCTAAAGGGTCAATTTGTTTTCAAATAAAAATAATTTAACTTTTATGTTTTAGATAACCTTTGATTAAAACAACATCTTCTTTCACTTTGCCTTTTCCAAGGACTATTTGGGTCAGTACTGTTCAACCACATCCTCACAATTGAGAATGTTTGGTTCTGGCACTCCTACTTCCATCATTAAGACTCCATCACCTTGTTAGATCTCAGACATAAAACAAGTCATTCTTGTTTGTACTGTAACTCTTTGTTTTTCTTTGACTTGCAGAATACCAGAAAACTTTGAACCAGAGACAACTTCTGAGTGCTCAGCTTAATGAAAATGAATCAGTCCAAAAGGTAAGCCAAACTCTGAAACGTTAAAAATAATGTTTATTTTTACAATAATAGATTGTAGATTATTATCTGATTAAAGTTATTGGTTTTCTAACAAAATCATAGACAGCTTATTTTAGGTGTTTTATTGAAATAAAGAAATGCTTAGATAATATTATTAAAATGAGAAAACACCTAGAATTAAACTAATATTTCTAAGCCACTCTCAGTTCAATTTCAATATTTTTGTCTTAAGGTGGACCTTAGATTGCCCAAGTTACCTTAAGTGGTTTGTTCTCACTCAAGGATGTCTTGGACTCAGAGGGGTTCTACAAATTCCTACCTAACACTGTGCTTGTAATAATATTACAGGAACTGGATCTCATCAAAGATGGTGAAGTTTACAAGCTGATTGGCCCAGTGCTTGTCAAACAAGAACTAGAAGAAGCCAAGCAAAATGTGAAGAAGAGAATTGACTACATAAGCGCAGAGCTGAAGCGACATGATGATACAATTGGAACCTTGGACACAAAGCAAGACACTCACAGAGAAAACCTCACCAAGCTGCAACAACAGTTCCAGCAAGAGAAAGCCTCCCAACTGAGGGCATGAAAGGCTGCCATGGGAACTCCACTACCATTTGTAAATAATTTCAATGTCTTATCACCATTAATCTAAATGTCTATTATCTTCTTCTTTTTTGCTTAATGTCTCTTGAACATTTAAGTGAGGGTTGTACCCTCCATTTGCTGGAAAGTCACCAATAAGCAAGTCTCTTGACCTCACATCACGTTACTAATTTTTTATTCAGTTTTTGTTTTAATTTTTTTGAATTCTATGTGAAATTTCAAAGCAATTTATCACATTTACAGTCTGAATGGTGGGGCAACTGGTTGTGTATGTGTTGAAATATCTATACACTATTTTTACAGAGAAGTAAAAATTAAATTATTTTTTCTAATCCTTAAACCATTGCGCTAGACTAGAAAACTTAACTATGAATAAAGATGGGAGTGAACTAAAAATACCCTTACTAGCCTGATGAGATGGCAGTTCTTTTAGTAGTAATGCTTCTAACAAAATTAAAAGCTCAATTTTGCACCATAGATTGTCTCACAAACTAGATGAAAATGTGAGCTATATTTCCTTAGGAAATACTTCGTTAACCTAGCAAGAGCCCATCTCAGTCATTGCTGCTTTGAAAAAATGCTGCCTTGAGTATTAAAATGCAATACAAATAATATTGAACAAGGATAGTATATTTTGCTAAACATGAATAAATTAATATCCAAATAATTTTTATTTGAAAAAAAAAAACCAAAACAAATGTAATTTTCTTTCAAAACTATGACATAAAAGGTCATTTTTTTTTACGTTGAGACTACTCACATTAACCTCACTCAGCCTCTGTGGGACTGAAATACTAGACGATACATCTCTGACAGCAAATACATTCTTGCCTTGGTAAGCATGAATGCATGTATGTATTCTCATTACTTGACATCCCTTAACTACAGTAATTGTTAATTACTGTGTGATCAACAAGCACTCTGTGATCAACACTGGTACTTGTGTGATTTTACACCCAGCACACAATTATCTCAGTGGTAAGATGTTTGCTACCATGCCGAAAATCCTGGGTTCGAACCCCGTAATCTACAAACAAATTGTATTCATACTTTTTTGTAAGGGACACCTTCCGGTGCGCTTGTGTTGATCCAGCACCTAACTGGGAAGTACTGTGTCACTTCTAAGGGATGGGCAAGCTACAACACAAATCACAAGCGTCAAAGGTAGCTGTTGTGTTATGGCTACAAATTAAGGAAGGCTGTGAAAAACTCACCTTAAAAACTCTATTGTTCTCATCATTTGTTTATCGTCTTTTTCAACATCTAGGGTCATTAGTCACATTATGGTCAATGGTCATATTGAAAAACTCATATCTTCATACATATCACACTATCGGATTCCAAACTCATTACCCCAAACAAACTGGCGCGGTTGTACTTATACCTCTTGGTCATAGTGGTTTTGACCACATAATAATACGTGATGGGCTTTCCGAATACCTACTTGACACTTAGACGACCGGGTGTACCACCGGTGGTACACGCACGTTCGTACGGAATGGACCGGGTGTACCACCGGTGGTACACGGGGTCGGTATAGCCGCATTATCGCCGGTCCCACAAGAGAATTCACGAAAAACCATGCCGGTCGTCTAACAGGGTGTCTACTGGTCAGGGAAAACCTGGAAAACCTGGAATTGTCAGGGAATTTTTCGAGACCAAAAAAGTCAGGGAAAAGTCAGGGAATTTTGTGAAAAAACACCATAAGTCAGGGAATTTTGTGAAAAAACACAAGAGTCAGGGAATTTTTTTCAAGCTCCAATTTTGTCATGAAAATGATAAATAAAAAAAAATTCGCCTGCGGCGCCACTGTAATCCAGGCAGTGTGATAATGCTTCTTTAATAAAAAACACAAAACACTCTTAACCACTTTTTGATAAGATTAACAAAATTTTAGCAGGGTTTTTTTTCAGGGTTTTCCCTGAAAGTTCTTCAATTTTCTTTAGGGTTCCTATTTTTGTGTTCATTTATTACACTTAGTTTTACCTTTCCTTATCGTATAATGAAAAAAGTATTGTATTCGGCAAAATTTCAAAAATATAAGAGTATAATTTGTTTAGCGAACTTTTATCAAATTTACGAGAGAAGAATTGGTGATTTCTTAGCAATAGGGTAGGAAAGTCTTGTGGAGATCACACTAGATTTTTTTTTTTAAAAAGCAAGGAGCCAAACACATTTTGTAAAAATATGACAATTCTAATATTTACTATTATTTTAATATACATTACCTTTTGTGTACTAATAATCAATCAGTACATGAGTAAGCAATTTGTACATACCTAATATTTCTAGGCGGTGGGCTTGCAAAAAAAAAAAAAAAAAAAAAAAAATAGAAGGCAGATTGAGGTCCTATATGTATAATATACATATAATGTAATGTCTCCTTAAAAAAATAGACTGGAGAAACTGGAAAAATGGTCTGGAAAACCTGGAAAAGTCAGGGAATTTTACTTTGGCCATTTAGTAGACACCCTGTCTAAGTGTTAAAGAAAAACAAAGATTTTTCGTTGTTTTAGGTAGCTAGTTTTAGCCAGCGCGCAGCGTCGATGTCGCGTTGATTGCACCGGTTCTCGTATGATCACCGAAGTTAATCAACATTCAGCGAGGTGACGATTTCGTGATGCTGGTTTTTCCGGTCGAACCGAGGCTGGGTGTGGTTAATGTGGGTAGCAGGTTTGTGAATTTACTGCGAATGGAGGGTAACACTCTCGTTGTGATATGACAATTGAAAGCGGCGTTAAACTCAAATGAAAAAAGAGGTAGTTTAAATCTAGCACTCCTATTTTACTTCCAAATTTTACGCCTGGATACCCTTTGTAACACCGACCCGTGCCAATAAGTTGTGTTTGGCCTGACATGGCTTTTTACCGACTTCCTAATTTTGTTCATGAACTTTTTACTAAAATTCCCGTTAAATAATATCATGGTACGTCAAAATAAATGTCTATTATGCTAGGTGTAATTTAATAAAAAATACATACGAACTAGGTTTAGCGTAAGTATACACGCTCGTTTTGTTTTTCTTGGCGTTGCAAAACTAGCGTTTTGCTTGATTTAATGGAAATAGTAGACCTATTTTCATGCTAGTGGAATGCGGAAATATGTAGCACCAGCTTCAATTATTTATATCTCTTTGATGTATTTTTTTGAATCTCTCATTAGTTACTCAAAACAGGAATACATAGAATTGTTGTGTATGGGTATTTCGCTCGTGTATTGTATTCAATAAGAAATAACATAAAAGTGGATTAGTAGTCTAGAGATAAGCAGGTTAGGAAAATTGAAGTTTGTTTTCAAGATGAGTGTTTCGCAGTCTCTCCTATTTTGTAGCCATGAAACAGGAGCTTTTGTAGACGCTTGTGGTCTGTGTTGTAGCTTGTCAATCCCGTAGTATGCCTACCCTCTGATGGGCGAGAAATGGCACAATACTTCCTTAGGTGCTTGGTGAACACGAGCGCACCGCAACCCTTTCAAACAACCGTTACCAAATTTTGAATACATTTTTTTATCGGTTCTGAGGATCGAACCCGAGACCTTCCGCATGACAAGCGAGTATTTTACCACTGAGCTAATCGTGCGCTTTCTTTGTGGTGAAGCAAGAGACACTTTACAATATCTGTGCTTAACTCATCATTACTAAGAGACTCCTTTACGTTAGGACAAGATAACTTGTCATAACGGGAAGATGGAACCAAAGGATAGGAAAAGGTCACTACTTAATTTCAACTGCCAAAACAACACTCTCTGATTGGTTTTTTTTTAAAACGAAATTTGACGGTTGAAATTAGGATTTTGAAAGTGAAAGAGCTTTTTGGAATGAAGCCCATCTACTGACAATAATGTGACTCAGCCTGGGTTTAGCAATTAGTCGTTCGGAGGTTCGATTTTGAGTGATCTCAAACCCACATTCAGCCTGGGTTTAGCAATTAGTCGTTCGGAGGTTCGATTTTGAGTGATCTCAAACCCACATGTTGACCGCGCTAGACGTTGCTTCACTTCAGTTATTTGACGAGAACTAGCTGTCTTGGTATCTCAATGAACGTATAATTGCTGCAATGCAATGATATTTGTGAGGTTTTTTTTTTTTTTTTTTTTTTTGAGACCAGAAATTTGTACATTAGAAAAGAAATCGAGACGAAACGGGACCATGTCTCGTCTCGCAATTTTAGACGGGACGAAACAAATTTCAAATCTTGTTTCGAGTGCTCCAACCCGTCACTAGTCGTCTTTTTTACAAGATTTGCTGTCTCTCTCTCTATCTCTCCTTCCCTCCCTCCCTCCCCCACCTCCTGACCTCTCTCTAGCTTCCCTTCCTCCCCCTCCTCTAGAAGTAATTCTCATTTCTGAACTCTAAATGACCTGATAGGTAGGTACATATGTACATACATAGGCAGTATTAGTACCTAGTCAGAGTACATAAGGCAAACTCTACATTAATTAAAACCTACATAGGTTATGTAGAGTCAGAGGATGTTTCAAAAATTCTGCCACAAACATCAGGGTTAATTTCTGAAAGCATTTTAAGAATATTTTACACTTTACGAAGTTACAATGTAGGTTCCTAAAGAGGGCTATATGTATATTTCAACCCGGAGGTTGCGGGTTCGAATCCCGGCCGGAGCGGAAAGTTCTGACCGAAATTTTCCGTTTCCAGAATGTATGTAAAGGTAAAGTGCCCTGAAAAAATGCGAAAGCGGTTCCGGGGCACACATGCCTTTTTAAAAAAAAAAAAAAAAGCCATGGGTTAAACGGACAAAAACATACTTAAATCTGAATACCATAGGACTCATAATATTAGAGATATTGAATCTTTTATAGAGGGGCTGATTATACGATAAAAACTTTCAAGTAGTCACTTGGCCTAGCGGTAGCATGCTCGGCTTGCACTCCAGGTGACCCGAGTTCGAATGCCGGCGGGGTCTGAATTTTTTCGGCTCTGTACTTTGGATGTCGGGGCCTACCCTAGCCTCGTGAGGACAATTGGGGTAGTTGTACGACCAGTGGCGGCATTACGAGATAGATATATTGGAATATGACTATTGGTTGGAGATATGATGTATTAGCATTAGTTCTCGTAATGCCGATGCTACCCACTAAAAATTGTGACATAATAACACAACTAACTATTAGCTCTTTATTTTTTTATGTATATATAAAAGCTTTCATCGCAGTTCGAGATGAACATCCAATCCAATAGATCACATTCACACATTAAGAATCGCTGGTAATGTAATAAATTAACAATGTATATAAAATTAATCTATGTATTCAAGTGTTCATACATAGCAAAAACATAATATAGAAGCACATAACGTGTATTTTTTATAGGTTATTCTTCTTAGTCAAGGTCAGGAATTTCGACTAACGCGCTCCCATACAATTCTCGTCTCATTCACGTTGTTATGTAATACCTGTATGTAGGTTTTATATAGATTTGGAACCCGAAATATCAACCAGGCTATCTTTTGTTACCTCGACACTCGTTTAGCCAGCCTGGTCTTTATCGGCTGCAAGATTGGTGCCCCTGATTCTGAAACTGTTGGTCGTCAGTTCGATTTCCAATCTTATTTTTGCCAGCATCGCGTCGATGGCACTTTTTTATTATTATTATCTGACCTGGTTTCAGGGTTTTCAGTGAAACCCTTACAATTAACACTGCGACCTAATTAGATCTATTGTGACCAGTTGATTCTATTTGGTTTTAACGTTCTGACTGAGATAGATAGGGCCGAAAATGCCAGCCTCACGTGTTTGGATGGAACAGATTTTTTCGTCGAAAAGTCTGCCCCAACCGGGAGTTGAACTCGGGAACTCTGGACTACGGGCAGTAGTCACATCCATTACGCCACGGAGGCTGGCTCTCTCGTGGCACGTTGAATACACCAGTTCTCGTTCAGTCACTGAAGTTAAGCAACGATCCGCGAGGCTAGGACTTGGATGAGTATTAACCATTCAAATTGGAGTAGCTGGTTTGGGAATTTCCAGCGAATAGAGGGTAAAACCCCCTTCGTGATATTATGACCATGTATTTGTAAGCGACGTTAAACAGAATCTTTGGCGTTAGGAAGGGCATTCAGCCATAAAAATGTGCCAAAACCAACTAACCTCAACCATGAGGTTGAACAACGTCGACCCTGCTTAAGCGGGATAAGACAGAGTAAAAGAAGAAACCCAAATTTAATTTTTAATTACTACCCTTCAAAAAATTTGACTTGTCGAAGGCCCTCAAAATTTTCAAACGTAAATTCCCGTCCAAACATAACACGACTTGACGTCAGAGCTATCTGCCCAGTCGAAATAGTTTTAGAAACGTCTTCGCCTCGAGCCCCTGACCTAAACATTGTGTTTCTAAATCAAGAACAAAAATTGTTTCTAAATAACAAACTTAATTAAACAGAAGCAGACCTCTTAAACATTGGCGTGTGTTTCCAATGTGATTATTTTGCTTGTAGTGTATCCCTTCGCTTGTAGTCGAATCCCACCCAGTGCATGCATTTTACCTCAATAATTTGAGTTTGTGACCACATAATAATAAGCCTCAAAAGCAAGCTAACTGTGGAAATGATTTTGAAGTTTTTGAACAATATACCTGATTTCAGGAGGCACAAAACTTTGCTATCAAGTGCATGGTTAACGCGCTAGTCTGGTGATCCAGGTAGCGTAGGGATCTGTTGGTTCTAATCTCACCAATGCATTTTTCACCCATGTATTTTTCCTCATTAATTTCAATAAGACTCTGTAGGTGGTAGAAAATGCTTTGAGCATTAACGTCGCCTGGTGGTTACCTTCCACTAAAGAGTGTTAGTAATTAATTAATTTGCGAGGAATAAATAATAATAATAAAGGATACTTTCTTTTTATAAAGTCTCTCTCAAGTGCGTGGTCATATCACGACATACCGACCTCATGAGCTTGATCGATAAGGCAGCGGACTTGTAACCTGAAGGTCGTTGTAACCAGGTTCAAGTCCCGGTTTCAGCGTGGATGTAGTATAGCGAGTTTGAGTAGTGAGGAAATGATTAACACAAATATGATAACTTCTTATTTATTTATTTCCACTTTATTTTTTTCTACAAAACAATCAACAATAAACTAATAACATCGCCAGCAAGGCAGGAATTTTTAGGCTCGGTATACGGTGTCCGGGGTCTATTCATATCTCGTGAGGAAAAATGAGTAGATACTGAACTGTATGAGTATCAACCAACGGCGGTATTATCAGATAATAAATAAAATAATATATTGGTTTAGCAAATGGCGTTGAGAAAGACAGTCAGTAATAAAATGTGGCAGTAGGTGTGTCAGAACCTAACAACCTCAACTAATCGGTTGAACAATGCCGACCCAAGTAGGTCGCGTGTCCCCCTTTTGTGCTATGCAAATGAATTCAGAATTGAATTTTTGTATTTCCAACAGGGTCCAAAAAAATCGACTCCGTCACTTAAAATGACTCACCCTGTATTTACAGCCTTGCCTGGTGGGTTACCTTCCAAAGGTCTACTGTAATTAAATGTTATTTTCTAACCCACGCCACGCCGCTAACTTCATCAACTAGATAAATATTTCATTAGAATTTATGTAGTTCATACATTAACTAGATAAATACGGCAATTTATGTTGATGCATTAACTACATTAAATATCGAATCAGAATTTATGCACCGTGCAGTCACGTACATAACATAATATCTTATTTCTGTGCCGCAAATAGCTCATAAAATATTATTTCATTTCCTCTCCTTACTTTCTCATCACCTCATCCGCTGTCACAAACATACATTTACAAAACACACACACACAAACACACATACACACACACCCAAGGGTGGGGGGAGGGGGGAATTCTTCTATTTTAGTATTTTCTTTATTCGAGGAAGGTTTTTTTTCGACATTTCATGGTTTCACAGATTATGGGATTGGAGCACCTCTGAAGAAAAGTACCGAAGTACCTCTAGAATAGCCCGCCGCAAATGCAATAAGCGTCAAGAGAAAAAAAAACTCCTGTCCTTACTGCACCAGTACGCTACGTGTTTGTACATGTAATTATGTATGATTATATGATTTTATTTGTGGTGAAACACAAGGCCTCTTCACAATTTTTGTGGGTATCGTAGCATTACCAACAGCATCCTTCACTTTTCGAATTCTATTACATTAATTACGTTTTATTCTGGTAATGCCGCCACTGGTCGTTACTCATACAAGTAACTACTCGTTTTTCCTCACGAGGTTTGAGTGGACCCCAAACACCCAAGTACAGAGCAGAAAAAATCCTGCCCCGCTGGGGATCGAACCCAGTTCACCGTGCGTGCAATGCCTAGCGCGCTAACTCACTCTGCCACGGTGACTGCGAGGGATCCGTGTACAATATTTTGTACGTATTATTAGCTAGGTATTTGACCGATGTCCATTAGGACGTTCGTCTATGTATTTCGAATAATAAGCAGGATCATTCATTACTCGCTGTCCGGGCGGCCATCGGTACTTGAATCCTAGCAAGTGCCCTGAGCCGACAGGGGTCAAATATGGCGCCGCGCCGCCATGATTTATTTTAAGGAAACACAAAAGCAAGTAACTGTGGACATGATGCACAAAAGCAAGCTAACTGTGGAAATGATGCACAAAAGCAAGCTAACTGTGGAAATGATGCACAAAAGCAAGCTAACTGTGGAAATGATGCACAAAAGCAAGCTAACTGTTAAAATGATGGCCAAAAGCAAACTATCTGTGGAAATGATTTTGAAGTTTTTGAACAATATGCCTGATTTCAGGAGGCACAAAACTTTACGATCAAGTGGTTAACGCGCTAGTCTGGTGATCCAGGTAGCGTAGGGATCTGTTGGTTCCAATCCCTTTGCTTGTAGTCGAATCTCATCCAGTTCATGAATTTTTCCTCATTAATTTGAGTTTGTGACCACATAATAAATAATAATAAGACTCTGAGGGTTAGGTGGTAGAAAATGCTTTGAGCATTAACATCACCTGGTGGTTACCTTCCACTAAAGAGTTTTGTCATTATTAAAAAATCAGGTTTCCTGTGGAGATGATTTTGAAAAATATACCTATGTTGGTACTGGTATTGGTATAGGTATATACCTACGTATGCTATCAACAAGTCGAAATAACTAATGTGCGTGTGTGTTTGTGTGTGTGTGTGTGAGAGATAGAGTGTGTGAGTGAGAAAGTGAGTAAGTGTGTGTTGATTGAACTCAGTGCTGACAGAAGCGAATACTTTGTATAGAATGTTTTCTTCTTATAAAAAGGTCATTTTCCTATATACCTATTCTACAGTGTTGTCAAAGGTACATACTTCTCTATCTTAACACTACTAGATATTTGAGTATTATGAAGTTTTTCCCATAGCCCATGGTATTTAATTGACAGGTAACTTACTGACTTTTGATAGGTTTTTATTATTGATGACGTTGCTTAACATTTCTCATACGCGATCTTACAAGAAGTGGTGAATTAGACGATGTCTAACGAGTTGTCTGTCATCGTGACAGTTTGCTTGTCACACCCCTTGTTTGTTTGTTCGTAATCCTGTTTTATATTTTTTTTACTAGCCCCAATTCTCACACCAACCTCTATCAGATCTATTGTGACCTATTTGAAAGTTTCATATTAACCGAATTATAAAATAGGATTAGAACATTTAGAACAAAGATAGCCAGACTGTCCCTCAAGTTGGACTTGGGCGTTGTGATTGGTTGAAAATTCCGACTTGACGGCGTGTCTGGCTTATCTAACCTTTAGTCCTGTTTCATAATTTAGTCCTTAACCTCGCTTGACGTTGCTTAACATTTCTCGTAGGCGATCTTACGAGGAGTGGTGAATTCGACGCTGTCTAACGAGTTGTCTGTCATGGTGACAGTTTGTTTCTATCACCCCTTGTTTGTTTGTTCGTAATCCTGTTTTATAATTCGAGCATTTAATGGGTTAATATTAAGTATTCCACACAGTACTTGATTGCCCGACCACAGTAGACCACTGGAACACCAATAGGTTAATTTGAAGAACTCGTTCTACGAGATGGATAGTCAACTTCAAAGAGAGAAATTGCCCGTGACGTCATTACACGTCTTACTTTTGGCCTGAATCTTATCTTGACGTGGCAAGCGGTGAATTTTATCTCATCAGAATTGTAGATAGGTAAGTATAGGCACACACACAGTACACTTGCCTGGATTTTTATGAAGGAAACCGATTAACTGATCGTAACTCTCGTGTCAAATGAACGATAAGAAAAATAGTGTTTGATTGTAGACAAAATTTTCATCACAAGCAGCTTGTCGAAGGTTACTGAAGTTAAGCAACGTCCGGCGAATTCAGTATTTTGTGTGGGTGACCAGACAAATTCGAACCCTCGTGATTTTGCTGTTTCCTGACTAACTCAGACTGGGTGAGGTTAATGCGGGTAGCTGGTTTGTGTGTTTCCAGCGAATGGAGGGTATAACCCGGTCTCTGAAGGTATGAAAGAGGCGTTTAGCAGAAGAAAAAAAACTCGTCATAGCATTCACAGCTAACTGTAGTCCGACTTGAAAGACTGTCTTGATTCTTGATTATCTTCGTTATAATTTTATTCGTCCCCAAAGACTGCAGGATTAGTTGAGGTCGATTTGCATTTTTTAAGTGCCGTTGTGATGAATTCTATTAATAGATAATGAGGAAAATTTCATGCGGGTGGGATTCGAACCAACAGATCCCCACGCTACCTGAGTTACCAGACTAGCTCCTTTAACACTCGACCATTAATTTATGAGAATTCACCAAATCTAACATAAATCGAATAAACCCCAATTAATTGATATTGTTTAATCCATATTGTGACTTTATTAATGTAAATTCTCATAATCTAAGTAGGTTACTCTTAGGTACACCTGAATATCTGGGCGGCTCAATTTAACGACTACTTTTTTGCATACATGACCTGACACAGTGATCAAATCATTGATCCATACAATACAAGCAGGGCTGATCTTAGCTGAATATTTTTAATTATTTCTCTGACTGATTTTTTTATCAATTTTTTGATGTTATCAATGAGGTTTGGATGTGTCCACAATAAATTTCGATTCATAAATTATGATGTCTCTTTATTTAGGGCCGAATTATAAAATAGGATTACAACACAGATAAGCCAGACCCTCCCTCCAGTCGGAGTTTCAACCAATCACAGCGAACTATAGCCCGACTTGAGGGACGGTCTGACTTATCTAAACATTAATCCTGTTTTATAATTCGGCCCTAAGTAGGCGGCCATATCGAGGACCCTGGGCCTATACCCTGGACCCTCGACCCAGACCCTGGTACCCACAGTTTGATATAGACGATTTTCGGGACTCCGTTGTGGCCGCTTACATTTAATATCATGGTTAGATTATTTTATGTGGTACTGGCTCTACCGCAGGGTTCAGGGTATAGGCCTCCGTTGTTTTCGCGCATTTATTCGCCGTGAATTCGGTCCTGGGCCGATATTCAAGGTAAGTACCTAATATTTCGTTTGATATTTACATTATAATATAATTATACCTATCATATCGTCAGCTGGAAGGTAAAACTGACCATCTGCATTTAAACATTGGAATCTCCACCAGTCTTTCAGGTAAAAATTGTTTTTAGCTTTTTCCCGTGCATGTTTGATATGTTTGAATACTACCCAACTTTTGATTTTAGCCAATAGTTGGGTTAGTTACCGACCAGAGTAACGAAAAATCGGGAAAAATGACCAACTGTCACTTGGTCAGTTTTACCTTCTAGCCGACGATATATTATATGAAACGTGAAAACTTTCGCACAAGGTTAGCATTGAGTCTCATCAAAGTTATAGAACTGATAATGACGGAGTGTAGGTGACCCCTGGTGCGATGAAGGGCGAACTAACTCGACGTGTGGCTTCCGGAGTCGTCTGTTAGGACAGTGCTTGTCTCTAGCCAGGATCCCACCCTGAGGTCAAGATTTTTCGTCTTGAATTTCAGTGTCCAGCCTCCGTGGCGTGACGGTTGAGACTACTGCCCGTAGTCCAGAGATCCCGAGTTCGATCCCCGGTCGGGGCTGGGGTACGTTCATGTGCGTAGGTGGTACGATTCCCAGCGAATGGAGGGTAAAACCCCCGTCCTGACTATCAATCTCAATCAGGACGTTAAAATCAAATAGAATCAACTGGTCCCAATAGATCTAATTAGGTCGCAGTGTTAATTGTAAGGGTTTCACTGAAAACCCTGCAACCAGGTCAGACAATAATTAAAGTCGACGTGTGGTTTCCGACATGTGGCCTATTAGGACAGACAGGACAGTCTCTAGCCAGGATCCCCCTGACCACTGAGCCCAAGATCAAGAGTCTTGTATTTGAATGCGAAATGTTGCAAAGGAATGTTTCAGTCAGTGGGATTCGATCTCCTTAGACCTTGAAAAAAATACTCTTTAATTTGGGTTTAAAGTCGCTTTCAACTACATTACCATATCACGACGGGGGTGTTACCCTCCATTCGTAGGACACTCACAAATCTGTTACCCACATTAACCTCACCCAGCCTGGGTTGGCCGGAATGGCAACATCACAAATTCTTCATCTCACTGGACGTTGCCTAACTTCGGTGATCACACGAGATCGACGATCACACGAACGCGCCATCGACGCTGGCAAAATACTCCTTAGTTGAAATTAAAACCACCAGGCGACGTTAATGCTCAAAGCATGCATTGGATGGGATTCGATCCCTGAATTACCAGACTTGATCCTTGACCACTTGACTACCATTGCACGTTAGTCCAACAATTCTAAAAAAATAGCAGAGCATAAAATGTTGCGCTCTGTAAGAAACCAACCTCAGGAAACTTTGTTTGGCTATGAAGATCGTTGGTTCGAATACCGATCGAGGCTAAAGTTCCGACCTGAAAATTTTCGTTACCAGAGTAGACTCTTTACTCACCTTCTCGGAATTTTTAGCGCACTCGTCTTGCAGGCGGGTGACCTTTATAGGCTCGGCAGAGTTGGGGTTTTATCACTCTCATACCTCGCGACGTAAAATTATCAGTTACCAGTCTGAGTATTGAGAAGTGAAGTAAAAAGAATTCATCATAGGTTGGCGTCATCGTGGAAGATGGTAGACAGACAGTGGAGGAATGACTCAGCACTTCTACCACTGTCTGTACAAGGAGGCTGATAATTGACAAGGGCCCCCAGAACCAAGCCAATGCTGGTCTACTGCCTGTTTATAGTCCCCCAGCCAGACTGCTGGTCTACTTCCTGTTTATAGTCCCCCACACACAAAAAGAATTACCATAGTAAAAAATAAAATAAATTATTTAGAAAAGTGATGGTCTTTGTAATGCTGTGCTTACCCACAAATATTGTGAAGAGGCTCTCCACCACAAATAATTCACACAACTTGTCCTCCCCGGAAACCTTGTGGGTTTACCTATAGGTTCTGAGTTCGGAGCCAGGTATTCAGTGCATTGGTAGTCAAGTGGTTAAGGCGCTAGTCTGGTAGTCCAGGTAGCGTAGGGATCCGTTGGATCAAATCTCATGAAATGCATGAATTTTTCATCATTTTTTGAGTAACTATGTGACCAGTGTGACCACATAATAACAAGACTCTAAGGGTTAGGTGGTAGAAAATGCTTTGAGCATTAACCTCGCCTGGTGGATACCTTCCACTAAAGAATATTATGTTTATTAACCCTTGTGAACGCCCAAGAGCACTTTCTCGGCTCCTTCCGTGTTCTATACATATAATATGTTGTATTGTGTATTGTTGTTTATGTACCTACATATACCTACAAATCTCACTAGTGAAAATATTTATTAAAAGCTTGTAATGTCTACAAACTAGTAGGTACATGTGGACGTATTTATGTAGGAAAAGTATAAAACTATTCCTCAAATCTCCACACATGTAGAACGGGGACATTCCGCTAACCTCATTAGATAAGATACAGAAAAATATTCCACAAAATTATGAACTGATCTTTGCTAATTCGGGGTAAAGGTGATAAGATAGTATTTTTTGCCCACTGTAAAGTCATCGACTGATCTTCGCTGTTTCGGGTGGTTATTATATTATATAATTATTTATTAGGAGGACAATCATTATAATGTTTTTTCTTTGTGTTATTATGTCACAATTTTAGTGGGTAGCTCAGAATCATAGGACTTTACCACTTTAATTTACAATATCTTGTATTACTTTTTTGCCTAAAATTCTGCCACTGGTCACTGCTTCACATCAAAACAGCTTCTTATTTTTCCTCACGAGGTATGAGTGGACACCGAACATCCAAGTACAGAGCAGAAAAAATCCTACCCCGCTGGGAATCGAACTCAGGACACCATGCGTGCAATGCCTAGCGCGCTAACTCACTCGGCCACAGTGACTACTTACAATTAGAAGGACAATATTTACAATATAAAGTTTTTAGAGAGAAAAAAAATTAGGTTGAACAAAATAGAATAATTAATAACAAAGAAGAAAAAATATTGTACTAACTAAAGGGCGGGGTTATTGCTTATGGCAATCTCTTCCACCCAAAGTTATTCATCTTCGACGCAACCTCTCCTCAACTGAACCGCACAGGTTGATGTGTCCCTTTTGATCCCTTTGAAGTAAAATGTTTTACGCAGTAAAGTGCAAGTGCCAGCGTCGATGGCTCGTTGAATACACCGATTCTTGTAGGATCACCGAAACTCAGCAACGTCAAACGAGGTGAAGATTCTGTTATGTTGGCATTCCGCCTCGATCTTATTTAATTTATTTATTTACACTTTATTATTTATACGATAACATCAATTAATTATTAACAAAGATAAAAAAAATTAACAATATTTACAAAATAATATATAGAAAAAATGTTTAAATTTAAATGTACAATGTATTGTAATCCGGGGCGAAGTTAATGCCTTAGGCATTCTCTGCCAATTAACAACTCAATCCAGGCTGTGTGCAGTGTGAGTTTAAAAAACCCACGCATTTCTTACATATAATATTCCTAACCCTGCTATATTCCTAAGGTGTGGGTATGTTTATTTTTAGATTTTTTCGTGGTATGCGCATTGCGCAATCGTCCTGTCCTGTTTTAATTCACAGGATTCACAGGCGTTCCTCCATATTTTGGAATAAAAAGAACGCGAATTATTTTATTACTTCCGAGAAATTTCCAATATTAGAAATCGGAAGTATTGTGTTCGTTTTTGTAAAAAAAAATATTTTTTTGCTCCGATTTCTTTTGTTACAACAATGTAAGTAGTTACTTATACAGACATAAAATGGAAACCTTTGTGATAAGAAGAATGAGACACTGAAATTAGTCACTCAATGTCATGGCTTTCTCTCTTATCAAATCAAATGGTGAGTGTTAATGCAATTATGACAGTAGAGCCACTATTGTCCAGTGGAGTAGCTTTTCTGTTCACAATAATGACAAAAACAATGAACATTTATCTCTGGATGAATGATTCAGTCATTTTGGGAAAGTCCATTTTATTTTTTTTTTTTTTGAGAGGCTTAGGAGAAAAAATCTTTAAAAAAAAACACCGGAAACCATGGGGAGTGGGATTTCCACCCACTTCAGAACCTAGGTCTCTCTGGAGAAGATGATGCACCCGAAACCGTTTAATAACATTACCATTTTAATATGTACCGACCTCAGTAGCTTGGTCGATAAGGCGGCGGACTTGTATTGTAACCTGGAGGTCGGTGGTTCAAGTCCCGTATTCAGCGTAGATTTAGTAAAGCGAGTTCGAGTAGTTGTGATACCACAAAAGTGATTAACACAAGTATGATAACTTCCATACCTTCCATTTTAATATGTAATTGAGAAATAATTAATTGAGTATTTTAACCCTGAGAAGTTTATAAAAAATACAATACCTGGCCCTCGTTCCAGAAAGCACTTTCAATCTCACAATCCTCTAATGTCCCTTTCAACCATCACACAATAACGCACTCTGATTGGTTAATTTGAACGAAATAACCAATCAGAGTGCGTTCTGTGACATTTGAAAAGGAGATTTGGGGATCATTTTTTTCCATATCACGACGGGAGTGATTCGCAGGAAACTCACAAACCTGCTTCTCACATTAACCTCACTCAGCCTGGGTTGGGCCTGAATGCCAGCATCACGAAGTCTTCACCTCGCTGGACGTTGCTTAACTTCGGTGAGAATAAGGAAATTTTACCAAAAAGTTCCAGTTCAAGTCTCAGGGCCGAATTCTAAAACAGGATTAAAATTAAAATAAGCCAGACTGTCCCTCAACTCGGACTATAGTGCGCTGTGATTGGTTGAAAATCCAACTTGAGGGCGTGTCTGGCTTATCATAACTTTAATCCTGTTTAATAATTTAGTACTTAACCTCGCTTGACGTTGCTTAACATTTCTCGTACGCTATCTTACGACGCTGTGTAACGAGTTGTCTGTCATCGTGACAGTTTGTTTGTCACCCCCCCCCCCCCCCTGACAAGAACTTGTCGGAACATGCTAATTATGCTAACAATATCATGAGAGGACAAAGTAACGTCAAATATAGCGTGATAATTGCGAACTGTCCTCTTTTGTTGCTAATTATTTCAATTATCTAATTTGCAAATGTCTTTCCCCGTCAGTTTGTTGTCGGGGATTCTGATGAGATTCTCTAGTTTTACTTCCGAGAAATTTCTAATATAAGACATTGCCGACCTCCGTGGCTCAGTGGTTAAGAGCATTGGTTTCTAAGCCGGAGGTTGTGGGTTCGAATCCCGGCCGGAGCGGAAAATTCTAACCGAGTTTCTCCGTTTCTGGAATGGCATAAATGTAAAGGTTCCGGGGCATAACTACCTTAAAAATAAAGAAGAAAAAATAGAAATCGGAAGTATCTACTGTGTTCGGTTTTTTAAAATATTTTTTTGTTCCGATTTTCCAAATTTTACTGCCCTTCATAACGCTAACACGGTCGCCGTCAGTAAATTTTAATAAGAAATAATTAAACGACTTTTTATCTTCGATAAAATTGATATTTATTTAATGTATACGTGTATTACATTAACATTACATTTCTGAATGACCTTCTTTATGATATACGTACCTATATTATTTATATACAATTTACCTTTTTTTTTACAAAATTATCAAGTCACCAAAAATCTGCAGTAGGTATTTTTTTCGTAAAATATTTCTTACCTTGAATTTCGAGTTTAGCGATCAGGATACAGCAGAATTTTGAGTTTAGTAGCAGTCAGGATACATCATAATTTGGAGTTTAGCAGCAGCATACAGCATAATTTTGAGTTTAGCGAGCAGGATACAGCATAATTTTGAGTTTACTAGCAGTCAGGATACATCATAATTTGGAGTTTAGCAGCAGGATACAGCATAATTTTGAGTTTAACGAGCAGGATACAGCATAATTTTGAGTTTAGCGAGCAGGATACAGCATAATTTTGAGTTTATTAGCAGTCAGGATACATCATAATTTGGAGTTTAGCAGCAGCATACATCATAATTTGGAGTTTAGCAGCAGGATACATCATAATTTGGAGTTTAGCAGCAGCATACATCATAATTTGGAGTTTAGCGAGCAGGATACAGCATAATTTTGAGTTCAGTAGCAGTCAGGATACATCATAATTTGGAGTTTAGCAGCAGGATACAGTATAATTTTGAGTTTAGCGAGCAGGATACAGCATAATTTGGAGTTTAGCAGCAGGATACAGCATAATTTTGAGTTTAGTAGCAGTCGGGATACAGCATAATTTTGAGTTTAGCGAGCAGGATACAGCATAATTTTGAGTTTAGTAGCAGTCAGGATACATCATAATTTGGAGTTTAGCAGCAGGATACAGCATAATTTTGAGTTTAGTAGCAGTCGGGATACATCATAATTTGGAGTTTAGCAGCAGGATACAGCATAATTTTGAGTTTAGCAGCAGGATACAGCATAATTTTGAGTTTAGCGAGCAGGATACAGCATAATTTTGAGTTTAGTAGCAGTCAGGATACATCATAATTTGGAGTTTTAGCAGCAGGATACAGTATAATTTTGAGTTTAGCAGCAGGATACAGCATAATTTTGAGTTTAGTAGCAGTCAGGATACATCATAATTTGGAGTTTAGCAGCAGGATACAGCATAATTTTGAGTTTAGCAGCAGGATACAGCATAATTTTGAGTTTAGTAGCAGTCAGGATACATCATAATTTGGAGTTTAGCGAGCAGAATACAGCATAATTTTTAGTTCAGTAGCAGTCAGGATACATCATAATTTGGAGTTTAGCAGCAGGATACAGTATAATTTTGAGCAGGATACAGCATAATTTGGAGTTTAGCAGCAGGATACAGCATAATTTTGAGTTTAGTAGCAGTCAGGATACATCATAATTTTGAGTTTAGTAGCAGTCAGGATACATCATAATTTGGAGTTTAGCAGCAGGATACAGTATAATTTTGAGTTTAGCGAGCAGGATACAGCATAATTTTGAGTTTAGCGAGCAGGATACAGCATAATTTGGAGTTTAGCAGCAGGATACAGCATAATTTTGAGTTTAGTAGCAGTCGGGATACATCATAATTTGGAGTTTAGCAGCAGGATACAGCATAATTTTGAGTTTAGCAGCAGGATACAGCATAATTTTGAGTTTAGCGAGCAGGATACATCATAATTTGGAGTTTAGCGAACAGGATACATCATAATTTGGAGTTTAGCAGCAGGATACAGCATAATTTTGAGTTTAGCGAGCAGGATACAGCATAATTTTGAGTTGAATTTTGGATAGAACCTGAAATTATTAAAGGAAAATACCAAATATTGTCAATGTTCCTAGTTCTTTTATGATACTTAAAATATTGTTATGAGTACAGATCCATAAACAACAAATTCATAGACATTTTGGTATAAGTTTATTCCTTACTGTGTTTCTTCTTTTTCTTTCATTTTTTCTCCCATTTTTCCCCATATCACCTTCTTTGAAAAGGTATTGTTGTAAATTAAACTTTTAAACTAAAAGTAAGTACCTAATTATAAAATAAAATCTAATTCAGAATGAACTCACCTTTTCACTTGATTGTTCCATAGGAATATTTTTTTCTAAATGTGTTAACTGAGAACTCGATTTATGGTGACTTGAAAATGCGATTAAAAGTACGAAAATAGTTTAAATTTAAAAGGTCATTCAGTAATAAATTCAGGAAAATGTTGAATTAGTAATTTGTTAGAACAAGTATGAGTGGACTTATGATTTTAGTCCCTATTTCAAAATGTAAAATGATCCTTGAAAGTCGGCAGCTTTTTCAGACAGCGATTTCTGCCATTCCACCTCATCATTCCAGACTTTGTCAATTCGTTTCTTTAACTCTGCAAATTGGAAGATTGTCGATTCCTTTTTGGATTCATCAAATTGACTACTGCCTGATGAAGGGAACAACTTGGAAGAGCTGTCCAGGTATGTTCTGATATTAATGTCCATTGTCCATCCAGCAAACATATCTGTTTTGACTGACTGACTGATCGATTGCAAGATCGTGATTGTTTCACAGTGGAGATCGATTTCATTTGATTCTGAAGGCAGAGTGGACCATGAAACACTTCGCAACCATTCGAAACAAAATGTTGCACTCATTGGAATCCCGCCTTTTGGTTGCATTATTGAGACAATATTTACCACTGGTCACGTGGTCATCGTCCGGTTTGAATTGTGGAGTTTCCATCTGAATAAGATGCCGCGATGATTGAACCAATTTCTGCGGTAGCCTCATTATTGAACCATTTTCTACTGCAGCCTAATGATTGAACCATTTTCTACTGCAGCCTGATGATTGAACCAATTTCTACTGCAGCCTGATGAACCCCCTGTCTGCGGTAGTGTGAGTTTTAATGGATGGAAAGAATTGGCAGCCAATAATTTCATCATTAATGAACTTCGACATTGGAGACTCATTGTATGGAGAGTTCTGACCACCTCGTGTGGATCATCTGACTTCATAGAACTAGTGGTGTAGCTTAATTCTCAAGGGCGAAAATACATTGAAGTACGTTGCGTTTCATGGAAACATGGACAACGTTAGATTTCAGCGAATTCCTATTGTCATAGCACTTTACAACAAATTTTAAACTAAAAACTTTTGATGTCGATATAGGTATGAGTATTTTACTGATGCCTTTATTTAATTTTGATGGAATTTATTTGCTGGCTAAACTATGCATTAGTCAAAAGATTTTATTTATTAAATAATTTGGCTGGATCCAAAAAGAATATTTTGTAATTTTGTGACGTTATAGGAATAATGATGTTTTTTTTATAGGGCTTGGTCACAATACCAACGAAAAATCATCTCAACCAGATAGGTACCATCAATAACACCTCCACTTTTGATGTATGCAAATATTATGTAGCTACATAAGATGTATACAGGGTGAGCATAAAGTCTCACCCCACCCCCCGTATCTCGAGAATGGCTGAAAATACATGAAAACGCAAAAACACGTATCCCTTTGATTTTAGGGGGATTAATTTTCAGTCAAAAAAGAATTTGCCTACACGGCCCCAGTCAGGCTGGGCATGGACCAACTTTAAAATCTTCAATAGAATGGTATGTCTTGTGGCATATCGTTTTAAAGGTCTCATAGAGAGAAGGTTATTACAACAAATTTCAGTGAGCTACAACTTACCGTTCTTGAGATACAGGGTCGGACGTCCTGCGTAATATCCATATATTTTGACCTATAACTCGTTGACCGTAAATCCCAGAAAAATGAAATTTGTTGGTAATAACTCCTTATGGCAAGAACTTTCGAACAAGTTAAAACTTGATTTGTTTTTTCGTTAAATTTTTTCGGACTATTCGTCCGGCTGGCTGACGAAACCGACCAGAAACTAACATCAACAGAGTATGTCGAGTTATAATTTTTTCGACAGGGCTTGTCAATAGGAGTTATTATCAACATATTTCATTTTTCTATAATTTACGGTTAACGAGTTATAGGTCAAAATATATGGATATTACGCAGGACGTACGACCCTGTATCTCGAGAACGGTAAGTCGTAGCTCACTGAAATTTATTGTAATGAACTTCTCTCTATGAGACCTTTAAAACAGTATGCCACAAATCATACCATTCTATTTAAGAAAATTTTTAAAATTGGGCCATGTCCCCTGACGGGGGCCGTGAAGCAAATTTTTTTTAGGTGAAAATAATCCCCCCTAAAATCGAAGGGGAAATTTTTTTGCGTTTTTTTTGTATTTTTGCCATTTTCGAATACGGAGGGGGGGTGAGACTTTTTGCTCACCCGAAATAAAAAAAATATAATTCGTTTTTTTAAAATTTATTTTTTTCTTTTTATTTTAATTTGGGTTTTTTTTAAGGGAAGTTGGGGGGATTTTTAATTTTTGGGATTTTTTAATTTAAAGGGGATTGCGTTGTAAAAGGTGATTCGCGCGTATCACTTGCAATTGATTTGACAATGTTTCGAAAAATTTCGAATCCAGAATTCATAGGGGTAATGTATTGACAGAAAGGACGTAGTAGCTATGAATAGGGGGGGGTAAAATTTTTGTTTTTTTTTTGGTGTGATTGGTTGAAACCCCGCTTTTACGGGGTGTTGGGTTTTTGTTTTTAAAATGACCCTAAATAAATCTTAAGGGGCGTAAAAATAAGAAAAGATAACGTTAGGCCTGGGATGGGAAAATGAAATTTTATTAGGTAATGGGATTTTTTGGGACTTTTTAAATAAAAAAAAATAATAATAAATAAATGTGTTTTTTTGTTTTTAAGAATAATAAGTTTTAAAATTAGGTAAGTAATATATTAATATTATATTGAAAAGTAAAGATTATTAAAGGAGTAAGAGTAAAAAGTAATGAAAATTGAATAAAAAAAATAATTATTATAATTTTTGTGGTTTAAAAATTTCCAAAAGAGGGAA